>OX465550.1:7500-12500 GCA_950022955.1 Xestia ashworthii | reverse complement strand
CATCTTGGGACATTCCAATGTTGATCCCCCCCATGCTCAAACGGGGCGTGTCGTATTTCAGCCTTCGCGTTAGAACCATCGCACAGGTTTTGTGCGGTGCGAAGTTCAGCCTATTTTTGACACCCCACGTTCGAACATGTTCGAGAGCGGCATTGGCCTGTCCCTCAATTTCCAGCGCTGTGTCCCCGTCAAACACCATCACCACGTCGTCAGCGAATGCCTGGCAATAATCGCCTCTACTCTCGAGCTGTTTTAGGAGTGGGTCCAGTATGAGGTTCCAGAAAATGGGCCCTCCTATCGAGCCCTGAACGCAACCCTTGCTGGTACTCCTTCTGCTTTCTTCACCGGCATATCTCACTGTGACCACCCTGTCGCTGAGATAGCTGCTGACAACCCGTCTCAAATTCACAGGACACTTTTCCTCAGCCAATCGTACTTTGATAGTGGGCCACCACGCACTGTCGAAGGCTCCCTCTATATCCAGAGACACAAGCGTGACGATCTTTTTTTGTGCTAACTTCGTGCGGATGTGCTGCACTAGGGTATAGAGGGAGTCTTCTGTGCTTTTTTGGGGCATAAAGCCGTATTGGCGAGTACTTATCCTGGGTAGTAAATAAAATTTGAGACGGGCAACCAGCATCTTCTCGTACACTTTCCCCATGACAGGCAATAGCCCAACCGGCCTGTACGACTTGGGTACGGTGTACGAGTCTTTGCCCGGCTTTCTAAGCACTACCACCGTTGCTTCCTTCCAGATCTTCGGGAAGTGGTGTAGCGCCAGGCACTTGTTCAGCAGTGCCAGGAAGTAGTTGGGGTCACAGTGAACCGCGTGACTGCAGATGTCTGCCGTGAAGCCGTCGGCTCCCGGGGCCTTTTTTGGGTTGAATGATCCCATAGACCTATCAAGCTCGCTTAGGGTAAACGGTGGGTCATATCGTTCATCATGGCTCCATGCGTTTACCATTTCTGCCCGTTCTCTGATTCGGCGATGGTCTATGGTATCATCTTCCTCTCGGTCCTCGGGGTAGAACGTCTCGGCCAACAGCTCCACGGAGCCCCTAGCGTCCAGCGTCTGTCCACCCATCTGTAGTGGCAGATCCTCCTCTCTCTTTCCAGTCCTTCCCATTACCCTGTAAATCCCTTCCCAGACCCCTTCTCGGTCCTGCTTCCCGCAGAACTCCTTCCAGCTCTCTGATGCGGCTTTCATCACTGCTTCCTCATACCTTTCCCTTTCTTTTTTGTACAGGTCTACAACCATCGCTCTTCGGACCGGTGCTGCGCTCCTGACTCTGCGTTTCCTGGTGGCGACTAGCCTTTTCGTCTCCGCGAGCTCCTTAGACCACCACGGCAAGGTAAGTGTATCTGTGTTGATTTTTGCTGGAATTGTGTGTTGGCATGTGTGTGTAATTGCTTGTGTGTATGTGTTTATGTGTGCTTCCAATTCATGTACCTGTGTAACATTTGAGAGTTCCGCTAGGGTCAAATTCTTGTCATTCATAATTTGAGACAGTTTCACACGAAACTGGCCCCAATTAGCCTTCTTTGTGTTGTAAACCCTAGTAGTCCTCTCAATGCTTATGCCTTTAGATTTAATCAAATTAATGCCAAAAGTAATGCCATTGTGGTCGGAGCTCGTGAGACCCTCGTCGATCCGCCAGCCATCCACCAAGTCCAGCATGTCCGCCGAACAGGCCGTCACATCTACGTGGCTGCAGAACCTGATGCCACCCCGAATGGTGTCGAATGTGGGAATATCTCCAGTATTGAGGATTTGTAGCCCCAGCTCCCCCAGCGCTCCACACATTTGCGCTCCCCTGCGATCTTCACTGCTGCTACCCCACCAGGTACTTTTCGCATTCGCGTCTCCTCCAATAACCAACCTGCTAGAGCCCAGCTCTCGCTCTATCTGACGGAGATGCTCCAAGTATGGCTCAATGGGCTTGTCGGGCTCGAAGTAGAGGGACACCAGCGTGATCGTCCAGGCGCTGGTTCGGACTCCCACCACAACGATGTTGTTTGTGGTGAGTTGCGGGTACTGTAAGACGTCCAAATCTTTATCGAAGACAGCTATTGCTGCCTTTACAGTCCCTTCTCCTCCCTCTGAGCTCTGGAAGACCCTTACGCCCCGGTGACCTCTCATTCTTCTTACCCCACCCACGTATGGCTCCTGGAGCAACGCTACAGCGAGTTTGCGGTTGGTCGCCTCTAGTAAGAGCTCGTTTGTGGCTAGCTGACTCCGTTGCAGGTTGGCCTGGACCATTTTGTACCTAGTAGTGGTTTCGGGGACGCCTTTAGCAGTACGCTATGGAAGCTCGGGCCAATCCATCCCACCTCTTACGCACCGGGCAGTCGCTACTGAATGCGTTGTGCTCCGTGTTCCCCAACTTGGATCTGGTGCAGTTTATGCACGCCGCTGCTTCACCGGTCTGTCGGTTTGGGCAATCCGCTCTGATGTGTGAGCCGCCGCAGTGGCTACACAGGTCAGCTGGCTCCTTACAGAGGCGTTTGCCGTGACCGTATCCCAAGCAGCGGGTACACTGCACCAGTGGCGTCTGGTCTTCGACACGGACCCTCTGGAGGTCGATGCGAAGTTTTCCTGCATCAATTGCCCGCCTCCAGATCATTGGGGACACACTGAGCACAACGTGATTCATGTGTGGGTTACGGGTGTTCCTTCTATACTTTATTGCAGTCCTTTGGTCCTCGTCGTCGAGGCCGTGAAAAATCTCCCGGTTCTGATTCTTCAGGGCTTTTACGACCTCTTCGTCGCTGTGTATTTTCAACACATCCCTGAGAATCAGAAGCGGGTCTCGATTCTTTACTTC
Source organism: Xestia ashworthii (assembly GCA_950022955.1). Taxonomy (NCBI): domain Eukaryota; kingdom Metazoa; phylum Arthropoda; class Insecta; order Lepidoptera; family Noctuidae; genus Xestia; species Xestia ashworthii. The sequence continues at coordinate 9,675 of OX465550.1, read as the reverse complement.
CTCGACAACGAGGTTTCCTCCAGCCGCGTCCAACCGCTCCTTCACTTTGCGTCTCTCTTCCTGTGTAGCGCACCCCATGATAATCTTCCTATCTTTGGCCTTCCTGACTTTCTCGATGCGCACCCAGCCCTCCTTAGCGTCCACCGCTTTCCTTACCCTTTCTAGTATTTCGTCCCCTGTTTCCATTTCTTGTGTCGAGGAGACGACTACGGAGTGCAGTGTCGTTCGCTCCAGGGTATGTGCCCCGGTGTGGCCTTTATTGACGGCTGCTACATTCGCGTAGGTCGTCTCCCCCGCACTTTCCTTGCTGGCCAGACTGTGCTGGAGCCTTTCCAGTTTCTCGGAGTTGTCTCTCAACTCCGAGATGTGCTCTTTCAGACGGTTTAAGAGCTCAGTCTGGCCAGCAAGAACCTCGACAGGAATGGGATGGGGACTAATACGGTCAGCGGTGAGCACGGGATCCGGTGCGGGGATGGGTGCGACAGGGGCCTTGTCTCGTTCCGACTCCTTGACCAGCTCATAAAGCCTGTTTATGGCTCCGAGCACCGCAGTCTTGATCTCGGCCTTGAGGTTGCGAGAGTTGCCCAGATTAAGCTTGGCCTTATTCAGGCACGCTCTCGCTTCCTCAGTGCGACCGCGGTGCCCTGCCTCAGGCTTCTTGAGTGGTCTACCGGCATCAATGGCAGCTCGGCGCGCCCCCGGAGTGGCTGGGACCCCCTGCGAAGCAGAAGGAGTGACTTCTCCAAACGAGATTCTCCTCCGTGCATTGGCAGACGATGGCCCCGCTTTCTCCGACAGTCGCGGCGAGCTACCAGAGCCGTGGGTCTTCACGGTGCTGGATGGGGTGCAGAACATAATGGATTTGATGAGCAGACAAGATCAGAAAGACTCCTGTAAAGAGGGGGTCAAACTGAATTATCCGCTCGTCAGCTGGACACTGGATACTTCTGTTTCCCTGTAAAGGGGGGAACTCAGTGAGTAAATTACAAATAAAATCAAATAAAATACAAAATATAATAATACTATAGTCGCCCACCTACAGACGACTGTCACATAAATAAGGTATTAAATAAACAATAATTTCTAAGTCAATTAAAAACTCCGTAATAAATAATATTTAAAATTGGTCAGAATGATTAAAAACAAGCTTTCCCTCAAGAAATCCCTATCTAAATAGACCTAAAATAAACTAAGAGAAAAATTTTGAAAAAGAAAAAATTTGCCTAAACTCCCACGTCTACCTTCCTATATACCAGAGGGCGGGTGGGTGGGCAAAATTTTTTCGAGCTAGGGGCGCGTGCGAGGTGTCCAGAGACGCGTCTCCGCGCGGGCTAGCGATATATGGAATAAAACGTGGTAGGTGCCGAACAAAAATTTTGACTTTTGGTCAAAAAACCAGTTTTCGAAATAAAAAAAAATTTGGATTTTCACCCCACAACCTGGAGACCGGGACACGGAACGCGGACCAGAATTCAGGGAAGAAGGGTGAGTACTATTACAACTATAATCTAATTTAAAATGTGAAGGAAAATTTGGAAAAATAATTAATTTTGAGGAATATCTCTGGAATTTAGGGATGAAGTCCAGACGCGCGTGTAAAATGCGCGCGTTATGGTCAGTACGTAGGCGGAGGCCTAGTTATGTCTAAAAACACCGAAAACAGATTGAAAATCGCACGTCTGGAACAGAAAATATCGATGTTTTACTTTTTAACAAGCTTCCTAAGGTAGATTTTGGTACTTACAGAGATGTATGAAAATAACTATTTTTTAGAAAAATGTATGTTTTATTCGGGCTAGGGGCGCGGGCGAGGGGTCCAGAGACGCGTCTCCGCGCGGGCTAGCGATATATGGAATAAAACGTGGTAGGTGCCGAACAAAAATTTTGACTTTTGGTCAAAAAACCAGTTTTCGAAATAAAAAATTTGGAATTTCACCCCACAACCTGGAGACCGGGACACGGAACGTGGACCAGAATTCAGGGAAGAAGGGTGAGGACTATTGCAACTATAATCTAATTTAAAATGTAGAAGAAAATTTGGAAAAACAATTAATTTTAAGGGATTTCTCTGAAAATAAGGGATGAAGTCCAGACGCGGGTGTAAAGTGCGCGCGATATGGTCAGAACACAGGCGGACGCCTATTTTTGTCTAAAAAAGCCGAAAACAGCTTCAAA
>OX465550.1:0-2500 GCA_950022955.1 Xestia ashworthii | reverse complement strand
CCGCTGCCTGGGTTTGGCTGCCGTGATGTTGGCATAGGACATCGCGTCGGGTTTTGGCTCACTTGCCACTTCCCTGATGACCTCTTTTATGCGGTCGGTTCTGTTGGCGACATCACCGGCAACGCCGTCGATTTTGTCCTCGAGGACCACCGCGGCTCGACCGACGACATTCACACCTTCTGCCGTATGGCTTAAGTCCACTTGGACTGCGTCGATCTTTTCGCTGACCTCGAGAACCTTATCGACGACCTTGTCGATGACATCGGCACCGCAATCGTCGTAGCGTTCGGTCATGTCCTGAAATCCTTGTAAGACTCTTCCTTCGAGGTCGTTCAAGCGCGTTTTCAAATTTGTCTCCACCTTTTCCAGCCTTTCCAGAATGTTCTCCGGTAATCCGGGTAAATTAGGCGTGATGTTATGCTTGGTGGGTGAGACTGTTCTGGGCGCAGTTTCCAGGCCCTTTACCCGCCCACTGAGCTCGAACAAGACCCGTAGGCTTTTGTCGGACTGGGTCTCCAGGAAGATTTTTATATCTCTCCTCATCTGAGGGTATTCTTTTACTTTAGTCGGGATGTCCTCAAAAGTTTTCATAACTTCCTGGAGAAGTTGGTCATTTGTTAAAGCAGCGTAGTTGTTTGGCTGCTTTTTGTATGCATCCATGAGATCTACGGATCTTCGTTTTCGCTCTGGTCTGCGGATAAAGGTCCTGGCGGCGTCCAGCACCTGTCTTGACGGGCCTGCGGGGCTGGGAGTGGTGGTGGGAGCGACAGCACCGGAGGTCCCCGCCGACGATGACAGTGGTGTTTCAGCTGTTTCCATTTGGGTTCCTCGAACAGTTTCCTTCCTGCCGAACGTCAGGGAAATCCCCTTTGGCGCTTCGCGCGCTCCTGAGGGTCCCTCATTCTCTGGGTGGGCAGGTGACGTAGGCCCTTGTGGTTGACTGGCGCTGGCTCCTGGCCCCTTCCCTTTTACTGGGGTGCGAATCCCGAGAACCATTTTGTGTGTGTGTGGTGTTGTGTGTTGTGTCTTGTGGCTCGTGTGTAAATGGCACGGCGAAGAGAACGGGGAAAGTTGTCAATAGGATAATATAATAAATAATAAAATAAAGTTATAGTCTATAAAGACTGTGACCCGACCCTGTATAGGGGGGTGGGTGGTAAGAGAGTCAGACTGTCCTGCGCTCAAGAGAGCGGGTCTCAGTAGAAAGTCGCAAAAAGAATCAAGAAACAATAAAAAACCGCAAAGTTGAGACTCTTTTTTGAAAAGACTCTATGTAGAGTCAGTCTGCTGGGTCCAATGGATAGCTCCCGCCGAGCCCTCCCAGATGAACCCAAACTCGGTGCAGTTAGACCAAAGGGTTCCGGAGATATCTCAACTTGAAAATCAGGTTTTTCACTGAGATTAAAAACCCAAAGTGGTTACAAGAGGATATCTCCGGATCCACCGGTCCAAAAACACCGATGTTTGGGCTCTCCGATGATGGCTCGGCGAGACCAATCCACTGGCACTGTTTTCAGGCTGTAAACTTTTGACCCTCTGAAAATGCCTGAAAACCGTCTGGTCTTATACTCTATTGCCTGCTAGTATAGCCAGTGAAAACCCCGGCCCTCTACGGCTTTCCGTTGGGAAGTTACACTAAGTTGAAAATTTCCAAAATGGCCGCCGAGCTGTCAAAGCCTTACTTTGATTGCGGATATCTTCCCTCGGGGAAGCCGCAGAACCCCTGAGTTTGGGCTCTCCCTACTCGGCCTGAGCTCCACTGTCCGCTGAAACTACTTTCAGGATCCTGAAAATTTTCAACTCCAAACCCGCTGAAAACTTGGGGTAAGTAGGGCAGCGGGCTCCTGACCGTAACTTCGAAATCCGCTACTTTCTACGACCACCGGTTAAGGAGTAACAGTGGTTTGAAAATTGACAAAATGGCCGCCGAACTGTCAAACGTCGTATTTAAAGGTCCGTAGCTTTGCAACCCGATGTCGCAGGAGGACGGGGTTTTGGACTCACAGCTCGGCGTCACCTCAGGTATGTCCCGAAAGCAGTTTCAGCGACAAAAATTTTCAGGGCCTGAAATGGCCTGAAATTGGTCGACACCCAGAGTCGACGGTACGCCACCAGCCCTAGTGAAAACCCGGAGTTGATAGGACGAACGGTTCACGAGATATCTTGAGTTGAAATAAAAAACCTAAAAACCCAAATGTCGCAATTTTGCCAAAATTGCCAAACTACGAGCAACAGGGCCCGTGTTTGGGCTTATATCAGTCGGGGTGGGTATGTTAGACCCTACCCTGGTGTCAAAAATCTGATTTTACTATTATTTTAGGAATAATGGCCAAAAAACACAAAAAATTCGATATCTCGGGAACAGCTGGTCAAAAAATTTTGAAAAAATAGTCTAAAAATGCGTTAAATAAGGCTCTACAACATACAATATTTAGAAATTAAAAATCCTGAAAATAAGTGAACAAAAATTTTGAAAATGTGATTTTTCCACAAAAAGCTT
>OX465549.1:28363137-28405637 GCA_950022955.1 Xestia ashworthii | reverse complement strand
AATTCCAAATTTTTTCTTTCGAAAACTGGTTTTTTGACCAAAACTCAAAATTTTTGTTCGGCACCTACCAAGTTTTATTCCATAATTCGCTAGCCCGCGCGGAGACGCGTCTCTGGACACCTCGCCCGCGCCCCTAGCCCGAATAAAACATACATTTTTCTAAAAAATAGTTATTTTCATAAATCTCTGTAAGTACCAAAATCCACCTTAGGGAGCTAGTCAAAAACGAAAACGTCGATATTTTCTATTCCAGACGTGCGATTTTCAATCTGTTTTCAGTGTTTTTAGACTTAACTAGGCCACCGCCTACGTATTGACCATAACGCGCGCATTTACACGCGCGTCTGGACTTCATCCCTTATTTTCAGAGAAAATCCTCAAAATTAATTGTTTTTCCAAATTTTCCTTCACATTTTAATTTAGATTATAGTTGCAATAGTGCTCACCCTTCTTCCCTGAATTCTGGTCCGCGTTCCGTGTCCCGGTCTCCAGGTTGTGGGGTGAAATTCCAAATTTTTTCTTTCGAAAACTGGTTTTTTGACCAAAACTCAAAATTTTTGTTCGGCACCTACCAAGTTTTATTCCATAATTCGCTAGCCCGCGCGGAGACGCGTCTCTGGACACCTCGCCCGCGCCCCTAGCCCGAATAAAACATACATTTTTCTAAAAAATAGTTATTTTCATAAATCTCTGTAAGTACCAAAATCCACCTTAGGGAGCTAGTCAAAAACGAAAACGTCGATATTTTCTATTCCAGACGTGCGATTTTCAATCTGTTTTCAGTGTTTTTAGACTTAACTAGGCCACCGCCTACGTATTGACCATAACGCGCGCATTTACACGCGCGTCTGGACTTCATCCCTTATTTTCAGAGAAAATCCTCAAAATTAATTGTTTTTCCAAATTTTCCTTCACATTTTAATTTAGATTATAGTTGCAATAGTGCTCACCCTTCTTCCCTGAATTCTGGTCCGCGTTCCGTGTCCCGGTCTCCAGGTTGTGGGGTGAAATTCCAAATTTTTTCTTTCGAAAACTGGTTTTTTGACCAAAACTCAAAATTTTTGTTCGGCACCTACCAAGTTTTATTCCATAATTCGCTAGCCCGCGCGGAGACGCGTCTCTGGACACCTCGCCCGCGCCCCTAGCCCGAATAAAACATACATTTTTCTAAAAAATAGTTATTTTCATAAATCTCTGTAAGTACCAAAATCCACCTTAGGGAGCTAGTCAAAAACGAAAACGTCGATATTTTCTATTCCAGACGTGCGATTTTCAATCTGTTTTCAGTGTTTTTAGACTTAACTAGGCCACCGCCTACGTATTGACCATAACGCGCGCATTTACACGCGCGTCTGGACTTCATCCCTTATTTTCAGAGAAAATCCTCAAAATTAATTGTTTTTCCAAATTTTCCTTCACATTTTAATTTAGATTATAGTTGCAATAGTGCTCACCCTTCTTCCCTGAATTCTGGTCCGCGTTCCGTGTCCCGGTCTCCAGGTTGTGGGGTGAAATTCCAAATTTTTTCTTTCGAAAACTGGTTTTTTGACCAAAACTCAAAATTTTTGTTCGGCACCTACCAAGTTTTATTCCATAATTCGCTAGCCCGCGCGGAGACGCGTCTCTGGACACCTCGCCCGCGCCCCTAGCCCGAATAAAACATACATTTTTCTAAAAAATAGTTATTTTCATAAATCTCTGTAAGTACCAAAATCCACCTTAGGGAGCTAGTCAAAAACGAAAACGTCGATATTTTCTATTCCAGACGTGCGATTTTCAATCTGTTTTCAGTGTTTTTAGACTTAACTAGGCCACCGCCTACGTATTGACCATAACGCGCGCATTTACACGCGCGTCTGGACTTCATCCCTTATTTTCAGAGAAAATCCTCAAAATTAATTGTTTTTCCAAATTTTCCTTCACATTTTAATTTAGATTATAGTTGCAATAGTGCTCACCCTTCTTCCCTGAATTCTGGTCCGCGTTCCGTGTCCCGGTCTCCAGGTTGTGGGGTGAAATTCCAAATTTTTTCTTTCGAAAACTGGTTTTTTGACCAAAACTCAAAATTTTTGTTCGGCACCTACCAAGTTTTATTCCATAATTCGCTAGCCCGCGCGGAGACGCGTCTCTGGACACCTCGCCCGCGCCCCTAGCCCGAATAAAACATACATTTTTCTAAAAAATAGTTATTTTCATAAATCTCTGTAAGTACCAAAATCCACCTTAGGGAGCTAGTCAAAAACGAAAACGTCGATATTTTCTATTCCAGACGTGCGATTTTCAATCTGTTTTCAGTGTTTTTAGACTTAACTAGGCCACCGCCTACGTATTGACCATAACGCGCGCATTTACACGCGCGTCTGGACTTCATCCCTTATTTTCAGAGAAAATCCTCAAAATTAATTGTTTTTCCAAATTTTCCTTCACATTTTAATTTAGATTATAGTTGCAATAGTGCTCACCCTTCTTCCCTGAATTCTGGTCCGCGTTCCGTGTCCCGGTCTCCAGGTTGTGGGGTGAAATTCCAAATTTTTTCTTTCGAAAACTGGTTTTTTGACCAAAACTCAAAATTTTTGTTCGGCACCTACCAAGTTTTATTCCATAATTCGCTAGCCCGCGCGGAGACGCGTCTCTGGACACCTCGCCCGCGCCCCTAGCCCGAATAAAACATACATTTTTCTAAAAAATAGTTATTTTCATAAATCTCTGTAAGTACCAAAATCCACCTTAGGGAGCTAGTCAAAAACGAAAACGTCGATATTTTCTATTCCAGACGTGCGATTTTCAATCTGTTTTCAGTGTTTTTAGACTTAACTAGGCCACCGCCTACGTATTGACCATAACGCGCGCATTTACACGCGCGTCTGGACTTCATCCCTTATTTTCAGAGAAAATCCTCAAAATTAATTGTTTTTCCAAATTTTCCTTCACATTTTAATTTAGATTATAGTTGCAATAGTGCTCACCCTTCTTCCCTGAATTCTGGTCCGCGTTCCGTGTCCCGGTCTCCAGGTTGTGGGGTGAAATTCCAAATTTTTTCTTTCGAAAACTGGTTTTTTGACCAAAACTCAAAATTTTTGTTCGGCACCTACCAAGTTTTATTCCATAATTCGCTAGCCCGCGCGGAGACGCGTCTCTGGACACCTCGCCCGCGCCCCTAGCCCGAATAAAACATACATTTTTCTAAAAAATAGTTATTTTCATAAATCTCTGTAAGTACCAAAATCCACCTTAGGGAGCTAGTCAAAAACGAAAACGTCGATATTTTCTATTCCAGACGTGCGATTTTCAATCTGTTTTCAGTGTTTTTAGACTTAACTAGGCCACCGCCTACGTATTGACCATAACGCGCGCATTTACACGCGCGTCTGGACTTCATCCCTTATTTTCAGAGAAAATCCTCAAAATTAATTGTTTTTCCAAATTTTCCTTCACATTTTAATTTAGATTATAGTTGCAATAGTGCTCACCCTTCTTCCCTGAATTCTGGTCCGCGTTCCGTGTCCCGGTCTCCAGGTTGTGGGGTGAAATTCCAAATTTTTTCTTTCGAAAACTGGTTTTTTGACCAAAACTCAAAATTTTTGTTCGGCACCTACCAAGTTTTATTCCATAATTCGCTAGCCCGCGCGGAGACGCGTCTCTGGACACCTCGCACGCGCCCCTAGCTCGAAAAAATTTTTGCCCACCCACCCGCCCTCTGGGTTATAGGAAGGTAGACGTGGGATTTTCGGCAAAATTTTTTCTTTTTAAATTTATTCTTTTAAGTTATTTTAGGCCTATTGATAGGGATTTCACAAGGGAAAAGCTCGTTTTTAACCATTTTGACTGTGTAAATAATTTATTTTAGATTTTTAAATTTTATTGTCTTAGATTTATCGTTAAGTTATTTGTTGCGACAGTCGTACCTAAGAGGGCGACTATAATTATATGACGTTCTTTTATTAAGTTTTTGATTTGATTATTTAACATTTACTTATTGTGTTCCCCCCTTTACAGGGTCACATAAGTACCAGTGTTCCCTCTGAAGCTCTCCTCTCGAGCAGATATTGTTGTTCCGTCCCCCTCTTTACAGGGTTCTGTTCTGACAGTACCTGCTCCCAAAGCTTTATCATGTTTCGCACCCCGTCCAGCACCGTGAGGGCTCCAGGCTCCAGTGGCTCGCCGCGATCGGCGGAGAAAGTGGTGTCTTCGTCTGTGGCAGCCAGGAGGAGAATCTCTTTCGGAGATGAGACTCCCTCTGCGTCGCAGGGAGGCCCTACAACTCCGGGGACGCGCCGAGCTGCTGCCGATGCCTCAAGGCCGCTCATAAAGCCTGAGGCTAAGTGCCGCAGTCGCACTGAGGAGGCGAGAGCTTGCCTGAATAAGGCCAAGCTTAATTTAGGCAACTCTCGCAATCTCAAGGCCGAGATCAAGACTGCGGTGCTTGAAGCTATAAACAGACTTTATGAGCTGGTCAAGGAGTCCGAGCGAGATAAGGGCCCTTCCGCACCTGTCGCCATTCCAGAACCCGCGCCCACTGCTGACCATAGTCCCCATCCTATTTCCACCGAGGTCCTTGCTGGCCAGACTGAGCTCCTAAACAGCTTGAAGGAGCACATCTCGGAGTTAAGAGACAACTCCGAGAAACTCGACAAACTCCGAGACAGTCTGGCCAACAGGCACGGGGTGGAGGAGACAACCTACGCGAGCATGACAGCCGCCTGTAAGAGCCACACCGGGGCTCAGGCCCTGGAGCGAAGGACGCTGCACTCGGTGGTTGTCTCCTCAACCCAGGAGATGGATACGGGGGACGAAATCCTCGAAAGAGTGAGGAAAGCAGTGGACGCGAAGGAGGGATGGGTGCGCGTCGAGAGGGTCCGCAAGGCCAAGGACCAGAAGGTTATCATGGGGTGCGCAACAACCGAGGAGAGGACGAAGCTAAAAAATCGTTTGGAAAAGGCCGGAGAGAACCTTGTCGTCGAGGATGTGAAAAATCGGGACCCGCTTCTGATTCTTAGGGACGTTTTACTCATGCACAGTGACGAGGAGGTGCTGAGAGCCCTTAAGAATCAGAACCGGGAGATATTTCACGGGCTCGACGACAAGGAACATAGGATGGTAATAAAATACCGCCGCAAAACCCGAAACCCACATGCGAATCACGTTGTGCTTGGTGTGTCCCCTACGATCTGGAGGAGGGCGATTGAGGGGGGAAAACTCCGCATCGACCTCCAGCGAGTTCGCGTAGAGGACCAGACGCCTCTGGTGCAGTGCACCCGCTGCTTGGCTTACGGGCATGGGAAACGCCTGTGCACGGAGCCAGCTGATCTGTGTAGCCACTGTGGTGGGCCACACGTCAGGGCAGACTGCCCGGATAGACAGATCGGCAAAGCAGCGGTTTGCGTGAACTGCACCAGAGAAAAACTTGGGGCCACCGAGCACAACGCGTTCAGCAACGAATGCCCAGTGCGAAGGAAGTGGGACGCATTCGCAAGAGCTTCGATAGCTTACTGCTAAAGTTGGCGATGCGACCACTTCCAAGCACAGAAGTAGAACCAATTCGGCCCAACGGGAAATCAAGTGCGTTCAGGCAATCACCAGGGTCGGCAATATCCGAAAAAGTAAATTGAGTCCGCTTCATGAGAAACTGGCTCAAATTATGCAAGAGCGAGTGCCGGCTCGGGTGGTTATGTCGTGCTGTGTCGAAATTGGCAATACTTCCACAGACCTAAACCCATCACTTGCAAAATCAGAAATACCCAAAAGTACAGAAGATTTAAATAAAATGTAAGGATATTTAATTATATATTGAATATATATTATAGATATCAGATAGTTACAAATAAAATTGACAGAAAAACAAAAAAATAAAATAAAATAGGAAACACATGCAAGCAAAGTAACAAATATTAATAAAGGCACATATGTAAGGGTTATTAGTGGATATAAACATTTTGAACCAAAGATAATGTATGAATACGTCTATCAGTAAAATATTAATAGTGGTGAAATAGTTACTGTTTATAAACACCACCAAGAAAAACAAAAAAAAAAAAAAAAAAAAAAAAAAAAAAAAAACTGTAAATTGAAATGTGATGTTATTAAAATCGGTAGTAAATGTCATGCGAAACCAAAACGCAATCATGTGGTCTCTCCGGCCACTTACTAACGTAGACAAGCCAAACAACAGGTGTGAAGGGCTCTGATCACCATGTTAGAGGGACACTGGCTTGGCAGGAGTGGTTTTTAGCCGGTTCGAGTCCGGCACTACCTCGACTGTCTCACCAGAGAAATTCCTGTGAGATAGTCGAGGTGTCCGCGGGGATTTCCCACTCCTGCCCAAACAAAAAAAAAAAAAAAAAAAAAAAAAAAAAAAAAAACCTAACCTAACCTAACCTAACCTAACCTAACCTAACCTAACCTAACCTAACCTAACCTAACCTAACCTAACCTAACCTAACCTAACCTAACCTAACCTAACCTAACCTAACCTAACCTAACCTAACCTAACCTAACCTAACCTAACCTAACCTAACCTAACCTAACCTAACCTAACCTGCGAAACGAAGGAGGAGAGGCGCAAGCTAAAGGCGCGATTAGAGGAGGTCGGAGAGAACCTCGTCGTCGAGGACGTGAAAAACAGGGACCCGCTTCTGATTCTTAGGGACGTGTTGCTGATCCACAGTGACGAAGACGTGTTGCGAGCCCTTAGGAATCAGAACCGGGAGCTATTTGACGGCCTCGGCGACGAGGAACAGAAAGTTTCGATAAAATTTCGGAAAAAATCGCGAAACCCCCATGTAAACAGCATTGTGATGAGTGTTTCCCCTGCAATCTGGAGGCGGGCACTCGAAGGAGGCAAACTGCGCATTGACCTCCAGAGAGTGCACGTCGAAGACCAGACGCCTCTGGTGCAGTGCACGCGCTGCCTAGCATACGGTCACGGCAAGCGTTTGTGCGTAGAGCCTGTTGACCTATGCAGCCACTGCGGCGGTCCACACCTTAGGGTGGACTGCCCAGTTAAAGATCTTGGCGAAGCAGCGGCGTGCGTGAACTGCACCAGAGCTAAGCTCGGGGAACACTCGCACAATGCGTTCAGCAAAGAATGCCCAATACGCAGGAAGTGGGACGCATTCGCACGAGCAACCATAGCCTATTGCTAAAGTTGCCAATGCGCCCACTTCCGCGTATTTAGTGATGACCAGTCTGACACAACCAGATGGCAGACGCATTGAGCGAACCACTGAGGTTGGCTTAATGGATGGGGGTAATTGGAGTCACTTTCGTCAGAAAGTGGCTTCAGTTATGCTAGTTTGTGGGTCAACTTTAGTGGAATCGACATGTTGTGTCAGATTGGCTGCAAATCTGTTTCGTACATGTTCGCATAATGTTTGGAGTGGAAAACTATTATATAGTATTATATAGTAAATATATAGTATTGATAATGAGCAAACCTAAAAACAAAATTATGACAACTAAAACGAAACAAGGGAAATAAGAGGACAGAAATAATGGGGATAGAAATTCTCGAATTAGTAAAATAGAAAGTAAAATGTAAGAATTGCTAAATAAATTAAAGTAGTAGATTTTAAATTGAAACACGTATTAATGAAATAATTTAGTTAAAAAGTAATATATTATAGTAGATAGTAATATTTAGAAGAAAATAAAGACAAATATATAAAGTTCTGAACAGTATTCAAAATAATAGTAAAAATTGAACGCATAAAGCGTGGTCTCTTCGGCCTTTTTAAACTCAGTCGCCAATTAAATTAAAAAAAAAATTTGTACACAAGGGCTCTGATTCCCACGTCAGAGGGACACTGGTGGGGCAGGAGTGTGGTTTTAGCCGGTTCGAGTCCGGCACTACCTCGACTTTCTCACAACTTGTGAGGTAGTCGAGGTGTCCGCGGGGATTTCCCACTCCTGCCAAAACAAAAAAAAAAAAAAAAAAAAAAAAAACCTAACCTAACCTAACCTAACCTAACCAGTTGCACTCGGTCTGCCGAGCAGTAAGCAGCTAAAACCCACGCGCTCCGCACGAAAAAATCGGAAAAAATTGGTTTTTGTAGCCTTACAGTGACGAAAAAGGTGTCTTTAGATGCGGAAAGTGGTGCCGCTTATAGTGCCGTGTTCAAATCGTGCCGTTTTTCAGTGCCAAATAAGTTAAGTGCGAAAAACCTCAACTTTAGAGGTTAAGTGTAAAGTTAAAAAACTTGAATCGCATACGCTGCGAAAACGAGATCGGCGACCCCACTCTTTTTTGCTGGAATCGGGTGGGCATCGTGTTCCCCCACCATCTGGGGCACTTGGAGTCGACCTGTCATCGCGCTGAAGCAAGATATTCAGCTTTTTCAAAAAACCACGTGGCCTGAAACTACGAAAGGAGTGGAGACAGCGTCGTGAAAATTGGTGATAAGCTGGACCTCTATCACAAAAGGCGAGTGCAACTTTAAACAGAATTTTATGTCTACCACAAACTTTTATATAACAGTTATAAAAGTCAAAGTTTGTACCTTTATAACTTGAGACAGAAGACAAATTTTCAAAATCTTCAACTGCAGCCGGGTGCGCGCTAATTAGATGACCTTAAGTTCCTAATTTCAAAATTTTAGTCACACTCAATTTAATACAGTAATTAAAAACCTGAAAAAATTTTAATTTTCAAAATTTTATGCCAAAATATTGTGTAAAAATTTAAATTTAGTTGTAGTCTTATAGTAGCTTATTTATCATTAATTTAGGTATTTTTTCCAAAATTTTATCTCAAATAGTTTTAAAGTTATTTAATTTTTTATGTTTTTTGCTAATAATTCCTTATAAATAGGAGATAATCAGTTTTTTACACTTACATTGGGTTCTTCCACCTTGTTTGGGTTCACCTAAGTCGAAACTCGGCCCATATAACTTCAAAATCGCCGAAAATCGAAAAAGTCGGCCATTTTAATAAACCCGGGTACTTGTTTGGAAGCTGATTTTCTCCTCAACCGTTTGGCGTACGGAGCTGCGGTTTTCAGATTGGGGAAGAGCACCCTTTGTAGATTTATAAAATATAGTTTTCAGGCGTTTTCAGGCTGAAAATTTTTTCAGGCCTGAAACCTGTATTTTCAGACGGAGAGGGTGGAGCCGATCTGTGAATCGAAAACCCCGTCTCGATACGACCAGTGGTTGTGGAGAACGCGGGAGTTCAGATTGTCGTTTGACAGATCGGCGGCCATCTTGGCCAGTCTAACTTGGCTCCAACTCCGGAACCGACGGAGATAAATTGATTCTGTTTTCAGAATATTACTCTAGGGCATAAGGACTACCCCCTCCCTCGGTTTCAGGAAGATTGGGGCTGAGAATTTTCAGTCGCCTGAAACTAATCTCAGCGCATAGAACGGGCCAGGCCGAAACCAGCGAGCCCAAACTCGGGTCTTCTACGACACATACGAGCGGAGATATCTTAGGTCTAATTGTCACTTTGACGTTTACGGCGGCCATTTTGGAAATTTTAAAACACCGATATCTCCGGAACGGTGAGTCGTGGAGGGCTGGGGTTTCTTTTGTTGACTCTGGCTGGAGTCGGACTACCCGGGGAAATCCGTTTCAGGACTTTTCAGGGAAAAAATTTTTTTCAGTGCTGAAAATCGGTTCAGCAGGTAGATCTCGTCGAGCACTTCCCTTATAGCCCAAACACGGTATTTTTCGGCCGAGGCGTTCGGGAAATACAGCTAATATCCGTTTCGTTCGGAGTTATCCGGCTTAATACCCGGAAAACTTAAACAGCTGTATCTCTGGAACCCTTTGAGCTACGTGACCGTGCTTGGTGTCGTTTTTGAGGGCTCGGGGAGTTCTATCTGTTGAGCTCACTTAATCGACTCTACATAGAGCAGAAAATTTTTCGATTTTATATCGAATATTGGGGGCCCTGGAACGGTTTTTCTTGCGGAGCGGGATACAGTGACTGAGCCAAATTATTTTTAGGACTCTACATAGAGACCAAAGTCACTTTTGACTTACTATTTTGTATTTTATTCCTTGGTTTTTTTTGACTGTTCTTTTCCGATTCTTTCCTTGACCTTTTGTGAGACCCGCTCTTTTGAGCGCAGGCTAGACTTGACTCACTCATATTCCACCCCCCTATACAGGGTCGGATCACGGACAAATCGTCTACTATAGACTTTTACTTTATTTTTACTATTTTATTGTATTTGGGTTGACAACTTTCCCCGTTCGCTTCGCTGTGCCCTTTACACACAAGCAAAACAACACATACACAAATACATCATGGTCCTCGGAATTCGCACCCCAGTAAAAAGCAAAGGGCCAGGAGCCAGCGCCAGTGAACCACAAGGGTCTACATCACCTACCCACCCGGGAAATGAGGGGCCCTCTGGAGCGACCGCAGCGCCGAAGGGGATATCCCTGACGTTCGGCAAAAAGGACGCGGCTCGAGGAACCACGGTAACAGCCGAAACGCCACTGACATCGTCAGCGGGGACCTCTGGTGCTTTCGCTCCCGCCACCACTCCCAGCCCCGTGGGCCCGCCTGGACAGGCGCTGGATGCAGCCAGGACTTTCATACGGAGACCGGAACGGAAAAGAAGATCCATAGACATCATGGAGGCATACCAAAAGCAGACCAACATCTTCGCTACACAATCCAACGACAAACTTCTCCAGGAGATTATGAAAACCTTCGAAGAAATACCAACCAGGGTCAAAGATTACCCTCAGATGAGGAAAGACATAAAAATCTACCTGGAGACCCAGTCGGATAAAAGCCTTCGGATCCTTTTCGAACTGAGTAGGCGCGTAAAGAGCCTAGAGAGAGCGCCTAATACTGCTCCGCCTACCAAGACAAACACCACGCCTACACCACCCGAGTTACCGGAGGGACTCCTTGATAGGCTGGATAAGGTGGAGACTAGCATGAACACGCGCCTGAACGAACTCGAAGAGAAACTCTCAAAAGGATTCCGGGACATGACCATACTCGTCGACGACAGCGGTGCCGACATCATCGACAAGGTCATCGAGAAGGTGGACGAGGTCAGCGACAAGGTTGACATAGCCCAAGCGAACATACGCCACACGGTAGAAGGGGTGAAGGCCGTTGGTCTTGCCACGGCTGTCCTCGAAGAGAAAGTCGATGCCGTTGCCGGTGATGTCGCCGCCGGAACCGATAGAGTAAAGGAGGTCATGAGAGAAGTCGCATGCGAGCACAAAACCGACTCTCAGTCATACGCCAACGTCACGGCAGCCAGACCAGGGCGTCGACCGGCACTTCACTCGATGGCGGTCACCCTCGAAGGCAGTCAGGAGACAGCCGACGAGGTGCTCGCTAGAGTGAAGAAGGCGGTCGATGCCAGGGGAACTGGCCTGAAAATCAACAAAGTTCGCAAAGCCAAAAACCAAACAGTGATACTGGGGTGTGACTCAGAGGCGGAATTTAAAAGAGTAAAAGAGAGGATTGAGAGCCGAGGTGGAGGACTAATAGTAGCGCCAATGAAAAATAAAAACCCATTGGTCGTCCTAAAAGACGTCTTTTTAGATAGTGAAGACGACGAGATGGTAAAGGCGCTATACTCCCAAAATCAACACATATTTAGAGACCTTGAACAAGACGAAATAGAAATGGCCATAAAATATAAAAAGAGGACAAGAAACCCGAAAACAGCGCACGTTGTCGTCCAAGTCAGACCCAAGGTATGGCAAAGGATGACGGAGGCTGGGGCCCTGTACCTTGACCTGCAAAGGGTCAGAGTGGAGGACCAGTCGCCGCTCATCCAATGCACGAAATGCTTAGCATTTGGACATGGCCGAAAATTTTGTGCCGAAAGTGCGGACAGGTGTAGCCACTGCGGAGGACCGCACTTACGCGAAAAGTGCGTGGAATTTGTGGCGGGTAATGAACCGCAGTGCTGCAACTGTTCGCACTCGAAGCTTCAGAGGACCGATCACAACGCATTTAGCGCGGAGTGCCCGGTCCGAAAGAAATGGGACTATCTGGCTCGGACGACAACGGCATACGCCTAAACTGCTCTCTAGGGTACACGTAACAAACACAATACACACACGAATACACCTATACAGAAACACAAACTGGGAGTACATGACAAAAGTGGATTATAGCAGTGAAATAAACAGATACATGGAAACCAGAGAACACACACAAACACAGATATACAACATATATAGTAAATATATACGTATATATCAAAAACACACGCATAACACCAAACACGCACCCCAAAACAACACCAAAAACGATGAGAAAGTAAAACCCCCGGTTTAAGAAATGTCAATAAATATAATATAACTAAAGTATATATATATATTATTGCCACAACATCTAGGAAAGTAAATAAATTTGTAATTCTAAAAGCCCTATAGCAGTCAATAAACCAAGTACAAGTTAAGAAACCCATCTTGTAAGTTGCCACAAAACAAGGAATTGTATGAATAATGAATAAGTTTGTAGATATATTTATGTAAAACAATATGCTTAAAATGTAAATTAGAAAATAAGATGTATTAAAATAAGAAAGTACAAAATATAAAAAATGTATAACATAGATATAAGAAAAATGTTCACATAGTAGATAATTATGCATTATTGTTAAAGTATAAGTGTAGAATAAATAAAAAGTAGCATATAGAAACATATTAAGTAGAACATATTATTATAATAGTAAAAAGTAGTTAATTATGTAATATCTTAAGCAAACTCTGTTAATAAAACCAAGTTGAGTAATTAATATACCCTTAATAAAGAAAAATATAAGAAAAAGTAGCTAGAATAGCGGGAGTCCCACCCGGCTTAGAATGAAAGAGAAGTATGAAAGAAAGAAAAAGTATGCAGCATGAAAGTGCGAGAGGAATACATGAGAGAACTGGAATGAATGAGTAACCTAGACCAACAAGAGCCCGTTGTTCCCATGAACGGGGAAAAGCACAAAAAAAAAAAAAAAAAAAAAAAAAAAAAAAAAAAAAAAAAAAAAAAAAAAAAAAAAACCTAACCTAACCTAACCTAACCTAACCTAACCTAACCTAACCTAACCTAACCTAACCTAACCTAACCTAACCTAACCTAACCTAACCTAACCTAACCTAACCTAACCTAACCTAACCTAACCTAACCTAACCTAACCTAACCCAGTCCCACGGCACCCCCCGCCGCGATCAGATCACTTTTAAGTCGCTCCGCGCTCGAAAAATAGTAAAAATAGGCTTTTTTGTGGAAACATATACTTGTGATACATCATTTTAAGCGGGCTGCAAAACCGCATGTGTCTGTGAAAATTTGGTGGTGATAAGGTGAAAATTGTGGCGGAAAACCGCGAAAAACCGCTTTAAAAAAGCTTCAGAGCGTGACGCTGCTCGATTTTGAGTGGGCACAAACTTTTCTGAGGGTGCAGCCTAGTGCGCGGCGCAAAGACCTATCTCTGGACACCTCACTTGAAATTTTCCGACTTGAGGTTCCGGAGATAGCAAACAAAAACAACACGCCACGTGGAGCGTGGTCGGAGTTCCCGAGGGTTCAAACAGGATCCGGGACCGTTTTCCGAAGGCGACACGGACGAGGAGCCGGGAGACTTAAAGACATCGGGGAAATTCCTCGTGGAAGACAGTCAAAAACAAAATTAAAGTTTTTGACATTTTTAATCAAATTTTCCGGGATAACCAGATCGACAACGTGTCAATTTTATGGACTCTAAAAATTTTGCTAAGTAAGTTCTATGTATGTTTTAATTTTGGTGATAATTGTTCAAGTAGTTTTTAAGATATTATGTGTTTAATGTTTTAAAAAACTGGGGGTTGGCCATTTCAACCCTAAAAATTTCCGTAAAATATTTTTCATATTCATTAATAGTTTTACCACGAGAATAGCTTAATTTTATATTTTATACGCCATTAATTAGTTGTAGAAATTTAATTGTAGTGGGAATTTTCGAGCCAAAACTTTTAAATTTTAACACTGGGGGTTGAAGAAGGGGTGGTGTACACTCAAGATTCTGAGAGGTCAGAGTAACTAGGCAGACCTACTTTTCATCCAAATTTCGGATTTTTCGGTGCATGGGAAGTCAAAAAACCACAGCTTTTGCGGTGGTGAAACTGTAAACAACCCCTTTAGCGGCTACTTCACACGCAAACCCCTGAGCCGAAAAATCCAAAACACAGGTCGAAGTAAAGAGAAACTCCCCCTTCTTCAGCCGCAATCCCAAAAACCCACGCGTCTTAAATAGGACGCAAGCTTTGACTCCTGAAGTGGAGGAAGTGCCTGGCGAAAACAGAAAATATAACTTAGCTGACAAACTGTAACTAGGTCACTAAGCCACGCCCCCCCTCTGTGTTTTTTCCCGAAAACGGGAAACTTCTGGAGCTAAGCATAACTATCTTGCAATCGACAAACTGTTACAGCTCGAACTCTTTGTAAATGGACAAAAAATTTTAACACCAACCGGGAATCGAACCCAGAACTCGAAAATCCAAAAAACGTCCGTAACTTCGAAACGGAGCCAGATAGCCCATTTTTGACCAAAATTTACATATCCTATACATAGTATAGTATATGTACAGTGTTTCCCAGGCCACCCTTATCATAAACCCACCCCTAATTTTATATTTCAAAATTTTTACCCTCAAAATTTGACACCTACATAATTATTATAAGTTTATTGTACATTGATCGAAGACTGGACAAAATTTTTATTTTCACTGAAAAAAGTCACCAACGAACCGTTCCCCGTACCTCTCCCCCGCATCCTTTACCCTTTTCCACCCCCCCTCCCCCAACCCCTGCTACGCATTCCCTCACCACCCCCCGTACCCCAGCACCCCATAGTGCACCACATTTTTTTTTGAAACCACCAATAGTCCCCTCCTTCACCCCCCCCCCAAAGTCGTCCCTGAAACCTGACCTACCGAAAAGAGCTCAACAAGGCCAAATAAACGAGCCCACTCACGCCAAAATCAGAACAGGGAAGACCCAGCTAGGTCAACTGGAACATCTACCCGACACGGCGCGGTACGGTACGGCAGAAATCCCTAAAAAGCGGATATCTCTGAAACCAGAATAGTTAGGCGACTTTTGACCACGGATTCAGCCTTAGTGGTGTCAGAGACACCACGAGGTGAAAACCGCTACAGAGGTATCCATCCCCCCCCTTTTTTCCTAAACTCTCCCCCCTCATCCTTTAACGGGTCATATCTCGGGAACGAGAGGACTTAGAAGCGTTCTGACCTCAAAATCAGCCTGTGTGGTGTCGAAGACACCACGGCTTAAACCGCACAAGAGGAACCCTCCCCCTCCCGTTTGGACCCTCCCCCACCCCCTCCTTCCTAAAAAACCGGTATCTCAGTAACTACGGGAGATAGAAATATTTGGACCGCGGATTTGCACTGTCCGACTTTGACCCCGCATTTTAGTGTATTAATTGATAGTTTTAAAATTTCTAATTAATTATTTTAATCTTACGGGGGATAAAATAAGTTGCTTCCTATTTTTACTTTTAGTTTGTTTATTAGGCTTTTATTTTCTTTCGTGTAGTTTAGACTTGTTTTGTGACCCGCTCTTTTGAGCGAAGGCTGGACCCTTGTGGATATTGATATCCCAAGCGCATGTACACCCACCTTCTTCTAAATTTTTTGTATCTTTTTCCTTTGACTGTTTTTATTGTATTTATATTATTTTGAACTGCACACACCCTTTACACTGTGTGCAGACCACTTGACACCACTCTTTCCCCGTTCTTTGGCAGTGCCCTTTACACACTAGCCACACAACACAACACACAACACAACACACAACACAAAGTCAACATGGTTCTCGGGATTCGCACCCCAGTAAAAGGGAAGGGGCCAGGAGCCAGCGCCAGCCAGCCACAGGGTTCTACGTCACCGACCAACCCGGGAAATGAGGGACCCTCTGGGGCGCGCGAAGCGCCAAAGGGGATATCCCTGACGTTCGGCAGAAAGGACGCTGTTAGAGGAACCCAAGCGGGAACAGCCGAAACGCCACTGTCGACGTCGGCAGGGACCTCTGGTGTTGTTGCTCCTACCACCACTCCCAGCCCCGCAGGACCGTCGGGACAGGCGCTGGACGCCGCCAGGACCTTTATCCGCAGACCGGAGCGAAAACGAAGATCCGTAGATATCATGGAAGGGTACAAAAAGCAGCCTAATACCTTTGCTGCTTTGTCTAATGACCAACTCCTCCAGGAAGTCATGAAGACCTTCGAAGACATCCCAGCCAGGGTGAAGGACTATCCTCAGATGAGAAAGGACATAAAGAACTTCCTGGAGACCCAGTCTGATAAAAACCTGCGGATCTTGTTTGAGCTGAGTGGGCGGGTAAAGGGCCTGGAAACTGCGCCCAGAACAGTCCCACCCGCCAAGATCAACACCACGCCTGTTTCACCCGGATTACCGGAAAACATCCTGGAGAGGCTTGAAAAGGTGGAGACCAAATTGCACACGCGCCTGAACGACTTTGAGGGAAAACTGTCGAAAGGTTTCCAGGACATGACCGAACGCTACGACGACTGCGGTGCCGACCTCATCGACAAGGTCGTTGATAAGGTTCTCGGGGTCAGTGAGAGGGTCGACGCGGTCCAGGCGGCCTTGGACCATACGTCAGAATGGGTCAAGGTCACTGGTCGGGCCGCGGCTGTCCTCGGGGACAAGATCGATGGCGTTGCCGGTGAGATCGCCACCAGAACCGACTTACTAAAGGAGGCCATAAGGGAAGTAGCATGCGAGCCAAAACTTGACTCGCAATCCTACGCCAACGTGACTGCAGCCAAACCTGGGCGTCGACCGGCTCTTCACTCGGTGGCGGTCACCCTCGAAGGCAGTCAGGAGACTGCTGACGAGGTGCTCGCTAGGGTGAAGGTGGCGGTCGATGCCAGGGGTACTGGCCTTAAAATAAACAAAGTCCGAAAGGCAAAGAACCAGACAGTCATACTGGGGTGTGACACAGAGGCGGAGCTGAAAAAAGTGAAAGAAAGGATTGAGAGCCGAGGTGGAGGGCTAATAGTAGCGCCCATTAAGAACAAAAACCCACTCGTCGTTCTAAAAGACGTCTTCTTAGACAGTGATGACGACGAGATGGTGAAGGCGCTCTATTCCCAAAACCAAAATATCTTTAGGGACTTGGGCCAAGAGGAGATGGAAATAGCTGTAAAGTATAAGAAGAGGACAAGGAACCCCAAGACGGCGCACGTTGTCGTCCAAGTCAGACCAATAGTTTGGCAGAGGATGACGGAGGCTGGGGCCCTTTACCTTGACCTGCAAAGGGTCAGGGTGGAGGATCAGTCGCCGCTCATCCAATGTACAAAATGTTTAGCTTTTGGGCATGGCCGGAAGTTTTGTACGGAGAGTGCGGACAGGTGCAGTCACTGCGGAGGCCCGCACTTACGCGAGAAGTGCGTGGAGTTTGTCGCGGGTAATGAACCGCAGTGCTGCAACTGCTCGCACTCGAAGTTTCAAAGGACCGACCATAACGCTTTCAGCGTGGATTGCCCGGTCCGTAAAAAGTGGGACTATCTGGCTCGGACGACAACGGCGTATGCCTAAACTGCTACATAGGGCTTACGTAACACACACAACACACACACGAACACACCAATACAGTAATACAAACTGGGAGTACATATACATGGAAACCAACGCACACAAACATGCACAGATATATAAAATATATAATTATATATACGAGTATATCAAAAACACACACACAACACTAAACACGCACCACAAACAACACGCAACAATGTCTAGACAAGTAAAAAACCAGCACAAGAAAAGACAATAATTATGTATATTATAAGTATACATGTATATGTATATTATTGCCGCAACCAAGGAAAGTATAGAAAGTTATAATGCAAAATTATCCACATAAGCCCCTATAATAGTGTAGAAGCTGAATTAAGGCGAATAGATGTGACCAATCAAATATGTCCAAACCATATCCAAGTAAAAATTGTTTTTCGAAGATACAAGATTAGTACGAATTAAGGAAAAACTTTAAATTGTATAAGATATAGAATAAGGAAGTATTAATTTGTAAAACTAACTATGTAAAATAAGCTAGATTATGTAAATTACACAGTAAATAGAATAAAAATAGAAGTTTTGTTAGCATATAAGTAAAGTAATAAGTAGTAAGTAATAAATAGACATAAGGAAATAAACTGTAAATACTTAAGCAAAAATTGTAAATAAAACAAGAGTTGTCGTTTTAAATACCCTTAATAAGAAATATAAAACAAAAAGTAGTTACAATAGCGGGAGTCCCACCCGGCTAAGAATGAAAGAGAAGCATGAAAGAAAGACAAAGTATGAAGCATGAAAGTGCGAGAGGAATAAATGAGAGAACTGGAATGAATGAGTAATTTAGAATAATAAGATCCCGTTGTTCCCATGAACGGGGAAAAGCAAAAAAAAAAAAAAAAAAAAAATAAAAAAAAAAAAAAAAAAAAAAAACCTAACCTAACCTAACCTAACCTAACCTAACCTAACCTAACCTTACCTAACCTAACCTAACCTAACCTAACCTAACCTAACCTAACCTAACCTAACCTAACCTAACCTAACCTAACCTAACCTAACCTAACCTAACCTAACCTAACCTAACCTAACCTAACCTAACCTAACCTAACCTAACCTAACCTAACCTAACCTAACCTAACCTAACCTAACCTAACCTAACCTAACCTAACCTAACCTAACCTAACCTAACCTAACCTAACCTAACCTAACCTAACCTAACCTAACCTAACCTAACCTAACCTAACCTAACCTAACCTAACCTAACCTAACCTAACCTAACCTAACCTAACCTAACCTAACCTAACCTAACCTAACCTAACCTAACCTAACCTAACCTAACCTAACCTAACCTAACCGGATATTTTCAGTTCCAGACGTGCGATTTTCAATCTGTTTTCGGTGTTTTTAGACATAACTAGGCCTCCGCCTACGTACTGACCATAACGCGCGCATTTTACACGCGCGTCTGGACTTTATCCCTAAATTCCAGAGATATTCCTCAAAATTAATTATTTTTCCAAATTTTCCTTCACATTTTAAATTAGATTATAGTTGTAATAGTACTCACCCTTCTTCCCTGAATTCTGGTCCGCGTTCCGTGTCCCGGTCTCCAGGTTGTGGGGTGAAAATCAAATTTTTTTCTTTCGAAAACTGGTTTTTTGACCAAAACACAAAATTTTTGTTCGGTCCATAATAAGTTTTATTCGACAGCTCGCTAGCCCGCGCGGAGACGCGTCTCTGGACCCCTCGCCCGCGCCCCTAGCCCGAATAAAACATACATTTTTCTAAAAAATAGTTATTTTCATACATCTCTGTAAGTACCAAAATCTACCTTAGGAAGCTTGTTAAAAAGTAAAACATCGATATTTTCAGTTCCAGACGTGCGATTTTCAATCTGTTTTCGGTGTTTTTAGACATAACTAGGCCTCCGCCTACGTACTGACCATAACGCGCGCATTTTACACGCGCGTCTGGACTTTATCCCTAAATTCCAGAGATATTCCTCAAAATTAATTATTTTTCCAAATTTTCCTTCACATTTTAAATTAGATTATAGTTGTAATAGTACTCACCCTTCTTCCCTGAATTCTGGTCCGCGTTCCGTGTCCCGGTCTCCAGGTTGTGGGGTGAAAATCAAATTTTTTTCTTTCGAAAACTGGTTTTTTGACCAAAACACAAAATTTTTGTTCGGTCCATAATAAGTTTTATTCGACAGCTCGCTAGCCCGCGCGGAGACGCGTCTCTGGACCCCTCGCCCGCGCCCCTAGCCCGAATAAAACATACATTTTTCTAAAAAATAGTTATTTTCATACATCTCTGTAAGTACCAAAATCTACCTTAGGAAGCTTGTTAAAAAGTAAAACATCGATATTTTCAGTTCCAGACGTGCGATTTTCAATCTGTTTTCGGTGTTTTTAGACATAACTAGGCCTCCGCCTACGTACTGACCATAACGCGCGCATTTTACACGCGCGTCTGGACTTTATCCCTAAATTCCAGAGATATTCCTCAAAATTAATTATTTTTCCAAATTTTCCTTCACATTTTAAATTAGATTATAGTTGTAATAGTACTCACCCTTCTTCCCTGAATTCTGGTCCGCGTTCCGTGTCCCGGTCTCCAGGTTGTGGGGTGAAAATCAAATTTTTTTCTTTCGAAAACTGGTTTTTTGACCAAAACACAAAATTTTTGTTCGGTCCATAATAAGTTTTATTCGACAGCTCGCTAGCCCGCGCGGAGACGCGTCTCTGGACCCCTCGCCCGCGCCCCTAGCCCGAATAAAACATACATTTTTCTAAAAAATAGTTATTTTCATACATCTCTGTAAGTACCAAAATCTACCTTAGGAAGCTTGTTAAAAAGTAAAACATCGATATTTTCAGTTCCAGACGTGCGATTTTCAATCTGTTTTCGGTGTTTTTAGACATAACTAGGCCTCCGCCTACGTACTGACCATAACGCGCGCATTTTACACGCGCGTCTGGACTTTATCCCTAAATTCCAGAGATATTCCTCAAAATTAATTATTTTTCCAAATTTTCCTTCACATTTTAAATTAGATTATAGTTGTAATAGTACTCACCCTTCTTCCCTGAATTCTGGTCCGCGTTCCGTGTCCCGGTCTCCAGGTTGTGGGGTGAAAATCAAAATTTTTTCTTTCGAAAACTGGTTTTTTGACCAAAACACAAAATTTTTGTTCGGTCCATAATAAGTTTTATTCGACAGCTCGCTAGCCCGCGCGGAGACGCGTCTCTGGACCCCTCGCCCGCGCCCCTAGCCCGAATAAAACATACATTTTTCTAAAAAATAGTTATTTTCATACATCTCTGTAAGTACCAAAATCTACCTTAGGAAGCTTGTTAAAAAGTAAAACATCGATATTTTCAGTTCCAGACGTGCGATTTTCAATCTGTTTTCGGTGTTTTTAGACATAACTAGGCCTCCGCCTACGTACTGACCATAACGCGCGCATTTTACACGCGCGTCTGGACTTTATCCCTAAATTCCAGAGATATTCCTCAAAATTAATTATTTTTCCAAATTTTCCTTCACATTTTAAATTAGATTATAGTTGTAATAGTACTCACCCTTCTTCCCTGAATTCTGGTCCGCGTTCCGTGTCCCGGTCTCCAGGTTGTGGGGTGAAAATCAAATTTTTTTCTTTCGAAAACTGGTTTTTTGACCAAAACACAAAATTTTTGTTCGGTCCATAATAAGTTTTATTCGACAGCTCGCTAGCCCGCGCGGAGACGCGTCTCTGGACCCCTCGCCCGCGCCCCTAGCCCGAATAAAACATACATTTTTCTAAAAAATAGTTATTTTCATACATCTCTGTAAGTACCAAAATCTACCTTAGGAAGCTTGTTAAAAAGTAAAACATCGATATTTTCAGTTCCAGACGTGCGATTTTCAATCTGTTTTCGGTGTTTTTAGACATAACTAGGCCTCCGCCTACGTACTGACCATAACGCGCGCATTTTACACGCGCGTCTGGACTTTATCCCTAAATTCCAGAGATATTCCTCAAAATTAATTATTTTTCCAAATTTTCCTTCACATTTTAAATTAGATTATAGTTGTAATAGTACTCACCCTTCTTCCCTGAATTCTGGTCCGCGTTCCGTGTCCCGGTCTCCAGGTTGTGGGGTGAAAATCAAAATTTTTTCTTTCGAAAACTGGTTTTTTGACCAAAACACAAAATTTTTGTTCGGTCCATAATAAGTTTTATTCGACAGCTCGCTAGCCCGCGCGGAGACGCGTCTCTGGACCCCTCGCCCGCGCCCCTAGCCCGAATAAAACATACATTTTTCTAAAAAATAGTTATTTTCATACATCTCTGTAAGTACCAAAATCTACCTTAGGAAGCTTGTTAAAAAGTAAAACATCGATATTTTCAGTTCCAGACGTGCGATTTTCAATCTGTTTTCGGTGTTTTTAGACATAACTAGGCCTCCGCCTACGTACTGACCATAACGCGCGCATTTTACACGCGCGTCTGGACTTTATCCCTAAATTCCAGAGATATTCCTCAAAATTAATTATTTTTCCAAATTTTCCTTCACATTTTAAATTAGATTATAGTTGTAATAGTACTCACCCTTCTTCCCTGAATTCTGGTCCGCGTTCCGTGTCCCGGTCTCCAGGTTGTGGGGTGAAAATCAAAATTTTTTCTTTCGAAAACTGGTTTTTTGACCAAAACACAAAATTTTTGTTCGGTCCATAATAAGTTTTATTCGACAGCTCGCTAGCCCGCGCGGAGACGCGTCTCTGGACCCCTCGCCCGCGCCCCTAGCCCGAATAAAACATACATTTTTCTAAAAAATAGTTATTTTCATACATCTCTGTAAGTACCAAAATCTACCTTAGGAAGCTTGTTAAAAAGTAAAACATCGATATTTTCAGTTCCAGACGTGCGATTTTCAATCTGTTTTCGGTGTTTTTAGACATAACTAGGCCTCCGCCTACGTACTGACCATAACGCGCGCATTTTACACGCGCGTCTGGACTTTATCCCTAAATTCCAGAGATATTCCTCAAAATTAATTATTTTTCCAAATTTTCCTTCACATTTTAAATTAGATTATAGTTGTAATAGTACTCACCCTTCTTCCCTGAATTCTGGTCCGCGTTCCGTGTCCCGGTCTCCAGGTTGTGGGGTGAAAATCAAAATTTTTTCTTTCGAAAACTGGTTTTTTGACCAAAACACAAAATTTTTGTTCGGTCCATAATAAGTTTTATTCGACAGCTCGCTAGCCCGCGCGGAGACGCGTCTCTGGACACCTCGCCCGCGGCCCTAGCTCGAATAAAACATACATTTTTCTAAAAAATAGTTATTTTCATACATCTCTGTAAGTACCAAAATCTACCTTAGGAAGCTTGTTAAAAAGTAAAACATCGATATTTTCAGTTCCAGACGTGCGATTTTCAATCTGTTTTCGGTGTTTTTAGACATAACTAGGCCTCCGCCTACGTACTGACCATAACGCGCGCATTTTACACGCGGGACTTTATCCCTAAATTCCAGAGATATTCCTCAAAATTAATTATTTTTCCAAATTTTCCTTCACATTTTAAATTAGATTATAGTTGTAATAGTACTCACCCTTCTTCCCTGAATTCTGGTCCGCGTTCCGTGTCCCGGTCTCCAGGTTGTGGGGTGAAAATCAAAATTTTTTCTTTCGAAAACTGGTTTTTTGACCAAAACACAAAATTTTTGTTCGGTCCATAATAAGTTTTATTCGACAGCTCGCTAGCCCGCGCGGAGACGCGTCTCTGGACCCCTCGCCCGCGCCCCTAGCCCGAATAAAACATACATTTTTCTAAAAAATAGTTATTTTCATACATCTCTGTAAGTACCAAAATCTACCTTAGGAAGCTTGTTAAAAAGTAAAACATCGATATTTTCAGTTCCAGACGTGCGATTTTCAATCTGTTTTCGGTGTTTTTAGACATAACTAGGCCTCCGCCTACGTACTGACCATAACGCGCGCATTTTACACGCGCGTCTGGACTTTATCCCTAAATTCCAGAGATATTCCTCAAAATTAATTATTTTTCCAAATTTTCCTTCACATTTTAAATTAGATTATAGTTGTAATAGTACTCACCCTTCTTCCCTGAATTCTGGTCCGCGTTCCGTGTCCCGGTCTCCAGGTTGTGGGGTGAAAATCAAAATTTTTTCTTTCGAAAACTGGTTTTTTGACCAAAACACAAAATTTTTGTTCGGTCCATAATAAGTTTTATTCGACAGCTCGCTAGCCCGCGCGGAGACGCGTCTCTGGACCCCTCGCCCGCGCCCCTAGCCCGAATAAAACATACATTTTTCTAAAAAATAGTTATTTTCATACATCTCTGTAAGTACCAAAATCTACCTTAGGAAGCTTGTTAAAAAGTAAAACATCGATATTTTCAGTTCCAGACGTGCGATTTTCAATCTGTTTTCGGTGTTTTTAGACATAACTAGGCCTCCGCCTACGTACTGACCATAACGCGCGCATTTTACACGCGCGTCTGGACTTTATCCCTAAATTCCAGAGATATTCCTCAAAATTAATTATTTTTCCAAATTTTCCTTCACATTTTAAATTAGATTATAGTTGTAATAGTACTCACCCTTCTTCCCTGAATTCTGGTCCGCGTTCCGTGTCCCGGTCTCCAGGTTGTGGGGTGAAAATCAAAATTTTTTCTTTCGAAAACTGGTTTTTTGACCAAAACACAAAATTTTTGTTCGGTCCATAATAAGTTTTATTCGACAGCTCGCTAGCCCGCGCGGAGACGCGTCTCTGGACACCTCGCCCGCGGCCCTAGCTCGAATAAAACATACATTTTTCTAAAAAATAGTTATTTTCATACATCTCTGTAAGTACCAAAATCTACCTTAGGAAGCTTGTTAAAAAGTAAAACATCGATATTTTCAGTTCCAGACGTGCGATTTTCAATCTGTTTTCGGTGTTTTTAGACATAACTAGGCCTCCGCCTACGTACTGACCATAACGCGCGCATTTTACACGCGCGTCTGGACTTTATCCCTAAATTCCAGAGATATTCCTCAAAATTAATTATTTTTCCAAATTTTCCTTCACATTTTAAATTAGATTATAGTTGTAATAGTACTCACCCTTCTTCCCTGAATTCTGGTCCGCGTTCCGTGTCCCGGTCTCCAGGTTGTGGGGTGAAAATCAAAATTTTTTCTTTCGAAAACTGGTTTTTTGACCAAAACACAAAATTTTTGTTCGGTCCATAATAAGTTTTATTCGACAGCTCGCTAGCCCGCGCGGAGACGCGTCTCTGGACACCTCGCCCGCGGCCCTAGCTCGAAAAAATTTTGCCCACCCACCCACCCGTTTGTATATAAGGAAGGTAGACGGGGTATTTTGGCCAAAAAGTTTTTATCTCGGAATTACATAGTAATCGTTCTGTCAGCCCGTTGTATCAAATTTATTTTGTTTTGACGCTTTCCTAGCACATAATTTAGTGATAGGAGAGAAAATACCAGCTAAAGTTGGTTTCCTCTCAAGGTTTTATCTTTAACAACATCTCGCCAAGATCGCTGGTAGGACTTTTTATATTTTTAGTTTTATACATTTATTATAAATTGACCACTGACTTCCCCCTTTACAGGGAATTTTATTACAAAAATCGTTTATAATACTATTTAGACTGAGTCCCAATTAAGGACAAATTTTTTGTATTTATTATATTTTGATTATTTAATTCTGTATTTTTCATTTCCGACTGCATCCCCCCTTTACAGGGATTCTGTCATAACGTGTCCCCTGAACTGTCCACATAATTATAAATTTTCTTCGCTATGTTAGGACTCAGAACTCCGATGAACAAGGCGAAGGCTGCGGAGGAGTATGCGGACGTGGAAGGGGCATGCCCAGTACAGGTAGGCCCTTCAATGCGGCGCAATACTGGTGAGTTGGAGGCGGAGAAGCATACTAATTCGGGGCAACCCTGTGAAATCACACCAACAAAAAAGACACCCGCCACCACTCCCCCAAACAAGGCACACGCGCCTGCTTCCCCCAAAGCCAAGCCCAAAGCCCCGGTTTCCCAGCGGCAAAGAACGGAGACCTACGAGCTGCCAGGGAAGGCCCTGGAGAGCTCGCCTCGAGAAGTGCCTATCGTGAAGTACAAAAACAGAACCACGGAGGCAAAGGCGTGTCTCTCCAGTGCCAAGCTGAACATGGACAGCTCGAGGAACCTGAAAAAGGAAATTAAAGACGCACTAATAAAAGCCGTAGACCGGCTATACCAGTTGGTAAAGGAGGGTGAAAAAGAGAGGGGCAAAACACAAGAAGAACCAGCCGAACCCGAGAAGGCCCCCAAGGACCTGACGCCGGCCTCCGGCGCATCGACAGAGCTCATGAGTCAGCTGATGGAAAACCTCCAGCAGCACAAAAAGGCGCTGGAGGAATGCCAGCAGCACACGCAAGCTCTGTCGGAGCACCTTCAACAGACACCTCACTTTGTCGCGGGCCAGGGTCCCTCCTTCGCGGAGATGGCCGCCGTCCCCAAGCAGCACCTCCAAGCGCCTCTTCACTCGATGATCGTGTCGTCAGTTATCGATACGGATACCGGTGAAGAGGTGATTGAGAAGCTCAGGACGGCCGTCGACGCTAGAAATGAGGGTACCAGGGTCGAAAGGCTGCGAAAGGCGAGGGACCAGAAGGTGGTGGTCGGTTTCAGGACCAGGGAGGAGCTAACTCGGGTGACGGAAAGAATAAAGAAGGCTGGGAACCTTGTAGTGGAAGAGGTGAAAAACAAGGATCCCCTCATCATCCTCAAAGACGTCCTCTCCTGTCACTCTGATGCGGAGGTCACCGAGTCGCTTAAGTGCCAGAATACCCACCTGATTGGCGACCTACCTGCGGGCGATGTGAGGATGGGGGTTAAGTACCGTCGCAGGACGAGGAACCCCCACATGTCTCACATCGTAATGCAGGTGTCCCCTTCAGTGTGGCAGAGACTTACCAACGCGGGTCGAGTGCACATCGACTTGCAGCGGGTGCGAGTGCTGGATCAGTCGCCACTCATTCAGTGCACTCGCTGCTTGCGCTTCGGCCATGGCCGTAAACTGTGCACGGAACCCGCCGATCTTTGCACGCACTGCGGTGACCCCCACATGAGAGCTGACTGCCCCGTACGACTGGCTGCGGAACCGCCGAAATGCAGAAATTGCGCGACTGCGAAAAATGGGAAAACGGAGCATAACGCCTTCGACAGTGAGTGTCCAAGTCGCGTGAAGTGGGACGCATTGGCGCGACTGTCGGTGGCGTACTGCTAAGGGCCAGCCAGCGGTACCAGCGGTATTAAACACCAGGGACTTGCCCAGGGATTCCTGTACAAACCCGAGTGCCCGAAATAGTTACCAGGTAATCCAAGCGAATCTGCAGAGGAAAAATCTAGCAACCCAAGAGCTCATGATCGTGGCTAGTGAGCGGAGGGTTGCGTTCGCGTTGCTCCAGGAGCCGTATGTGGGTGGGGTTAAAAGGATGCGAGACTATCGGGGTGCGAGAATCTACCAGTGCGCTGAACAAGGAGGTGGAACTGTGAAGGCGGCAATAGTCGTCTTCGATCACGATCTAGACGTAACACAGTGTCCGAAACTCACCACCAACAACATCGTGGTAGTGAGGATCCGTACCAGCGCCTGGGAGATCGCCGTAGTCTCCTTCTACTTCGAACCAGACCAGCCCATACAGCCATACCTGGAGCAGCTCCTGCGGATTCGGGAGGAAATTGGCCGCACCAGGATGATTATTGGTGGTGACGCCAACGCCAAGAGCACCTGGTGGGGTAGCCTGGTAACCGACACAAAGGGAGAGGACATGTCCGGAACCCTGGAGGAAATGAGCTTGCAGGTGCTAAACGTCGGCAACACACCAACTTTCGACACCGTCAGAGGTAACACCTTGTACAGCAGCTTCGTTGATGTAACAGCCTGTTCAACGGAGCTGCTGGACTTGGTGGAGGACTGGCGGGTCGAGGTAGGCCTCACGAGCTCGGACCACAACGGTATCAGTTTCAAAATTTTTCTGCAAAAGTCTAAAGGCTTAAATTTAAAAAGGACCACTCGAATTTTCAACACAAAAAAGGCGAATTGGAGCCAATTTCATGAGAAACTGGCCCAATTAAAAGCTGATGCAAATGTCAACTTAGTCGAAATAGGCAGAATAAACAATAAAACAGATTTAGAACGTAAAATAAACCAATACATAGAAATAATTACTCAAACTTGTGAAGAGGAACTTCCAAAAATTAAAAATAGTGACAAGCTTACCATACCGTGGTGGTCCAAAGAGCTCGCCGAGCTGATGTCGGAGGTGACTACCAGGAGGCGCCGTATCCGATGCGCCGCACCAGTCCGGAGGCAGAAGGTAGTCGACGAGTACCTGCAAGCAAAACTTAATTATGAGTCCCTCGCCATGAAAGCGCAAACGGAGGGATGGAAGGCATTCTGTGGGAAACAGGATCGTGAGGGAATGTGGGAGGGGATTTACAGGGTCATAGGACGGACCGCCAAAAGACAAGAGGATCTGCCGTTGGTGAAGGAAGGAGTACCGCTAAACGCACAAGAATCGGCTCAGCTGCTGGCCGAGACCTTCTACCCGGAAGACCAAGTAGAGGGAGAATCTGCTGACCACCGTCGGACACGCGAGGCGGCCTGTCGTGTAAACGACTGGGCGCATGGTGAATCACATGACCCACCGTTTACGCTTCAGGAGCTGAAAACCGCGGTGGAAAGCTTCAACCCTAAGAAGGCACCCGGGGCAGACGGTCTCACAGCCGATATATGTTCCCAGGCCATTTCTCGGGACCCAGAGACGTTCCTTGCTCTGGCAAACAAGTGCCTGGAGCACGGACACTTCCCTGAGGCCTGGAAAGTGGCAACGGTGGTGGTCCTCCGAAAGCCCGGCAAGGAATCCTACACCACCCCTAAGTCGTACAGGCCTATCGGCCTCCTACCAGTCCTAGGAAAAATTTTAGAAAAGATGCTTGTAGCGAGGCTCAAGTGGCATCTTATCCCGCGGCTTAGTACTCGCCAGTTTGGTTTTATGCCACAGCGGAGCACCGAGGACTCCCTCTACACCATGATACAACATATCAAGGAGAAGCTAAGCGAAAAGAAACTGATCACTGTTGTATCACTGGACATAGAGGGAGCCTTCGACAGCGCATGGTGGCCTGCTATCAGGACCAGACTGGCTGAGGAAAAGTGCCCGGTGAACCTCAGAAGGCTACTAGACAGCTACTTGACTGGTAGGAGTGTCAGAGTAAGGTACGCCGGTGCTGAGTGTCAGAGGGACACGAACAAGGGGTGTGTGCAAGGATCTATTGGCGGTCCGATCCTATGGAATCTGATCCTCGACCCCCTCCTAAAGGGGCTGGAGGAGAGAGGCGTCCACTGCCAGGCGTTCGCCGATGACGTGGTGATGGTCTTCGACGGTGAGACAGCATTGGAGGTCCAAAGGCAGGCCAATGCCGCTCTCGAGTATGTTCGGGTGTGGGGCATCGGAAATAAGCTGAAATTTGCACCGCAGAAAACTTGTGCAATGGTAATTACCAAGAAACTGAAGTACGATGTCCCACTCCTGAACATGGGCGGGGTAGACATTGGCATGTCCAAGGAAATCAAAGTGCTGGGACTCACCGTCGACCACCAGCTCACTTTCAACACTCACGTCGCTAACGTTTGCAGAAAAGCTGTGAATATTTACAAACAGCTGGCACGAGCGGCGAAAGTGAGCTGGGGCCTTCATCCGGAGATCATCCACACCATTTACACGGCAGTAGTAGAGCCTGTGATATTGTACGCGGCGAGCGCCTGGGCGCCGGCGACTAAAAAGATCGGAGTGCAAAAAAGCCTCAATACGGTCCAACGAGGATTCGCGCAGAAGCTCTGCAAGTCCTACCGCACCGTATCGCTAAACGCGTCCCTGGTGCTGGCTGGGATACTCCCACTCGACCTCCGAATACAGGAAGCAGCCGCTCTGTACGAGGCGAAGAGGGGGGCGCCACAGCCAGCACTTGCGGGCAGGGAGGTAGAGCGGGTGGTGGCATTTGCGGAGACTCCGCATCCGGCGAAACATACGGCCATGGAGTTCGTATGCCTGGAAGACCAGACCCGTGTGGACAACCACAACAGTCAAGCAGTAAGGGTGTTCACGGATGGCAGCAAGATCGAGGGTAAGGTCGGAGCAGCACTCTCACTTTGGGAGGGTGACGCCGAGACCAAATCCGTAAAACTTAGCTTGCCGCCGTACTGCACGGTCTACCAGGCGGAACTTCTGGCCATATGCGTAGCCACGCGCGAGATCCTCAAGCGCAAAGAGGGAACCTTCGGTATCTATAGTGACTCAAAGGCCGCACTACAGACAGTCACAAACCAGGGTTCCCTCCACGCCCTGGCCGTGGAGGCGAGAGCGAACGTCGCCGTGGCTTTGTCCCAGAGCAAAGATATTTCTTTGTTCTGGATAAAGGCACACGCAGGGCTAGAAGGCAACGAGCGCGCAGACCATCTCGCAAAAGAGGCTGCACTCCGTTCCAGGAAGAGGCCAGACTACGACCGCTGCCCGGTTTCATTCGTCAAGCGGCAGATCCGCTTAGGGTCGCTTGGCGAATGGAACCGGAGGTACCAGAGCGGTGAAACAGCCACCGTCACTAAACTCTTTTTCCCGGATGCGATCGACGCCCACAAAATAGTACAAAAAATAAAACCTGCCGGTATTGTGTCACAGATATTGACGGGTCATGGTGGGTTCTCCGAATACTTGCACCGTTTCAAGTGTAAGGAGAACCCACGGTGCATCTGTGAACCAGGTAAGGTGGAGTCGATCGCACACATCTTAACGGAATGCCCAATATTTGGAAAGGAACGACTTGAGGCCGAATCGAGGATAGAGACTGAAATCACCCCATGCACAATAAAAATAATAATGTCTGTAGCAAAGCACAGGAAGATATTCCTAGAGTACTGCGAAGAAGTTGCGATTAGAGTAATAAAGCGTAACCGGGACCAGTGAACGCTATGTTTTTCTAAATATGTAAATGTTTCCCCACAGGAAAAGATATCTAGTATAAGCATAGATGATAGCGCAGGAAAAAAGCCCTAGATGAAGTAATAGACCTTTTAAAGTTGTAAATAAGAAAAATATTACTCGTAGTTTATAATAATAATGTAGACCAAACTTCACACATCATAGTAAATAAATTCAAAGTTTAAAAATTATAAAATTTCTAAACAAGGTCTCTGACTATGTCAGGGGGACACGAGCAGAGCAGGAGTGGTTTTTAGCCGGTTCGAGTCCGGCACTACCTCGACTGCCTCACAGGAGATATTCCTGTGAGATAGTCGAGGTGTCCGTGGGGATTTTCCACTCCTGCCAAAAATATAAAAAAAAAAAAAAAAAAAAAAAAAAAAACCTAACCTAACCTAACCTAACCTAACCTAACCTAACCTAACCTAACCTAACCTAACCTAACCTAACCTAACCTAACCTAACCTAACCTAACCTAACCTAACCTAACCTAACCTAACCTAACCTAACCTAACCTAACCTAACCTAACCTAACCTAACCTAACCTAACCTAACCTAACCGCCAAGCTTAATCTAGGCAACTCTCGCAACCTCAAGGCCGAGATAAAAACTGCGGTGCTCCACGCCATAAACAGACTCTATGAGCTGGTCAAGGAGTCCGAGCGGGACAAGGCCCCTGCCACACCCACTGCCGTACCGGAACCCGCGCCCACTGCTGATTTCGGTCCCCATCCAACTTCCGTGGAGGTTCTTGCTGGCCAGACTGAGCTCCTGAAGACCATAAAGGAGCACATCTCGGAGTTGAAAGACAACTCCGAGAAACTTGACAGGCTCCGAGACAGTCTGGCCAGCAAAGAATGTGTGGGGGAGACAACCTACGCGAATGTAGCGGCCGTCAGTAAGTGCCACACCGGGGCGCAAGCCCTGGAGCGAACGACGCTGCACTCCGTGGTTGTCACCTCAACACAGGAGACGGATACGGGCGCCGAAATCCTCGAAAGAGTGAGAAAAGCAGTGGACGCGAAGGAGGGCTGGGTGCGTGTAGAGAGAGTAAGAAAGGCCAAAGATCAGAAAGTAATTATGGGGTGCGCAACGACGGAAGAGAGGAAAAAACTAAAAGAGCGACTAGAGAAGGCCGGAGAGAACCTCGTCGTCGAGGAAGTCAAGAATCGAAACCCGCTTCTGGTTCTTAGGGACGTGCTATCAGTGCACAGTGACGAGGAAGTACTGAGGGCCCTTAGGAACCAGAACCGGGAGATCTTTGACGGCCTCGGGGACGGGGAACTCAAAATGTGTGTGAAATTTCGGAAAAGGTCACGAAACCCACACGTGAATAGCATTGTGCTGGGTGTCACCCCAGTTATCTGGAAGAGGGCACTCGAAGGAGGCAAGCTTCGAATTGACCTCCAGAGAGTGCGCGTCGAAGACCAGACGCCTCTGGTGCAGTGCACCCGTTGCTTGGCATACGGGCACGGCAAACGCCTGTGCACGGAGCCAGCCGATCTGTGTAGCCACTGTGGTGGGCCACACGTCAGGGCAGACTGCCCAGAAAAACAGATCGGCGAAGCAGCGGTGTGTGTTAACTGCACCAGAGCCAAGCTGGGGGAGCACCGGCACAATGCATTCAGCGACGATTGCCCGGTGCGTAAGAAGTGGGACGCATTCGCGAGAGCAATGATAGCTTATTGCTAAAGTCGTCGATGCGCCCACTTCAAAGCACAAAGAGAAGACTCCGACACAACCAGATAGCAGATGCATTGAGCGAACCACCAGGGTTGGCTCAATGGAGAAAAATAATTGTAGTCACTTTATTAAGAAGCCGGCTAAAATTATGTTGAACCGTGGGCCAGCTCTGGTGGAATCGTTATGTTGTGTCGAACCTGCTTCAAAACTTAAGACATTGCGCTGTGTGTTTGCTGTCGAATTAAGATATTGACATTTATATTGAGTATAAAAACCAAATATCATAAGATACCAAAATTAAAACTAACACATATAAGTGCTGAAAAATTTAAAGGGGCATTAATATAAGGGTAAGTGACAGTGTAAGTAAATCTAAAACTTTAGTAAAATAGTATACGTAGGAATAGTTTTCAAAAATGATTATGTAGTAAATGCAAACAAAATTATTTAGCTAAATAGAAACTTATAAATATATTATATCAAAATTCAACAAGGATTAGGATAAGACGATGTAGTTAAATTAAAAGTAACACCATATAAAGAGTGTGGTCTCATCGGCCTTCTTAAACTAAGTCGCCAAACAAGGAATAAAATTAGCAGAAAAGGGCTCTGATAATGTCAGAGGGACACTGGCTAGGCAGGAGTGTGGTTTTAGCCGGTTCGAGTCCGGCACTACCTCGACTGTCTCACAAGAGAAATTCCTGTGGGATAGTCGAGGTGTCCGCGGGGATTTCCCACTCCTGCCCAAACAAAAAAAAAAAAAAAAAAAAAAAAACCTAACCTAACCTAACCTAACCTAACCTAACCTAACCTAACCTAACCTAACCTAACCTAACCTAACCTAACCTAACCTAACCTAACCTAACCTAACCTAACCTAACCTAACCTAACCTAACCTAACCTAACCTAACCTAACCTAACCTAACCTAACCTAACCTAACCTAACCTAACCTAACCTAACCTAACCTAACCTAACCTAACCTAACCTAACCTAACCTAACCTAACCTAACCTAACCTAACCTAACCTAACCTAACCTAACCTAACCTAACCTAACCTAACCTAACCTAACCTAACCTAACCTAACCTAACCTAACCTAACCTAACCTAACCTAACCTAACCTAACCTAACCTAACCTAACCTAACCTAACCTAACCTAACCTAACCTAACCTAACCTAACCTAACCTAACCTAACCTAACCTAACCTAACCTAACCTAACCTAACCTAACCTAACCTAACCTAACCTAACCTAACCTAACCTAACCTAACCTAATCTGAGTATATTATATAAATTTATTATTGCCAATACCCTCAGGAAAATAAACAAACCCAACAATGCTAAAGAAATACATCCCCAACCATCCAAAAATACCTGTTTAGAAAATAAGCACAAGAAATAGCAATAAATGTATATAAAATAATGTTTATATAATTTATTGTTTTAAAAAATTCAGTTCTAGAATAAATACAATTAACGTCGGAAATAGACTGTGACAAATTAAATAGGTCCAAACCCTAAATCCTCAGACCATAACCCTAACCCCATGTCCTAAACCGAATAACAAGATTATAGCATCTAATAAGTTAATCTTAACATATAAGTACATCGTGTCAGATATAAAGATAAGTTAATTAGAAGGATAAGTATGTATGTGTTATAGAATAAGGCAATAAAAATGTAAAACTAAGCAAGTAAGAAAATGGTAGATAATTAAGTTAGAAATAGAAATGTATAAATATAAGAGGCATAGGTATAAAAATTACATAGAACTAAGATTTTATGATATAAGGAAATATTTGCTAAACATCACAACACAGAAATGTATTAAAATAAGAAAATAGAGATATAAGACACAATGTCCAAATTAAAAATGCCGTTATGTAAACTTAGAATTTAGAAATAATGAAACAGGAAAAATTTGCTAATTAAAAATGAACTAAAACAAGAAACGTAAATGTCAGACTACAATGTCCACCCAAACAATGTTATTAAAACAAAACTTGTGTACCTTAATTTCCCTAAAGAAATATAAAACATAAAAGTAGAATTCAGACTACAATAGCGGGAGTCCCACCCGGCTAAGAATGAAAGAGATGAATGAAAGAAAGATCCAGTATGAAGCTTGAAGGTGCGAGAGGCAAAAATGCGAGAACTAGTATGAATGTGAAATCAGAATAGTAAGGTCCTGTTTTACCACGAACGGGGAAAAGCTGTAAAATTAAAAAAAAAAATAAAAAAAAAAAAAATAAAAAAAAAAAAAAAAAAACCTAACCTAACCTAACCTAACCTAACCTAACCTAACCTAACCTAACCTAACCTAACCTAACCTAACCTAACCTAACCTAACCTAACCTAACCTAACCTAACCTAACCTAACCTAACCTAACCTAACCTAACCTAACCTAACCTAACCTAACCTAACCTAACCTAACCTAACCTAACCTAACCTAACCTAACCTAACCTAACCTAACCTAACCTAACCTAACCTAACCTAACCTAACCTAACCTAACCTAACCTAACCTAACCTAACCTAACCTAACCTAACCTAACCTAACCTAACCTAACCTAACCTAACCTAACCTAACCTAACCTAACCTAACCTAACCTAACCTAACCTAACCTAACCTAACCGAGTTCCCCCCGAGCCTCCGTGGTGGTCGGATCATTTTTAAAGACGCTCCGCACTTAAAAATTCAGTAAAATTGGTTTTTCTCGTCATATCACAACGAGTGAAGTGTCCCTGGATGCGGAAACCTGCGCCGCATAAAGTGCCGCGCCCAATTTGTGCCGCTTCAGCAGTGCCTGAAAGTTATAAGTGTAAAACCTCACTTTTAGAGGTTAAGTTGAAACTGTTTTTTACAAAAGTGAAAACGCTGCTAGAACAAGATCGACGACCCCCTCCTTTTTTGCTTGAATCCAGTGGACATCGTGGCTCCGGACCATCTGGACTTTTCACCATCTTCCTGACTCCGCGCCCTGGCGAGTTATTCAGGATTTTCCATAAACCACGTGTCCTGAAAAAGCTGAAGGAGTGGAGGTAGCGGCTCGAAAATTGGCATCAACCAGGATCTTGGTACCAAAAGGCGAGTGCATCTATATTTAGAATTTTTAGACACTTGGGAGACAAGATATAACCATTACAAAGTGCAAAGTTTGGGCCTATATATCACAGGTCCCCACAACAACATCGAACTTCTGCAACCGGGAACCGTGGCGCGCTCATCGGCCCTATAGAGATCTTAAGTTCTAGATTTTTAGCTACAATAGTTTATTAGTTATAACGTATTTTATAAGTTTTTCAGTTTTTCAAAAATTTTTCACTTGTTTTTTGGTTTTTGCAATATTTTGTTTTTATGCATTGTAGGGGCTTATTTTACCTTATTTTTGCCATTTTTTCCAGAATTTTCTGACCAGTGATACCTGAGATATCGATTTTTTTTGTGTTTTTTGGCTTTAATTCGAAATTAAATAGTAAATTGTTAATTTTGACAGCAAGACAGGGTCTAGTATATCAATTACGACCCATTTAAGCCCAAACACGGGCCACATATCTTTTAATTTGGCTATTTTCGCGAAATTGAGAAATTTGGGTTTTTAGGTTTTAAATTTAATATTGCGATATCTCAGGAACCGCTGGTCCGTTTGCTCTCCGATTTTCTTTAAGGTTGACGGCAGACCGCTAACTTTAGGTGTAGACCTGTTTCAGGCTGTTTCAGGCCCCAAACTTTTTGGTCGCTGAAATTGCTTTCAGGATAAACCTTAGGTGACGCCGAGCTGTATAACCAAAACCCCGTCCTTCTGCGACAAAGGGTTTCAAAGTTACGGGCATTACAAAACAACGTTTGACAGCTCGGCGGCCATTTTGTTTGGCTTCAAACCGTCATAACTTCCGAACCGTAAGTCCTAGGAGACTGCGGTTTTTGACCATATAGTAAGGGACCTATTACCTTTCTTACCCCAGGATTTCAGGCGGTTTGGAGCTAAAAAATTTCAGGACCCTGAAAGTGGTTTCAGTGGACAGCGGAGCTCAGGCCGAGTTGGGAGAGCCCAAACTCGGGGGGTCTGCGACTCTCTCGAAGGAAGTTATCCGTTGTCAAAGTACGCCTTTGACAGAACAGCGGCCATTTTGAAAAATCTTTAAACAACCATAACTTCCCAACGGAGAGTCGTAGAGGGCCGGGATTTCCGCTGGTCATATTGGCAGGCCACAGAGCATAGGGGGAGACCATTTTCAGGAGTTTTCCTGAAGAAAAAATTTTTCAGGCTAAAAGCTTTTTCAGTGGATTGGTCTCACCGAGCCAAGTTCGGAGAGCCCAAACACCGAGGTTTTTGGACCGGTGGTGCCGGAGAAATCCTCTGTAACCACTTTGGGTTTGTAACTTTGGTGAAAAACCCAAAATTTTAGGTTGAGATATCTCCGGAACCCCTTGGTCTAACTGCATCGAGTTTGGGTTCGTCTGAGAGGGCTCGGTGAGAGCTATCCATTGAACTTAGTAGATTGACTCTACATAGAGTCTCTTCAAAAAAAGGGTCTCTACTTCGTAGTTTTTTGACCAATTTCGATTTTCTTTGCGTCTTTCTGGTGAGACCCGCTCTTTTGAGCGCAGGACAGGCTTGACTCACACATCACCCACCCCCCTATACAGGGTTGGATCACAATTGTGGTTATTTTTATTATTTATTTATATTTTATTGACAACTTTCCCCGTTCACTTCACTGTGCCCTATACACACAATACACACAACACAACACACAACACAACTCAAATACAACATGGTTCTCGGGATTCGCACCCCATTAAAAGGGAAGGGGCCAGGAGCCAGCGCCAGTCAGCCACAGGGTTCTACGTCGCCGACCAACCCGGGAAATGAGGGACCCTCTGGTTCCCGCGAAGCGCCAAAGGGGATATCCCTGACGTTCGGCAGAAAGGACGCTGTCAGAGCAACCCAAGCGGAAACAGCCGAAACGCCACTGTCAACGTCGGCGGGGACCTCTGGTGCTGTCGCTCGCACCATCACTCCCAGCCCCGTAGGCCCGTCGGGACAGGCGCTGGACGCCGCCAGGACCTTTATCCGCAGACCGGAGCGAAAGCGAAGGTCCGTAGACAACATGGAGGCGTTCAAAAAGCAGCCTAACACCTTCGCTGCTTTGTCAAATGACCAACTCCTCCAGGAAGTAATGAAGACCTTCGAGGACATCCCAGCCAGGGTGAAGGACTATCCTCAGATGAGGAAGGACATAAAGAACTTCCTGGAGACTCAGTCTGACAAAAGTCTACGGATCTTGTTTGAGCTAAGTAGGCGGGTAAAGGGCCTGGAAACTGCGCCCAAATCAACTACAGCCAAAACGCCTGCATTACCCAATTTACCCGAGGGAATCCTGGATAGGCTGAACATGGTAGAGGAAAACATAAATACGCGCTTAAATGACCTGGAAGGGAAAGTTTTAAAAGAGTTCCAGGATATGACCGAACGCTACGACGAGTGCGGTGCCGACCTCATCGACAAGGTCGTCGATAAGGTCCTCGAGGTCAGCGAGAAGGTCGACGCAGTCCAAGTGGACGTAAACCATACGACAGAATGTGTGAAGGTCGTCGGTCAAGCCGCGGTGGTCCTCGAGGACAAAATCGATGGCGTTGCCGGTGATGTCGCCACCAGAACCGACCGACTTAAAGAGGTCATCAGGGAATCCGCATGCGAACCAAAACCTGATCAGCAGACCTACGCCAACGTTACGGCAGCCAAACCCGGGCATCGACCGGCGCTTCACTCGATGGCGGTCACACTTGAAGGCAGTCAGGAGACTGCTGACGAGGTGCTCGCCAGGGTGAGGGTGGCGGTCGATGCCAGGGGATCTGGCCTAAAAATAAGTAAGGTCCGAAAGGCAAAGAACCAGACGGTCATACTAGGGTGCGACACAGAGGCGGAGTACAAGAGAGTGAAAGACAGGATCGAGAGCCGAGGTGGAGGACTAAGAGTAGAGCCCATGAAAAATAAAAACCCACTCGTCGTCCTAAAAGACGTCTTCTTAGACAGTGGCGATGACGAAATGGTGCAGGCGCTCTACTCCCAGAACGAGAATATATTTAGGGACTTAGAAAAAGAAGAAATGGAAATGACAGTAAAGTTTAAAAAGAGGACTAGGAACCCCAAAACAGCGCACGTTGTCGTTCAGGTCGGGCCAAAAGTATGGCAGAGGATGACGGACGCTGGAGCCCTTTACCTCGACCTGCAAAGGGTCAGGGTGGAGGACCAGTCGCCGCTCATCCAATGCACCAAGTGCTTGGCGTTCGGGCACGGCCGGAAATTTTGTACGGAGAGTGTGGACAGGTGCAGTCACTGTGGAGGACCGCACTTACGCGAGAAGTGCGCGGAGTTTATCGCGGGTAATGAACCGCAGTGCTGCAACTGCTCGCACTCGAAGTTCCAGAGGACTGACCACAACGCTTTCAGCGTGGAGTGCCCGGTCCGCAAGAAATGGGACTACCTGGCTCGGACGACAACGGCATATGCCTGAACTGTTTCTTAGGGCTTACATAACACACACAACACACACACGAACACACCGATACAGCAACACAAACTGGGAGTACATATACATGGAAACCAACGCACACAAACATACACAGATATATAAATTATATAATTATATATACGAATATATCAAAAACACACACATAACACTAAACACGCACCACAAACAACACGTAACAATGATGAGTGAAACAAAAATCAGAACAAGAAAAGACAATAATTATGTATATAATAAGTATATATGTATATTATTGCCGCAACCATAAAGAAAGTCAAGAAATTCATAATGTAAAAATCCACATAAGCCCCATAATAGTGTAGAAACCGAATATAAGGTATATTATGTAAGATTGTGAAAAACCAAACAGGTCGAAAACTTACAATATTGTGTCTGAAAATAAAAGATTTGTTAAAATTAAGGATGAAATATGCATTGTATAAAAACATAGATTAAGGAAATAGATATGTAAAACCAAATTTGTTAAACATGCTAGATATTATATTATAAATTAGAAATAAATGTATAAAATAGAAATGTTTAATAAATAAAACTAGTATATTATAAAAGATAGCTACTAAGAAATAGACATAAGATAGCTGCTAAGAAATAGACATAAGAAACAAACATGTAATCTAACCTAAGCACACCCTGTAAATAAAACATAGTTGTTGACTTAAATACCCTAATAAAGCTAATAAAGAAAAGCAAATATAGTTAGAATAGCGGGAGTCCCACCCGGCTAAGAATGTAAGAGAAGTATGAAAGAAAGACACAGAATGAAGCATAAAAGTGCGAGAGGAATAAATGCGAGAACTGGAATGAATGAGTAACCTGGACCAACAAGATCCCGTTGTACCCATGAACGGGGAAAAGCACAAAAAAAAAAAAAAAAAAAAAAAAAAAAAAAAAAAAAAAAAAAAAAAAAAAAAAAAAAAAAAAACCTAACCTAACCTAACCTAACCTAACCTAACCTAACCTAACCTAACCTAAC
Source organism: Xestia ashworthii (assembly GCA_950022955.1). Lineage (NCBI taxonomy): Eukaryota > Metazoa > Arthropoda > Insecta > Lepidoptera > Noctuidae > Xestia > Xestia ashworthii. Next base: position 28,365,857 of record OX465549.1, on the reverse strand, counting down.
CTAACCTAACCTAACCTAACCTAACCTAACCTAACCTAACCTAACCTAACCTAACCTAACCTAACCTAACCTAACCTAACCTAACCTAACCTAACCTAACCTAACCTAACCTAACCTAACCTAACCTAACCTAACCTAACCTAACCTAACCTAACCTAACCTAACCTAACCGTTGATATCTTCTATTCTAGACGTGCGATTTTGAAGCTGTTTTCGGCTTTTTTAGACAAAAATAGGCGTCCGCCTGTGTTCTGACCATATCGCGCGCACTTTACACCCGCGTCTGGACTTCATCCCTTATTTTCAGAGAAAATCCTCAAAATTAATTGTTTTTCCAAATTTTCCTTCACATTTTAAATTAGATTATAGTTGCAATAGTCCTCACCCTTCTTCCCTGAATTCTGGTCCACGTTCCGTGTCCCGGTCTCCAGGTTGTGGGGTGAAATTCCAAATTTTTTCTTTCGAAAACTGGTTTTTTGACCAAAAGTCAAAATTTTTGTTCGGCACCTACCACGTTTTATTCCATATATCGCTAGCCCGCGCGGAGACGCGTCTCTGGACCCCTCGCCCGCGCCCCTAGCACGAATAAAACATACATTTTTCTTAAAAAATAGTTATTTTCATACATCTCTGTAAGTACCAAAATCTACCTAGGGGAGCTAGTCAAAAACTAAAACGTTGATATCTTCTATTCTAGACGTGCGATTTTGAAGCTGTTTTCGGCTTTTTTAGACAAAAATAGGCGTCCGCCTGTGTTCTGACCATATCGCGCGCACTTTACACCCGCGTCTGGACTTCATCCCTTATTTTCAGAGAAAATCCTCAAAATTAATTGTTTTTCCAAATTTTCCTTCACATTTTAAATTAGATTATAGTTGCAATAGTCCTCACCCTTCTTCCCTGAATTCTGGTCCACGTTCCGTGTCCCGGTCTCCAGGTTGTGGGGTGAAATTCCAAATTTTTTCTTTCGAAAACTGGTTTTTTGACCAAAAGTCAAAATTTTTGTTCGGCACCTACCACGTTTTATTCCATATATCGCTAGCCCGCGCGGAGACGCGTCTCTGGACCCCTCGCCCGCGCCCCTAGCACGAATAAAACATACATTTTTCTTAAAAAATAGTTATTTTCATACATCTCTGTAAGTACCAAAATCTACCTAGGGGAGCTAGTCAAAAACTAAAACGTTGATATCTTCTATTCTAGACGTGCGATTTTGAAGCTGTTTTCGGCTTTTTTAGACAAAAATAGGCGTCCGCCTGTGTTCTGACCATATCGCGCGCACTTTACACCCGCGTCTGGACTTCATCCCTTATTTTCAGAGAAAATCCTCAAAATTAATTGTTTTTCCAAATTTTCCTTCACATTTTAAATTAGATTATAGTTGCAATAGTCCTCACCCTTCTTCCCTGAATTCTGGTCCACGTTCCGTGTCCCGGTCTCCAGGTTGTGGGGTGAAATTCCAAATTTTTTCTTTCGAAAACTGGTTTTTTGACCAAAAGTCAAAATTTTTGTTCGGCACCTACCACGTTTTATTCCATATATCGCTAGCCCGCGCGGAGACGCGTCTCTGGACACCTCGCACGCGCCCCTAGCTCGAAAAAATTTTGCCCACCCACCCGCCCTCTGGTCTATAGGAAGGTAGACGTGGGATTTTGGCAAAATTTTTTGTGTCGTGATTTTCTCTGGATTTATTGTTGTTAGGGTTTGTAAGTGTTGTCTTAGAATTTTTTCGACATTTTAAGTTTATTTGACCGAGTCTGTAGGCTCATTTATTTTTTTTAGACGATTTAATTATTAATGATTGTATTTATATTTTAACCGATTGTTATTTATTATCTCCTGTGTACCCCCCTTTACAGGGACACAGCAGAGTCTAGTCCAGTGAGCCCTAAAATATTTACCCGTCTCTCCTCCCGAGCGGATATTATTGACCGGGCCCCCACTTTACAGGGGTTCGTTTTTATTTTTATTTGATAGATGCCGCTCGAGAGCAATATGTTCCGCACCCCATCCGCTACCTTGAGGACGTTAGGTTCCGGGGGCTCGACGCGATCGCCGGAGAAAGCGGGAGTTTCGTCTGCCAACGCGAGGCGGAGAATCTCCTTTGGAGACGACACTCTCCCCGCCTCGCAGGTGGGCCCTGCCACTCCGGGGACGCGCCGACCCCCTGCTGACCTTTCAACGCCGCTCATGAAGCCTGAGGCGAGGCACCGTAGTCGCACTGAGGAGGCGAGAGCTTGCCTGAACAAGGCTAAGGTTAACTTGGGCAACTCTCGCAACCTCAAGGCCGAAATTAAGACTGCTGTGCTCCAAGCCATAAACAGGCTTTATGAGCTAGTGAAAGAGTCCGAGCGGGACAAGGCCTCTGACGCACCCATTGCCGTACCGGAACCCGCGCCCACTGCTGACTTCGGCCCCCAACCCATTTCTATGGAGGTTCTCGCTGGCCAGACTGAGCTCCTGAAGACCATGAAGGAGCACATCTCGGAGCTAAAAGACAACTCCGAGAAACTTGACCGGCTCCGAGACAGTCTGGCCAGCAGAGAAAGTGTGGGGGAGACAACCTACGCGAACGTAGCGGCCGTTAGTAAGTGCCACACCGGGGCGCAAGCCCTGGAGCGAACGACGCTGCACTCCGTGGTTGTCACCTCAACACAGGAGACGGATACGGGGGCCGAAGTCCTCGAAAGAGTGAGAAAAGCGGTGGACGCGAAGGAGGG
>OX465549.1:27950637-28358137 GCA_950022955.1 Xestia ashworthii | reverse complement strand
AGAGAACCTCGTCGTCGAGGACGTGAAAAATCGGGACCCGCTTCTGATTCTTAGAGACGTTTTACTCATGCACAGTGACGAGGAGGTGCTGAGAGCCATTAGGAATCAGAACCGGGAAATATTTCACGGGCTCGACGACGAGGAACAGAGGATGGTTGTAAAGTACCGACGGAAAACACGAAACCCGCATGCGAATCACGTTGTGCTTGGTGTGTCCCCTATGATCTGGAGGAGGGCGATTGAGGGGGGAAAACTCCGCATCGACCTCCAACGAGTTCGCGTTGAGGACCAGACGCCTCTGGTGCAGTGCACCCGCTGCTTGGCATACGGGCACGGAAAACGCCTGTGCACGGAGCCAGCCGATCTGTGTACCCACTGCGGTGGTGCACACCTCAGGGCAGACTGCCCGGATAGACAGATCGGCAAAGCAGCGGTTTGCGTAAACTGCACCAGAGCAAAACAAGGGGCCACCGAGCACAACGCATTCAGCAACGAATGCCCCGTGCGAAGGAAGTGGGACGCATTCGCAAGAGCTTCGATAGCATATTGCTAAAGTTGGCGATGCGTCCACCTCCAGGCATAGAAGTCAAACCAATTCGGCCCAACTGGAAACCAGGCGCGTAGAGACAACCACCAGCGTTGGCAATATGCGGGAAGGTAAATTGAGTCAGTTTCATGAGAAACTGGCTGAAGTTATGCTGGAGCGGGTGCCAGCCCTGGTGGATATGTCAAGCTGTGTCGAATTTGGCAATAATTTTACAGATGTAAACCCATTTTTTGATGGATCTATAACATTTAAAACAATAGAAATTAATAACATTCATAATGTAAATTAAAAATTATGATATTTAATTATATATTGAATATATATTATAGATATCATACAATTAAAACAAAACAAAATAAATAATATAATAATAGGAAACAAAAGGAAGCAAAACAAGATTGTTATTATGGGCATACATGAAAGGGTTAAGTAGATATAAACATGATTACATTAATAAAACTTAAACTAACCAGTAAAATAAATAGTGGTGAAATATCTAATGTTCATACACATTAACAAGTTGTAACATATCGTGTATAGTAAAATAAAATTAAAAGTAATGTAGGTGTTAAAACTAGGTACTTGATATAATGCAAAACCTAAACGCACTAATGTGGTCTCTCCGGCCACCTCGATAACGTACACAAGCCAAAACAAAAGGTGTTAAGGACTCTGATCACCATGTTAGAGGAACACTGGCTTGGCAGGAGTGGTTTTTAGCCGGTTCGAGTCCGGCACTACCTCGACTGTCTCACAAGAGAAATTCCTGTGAGATAGTCGAGGTGTCCGCGGGGATTTCCCACTCCTGCCCAAACAAAAAAAAAAAAAAAAAAAAAAAAACCTAACCTAACCTAACCTAACCTAACCTAACCTAACCTAACCTAACCTAACCTAACCTAACCTAACCTAACCTAACCTAACCTAACCTAACCTAACCTAACCTAACCTAACCTAACCAACACCAAGAATGAGATTAAAGCAGGCGTATTCGATGTGCTGGACCGGTTGTTCCAGCTGGTCAAGGAGGCCGAAAAATCGGCAAAGTCAAAAAGAGTGGGGCCTGATAATGCACAGCCTGAAGGCCTAGTCGCCGACCTCACCTTCACCAGCCTAGTAAACTCAGACCAGAACAACAGTCAAATTGAGGCCCAAATAAGGAGTCACTCATTGCTGCTGGAAAGCCACTCCAAGGGGATGGAGGAGCTGAAGGCAGCAATCGAGCAGCACAAAGAAAGTCTGCTAACTGCCACCGCCACCAACACCTACGCGAGCGTAACCCACAGCGGAAAAGCAAACCCAATGCGAAGTACGCTCCACTCCATAGTGGTTACCTCGACTGACGAGACGGAGTCTGGTGACGAAGTTATGGAGAAAGTGCGAAAGGCAGCAGACGCCAAGGAAGGCTGGATTAGGGTGGAGAAGGTGAGAAAAGCGAAAGATCGGAAAATCATCATGGGCTTCCAGACAATCGCGGAAAGGGATAAGCTTAAGGAAAAAATAGCAAGAGACAGGCAGGACCTCCATGTCGAGGAGGTGAAAAACAAGGACCCGATGTTGATCCTCAAGAGCGTCCTCTCTGTTAATTCAGACGAGGACGTTCTCAAGGCTCTGAGGAATCAGAATCGGGACGTCTTTCGCAACCTCGATAAGGAGGAGGACAGAGTGATGGTAAAATTCCGAAGGAGAACTAGGAACCCACACACATGCCACGTCGTGGTCAGCGTCTCGCCGACCATCTGGCGACGGGCAACGGAGCTCGGATGCCTGCATGTGGACCTCCAGCGCGTGAGGGTCGAAGACCAGACCCCACTGGTGCAATGCACGCGCTGCCTAGGCTATGGTCACGGCAAACGTTACTGTAAGGAACCCGCTGACCTGTGCAGTCACTGCGGCGGGCCGCACCTGAGGTCGGAATGCTCCGACTTTCTAACGGGTGCCCTGCCAAAGTGCAGGAACTGCACAAGAGCCAAGCTCGATGACGCTGGCCACAACGCTTTCAGCTTGGAATGTCCGACACGCCACAGGTGGGACGAAATAGCAAGAGCTACAGTAGCTTATTGCTAAGGGCACCCACGGAAACCCAAACCCCTACAGACTGGTGCAGGCCAACCTCCAGCGGAAAAGACTGGCGACAAACGAGCTTCTTATCGAAGCGGAAAAGCGCGGGGTCGCCATTGCTCTCCTCCAGGAACCATACGTGGGCGGGGCTAAGGTAATGAGGAGTCATAGAGGCGTTCGGATCTTTCAGAGCACTGACACCGGAGAAGGGACTGTCAAGGCCGCAATAGCGGTCTTCGACCAAGACCTCATCGTCGAACAGTACCCGAAACTCACCACGAACAACATCACCGTGGTGGGGATCCGAACCAGTGCCTGGAAGATCACACTAGTCTCCTTTTACTTTGAGCCAGACCAGCCAATAGAACCATATCTCGATCACCTCAAACGCGTTGAGGAGGAGATAGGTTCCAAAATGTGGATTCTTGGAGGAGACGCAAACGCAAAAAGTACCTGGTGGGGAAGCCTGACCATCGACCGCAGAGGCGAACTAGTGTCCGGAGTTCTCGATGAGCTAGACCTGAACATACTCAACAGAGGGGAAATTCCGACCTTCGACACGATCAGAGGGGGCATAAGATACTGCAGCCACGTCGACTTAACCGTATGTTCGACAGATATCCTGGACCTGGTTGATGACTGGAGGGTAGACGAGGGCCTCACGAGTTCGGACCACAACGGCATTGTTTTTAACATTCAATTAAAAAAGTCCAAAGGCATTAAAATCATAAGAAGTACTCGGATTTTTAACACCAAAAAAGCTAATTGGCCCGAGTTTCGTGAGAAACTCGGCCAATTAATGCAGATGAATAAAATAAGTAAAATAGATATTGACAAATTAAACACAGCCGAACAATTAAACTCAATTACGAAATTATATATAAATTCAATTAGAGACGCATGCACTTCGTCAATGCCGAAGAAGACAACAAACGAAGTTTTTACTTTGCCGTGGTGGTCCGAAAAACTCGAGGAGATGAAGACGAAGGTCGCTACCCTGAAAAACAGAGTAAGGAACGCTGCACCAGTCCGAAGATCGAAGGTCGTTGAAGAGTACCTGAAACTGAAAGTTGAGTATGAGACGGAAGCAGCCAAGGACGAAGTCGAGAGCTGGAAGAACTTTTGCTCAAGACAGGACAGAGAAGGGGTTTGGGAAGGAATCTACCGGGTTATAGGAAGGACCAAGGGAAGAGGTGAGGATCAGCCATTGGTGAAAGATGGGGCGGTCCTGAATGCAAAAGGCTCGGCTGAACTATTGGCGGAAACGTTTTACCCAGGGGACCACCCAGAAACCGACAGCACCTGCCATCGCATTACTAGAGAGAAGGCCGATATCGTGAATGCTGGGGGGCAAGATGAGACTTGTGAACCACCATTCACGATGGCCGAGCTGATGGCAGCGTGCGATTCCTTCAATGTTAAAAAAGCGCCAGGGGCGGACGGCCTCACTGCCGACATTTGCAGCCAGGCCATTAGAGGAGCCCCTGAAGTGGCCTTGGCTCTCCTCAATGGCTGCCTGAGAACCCACCTCTTCCCCGAAATCTGGAAAGAAGCAACAGTAATCATTTTAAAGAAGCCAGGCAAAACAGATTACGGCAACCCGAAGGCGTACCGACCAATCGGTCTTTTGCCAATTTTGGGTAAAATTTATGAGAAGATGTTGGTGGCCCGCCTCAGGTTTCATCTGATCCCCAGGATGAGTACTCGTCAGTACGGATTCATGCCCCAAAGAAGCACCGAGGACTCCCTCTATACACTAATGCAGCACATACGCGCTAAGCTGTCACTAAAGAAAATTGTGGTATTGATATCACTGGACATAGAGGGAGCCTTCGACAGTGCATGGTGGCCAGCCATAAGAGTCCGTCTGGCTGAGGAACAGTGTCCAGTGGGCCTGAGGAGGGTCATCGACAGCTACCTCGAAAACCGAAGGGTCAGAGTGCGATACGCAGGTGAAGAGTGCTGCAAGGCCACAAGCAAGGGCTGTGTCCAGGGCTCCATCGCGGGACCTATTTTCTGGAATTTGTTGCTGGATCCGCTCCTTAAAAGCCTGGAAGCTGGGGATGTCTATTGCCAGGCTTTTGCAGACGACGTCGTGCTGGTTTTCGATGGTGACACAGCACTGGAGATCGAAGGACGTGCCAATGCCGCTCTTGAACATGTTCAAGAGTGGGGTGTTCAGAACAAGCTCAAATTTGCCCCTCAAAAAACCAATGCAATGGTTATAACACGCAAACTAAAGTACGACACCCCGCGCTTGAGCATGGGCGGGATCGACGTTGCCATGTCCAACGAGATAAAAATCCTGGGTGTCACCATCGACAAACAGCTGACATTTAACGCACACGTCGCAAATGTGTGCAGAAAGGCGATAGGCATCCACAAGCAATTAAATAGGGCGGCAAAAACCAGCTGGGGTCTAAACCCCGAAGTCATCAGAATAATATATGTGGCCACCGTCGAACCTGTAATCCTGTACGCCGCCAGCGTATGGGCACCGGCTGTAGACAAATTAGGTGTCAAAAAGCAGTTGGGAGCAGTCCAGCGTGGTATCGCACAAAAACTGTGCAAGGGATACCGGACGGTCTCCTTAAATTCCGCGCTGGTGCTGGCTGGGATACTACCCCTCGACTTGCGAGTCCGAGAAGCGGCATCGCTATACGAGGCCAGGAGGGGAGTGCCTCAGCCGGCACTTGGCGACAGGAGCGTCGAGCAGACCGCTTCGGCAATGGAGGATCCACACCCAGCGGAGCGCGCTGAGCTAGAGCTCAAAAGCCTGGTAAATCAAGAGCAACTAGATGCCCAGAGCGAACATGAAGTTCGTATCTACACGGACGGGAGCAAGATTGGGGGCAAGGTTGGAGCGGCACTATCGATATGGAAAGGTGACGCCGAAACCAAAACCCTCAAGCTTGCCCTCCCCCCCTACTCCACTGTTTACCAGGCCGAGCTTCTGGCAATATGCGTCGCTACTAGGGTGATCCTAAAGCACAGTGCGCAGTCGTTTGGAATCTTCAGTGACTCTATGGCGGCCCTCCAAACAATTCAAAATTATAGTCGACACCACCCCCTGGCAGTTGAGGCAAGGGCCAACCTCAGGTCCCTGTCGATCCAAGACAAGGCTGTCGCCTTGTTTTGGATCAAAGCTCATGCGGGGTTAGAGGGAAATGAGAGGGCCGATGAATTAGCCAAGAGAGCCGCTGAAGGTTCCAAACGAAAGCCCGATTACGACCTGTGCCCGGTTTCATACGTCAAGAGATGCATCCGAACGGCAACTCTTGACGTGTGGAACCGGAGATACTGCGCTGAACAAACGGCTTCAGGGACGAAGCTGTTTTTCCCGGATGCGGTGGCGGCGTACGGGATAGTCAGAAAGATGAAAATCAGCAGTATAACTACCCAGATCATGACGGGGCACGGTGGGTTCTCGGAATACTTGAATCGCTTCAAGTGCAAAGAGAGCCCATCGTGCATTTGCGACCCCAACATTGCTGAGACGGTGCCACATATATTGTTCAGCTGTCCTGTGTTCGACCAGGAAAGACTTGTGGCTGAGCACGTACTCGACACTAAACTGGATGCCGAAAGTGTGTGGCCTATAATGAGAGGAAAAAAGAGAGAGGCGTTTTTAGAATATTGTGTAGAAATTTGTAAGAGGGTAATAAAAAGAAACAAAACAGCATAAGTAAAAATGCTTACATAATATTATATAGGATATTAGGGTCAAGCATTGAAAACAGACGTAATAAAATCTGCTCAAAAGCGCCTGGAAATTGACGTATTAATAAGAAGCAATACTGTAAAAAACTAGTTTAAGTAGTCGTAAGACCTGTTGTAGAAATAAGAAGGCATAAGATCGAACCAGAAATGTAAACAAGTAGTCCTAAGAATGATGTAAATAGAAATAAGAATAGAATATAAGGTAGTTATAATCGTGTAAGAAACACCTGTGACAGAAATAAGGAAATAAAACATAAGTAGACCTAAGAATATATGTTACATAAATAAGTAAGTAAGTGGAAAAATAAATAGAAAAGTAGATCTAAGAAACGTGTAATAGAAATAACAAATAGAATTATGATTGTTGAATGTAAAATAGATATAAGAACCAATGTAAAAGGAAAATAAAAACAATTTTGTGTTGATGTGTTTACACCCATAATAAAGAATAAATAAGAATAGAGTAGAGATTAGGGAATGAGTAGAAGGGCGTCCTACCCTTGGATACAATAGATGATAGAATGATAGAAAGAAAAAGTATGCGGAATGAAAGTGCGAGAAGAATTAATGCGAGAACTGGTATGAATGTAAAGCCTAACATAGGCTCCAATTATGTTGGAGGTAGAAGTATTAAAAAAAAAAAAAAAAAAAAAAAAAAAAAAAAAAAAACCTAACCTAACCTAACCTAACCTAACCTAACCTAACCTTTTTTTTTTTTTTTTTTTTTTTTTTTTTATCGCTGGGAAAAAATGCATTACGCATACCCTCCCATCGGGGGATGAGAGGGGTATGTGGGACTCCCCGGGTCTGACCCGGTATACCCACTAAAACGACCCAGCGACATTCCCGCTTCGTCCGAGTGGCGGGGGACTGGGAAACCGGCATAGCCTTTACGTCCAGTCCTCCGCCGACGATTGCCCTTCATGGCGGGCCCCTCACAGGGGCCCGGGAATGTTCGACGAAGGTGGTGACGGGTGCAATGCGGGCGAAGGCACCCCCGTGTCTGTCGCCCGCCCGTCGAACCTAACCTAACCTAACCTAACCTAACCTAACCTAACCTAACCTAACCTAACCTAACCTAACCTAACCTAACCTAACCTAACCTAACCTAACCTAACCTAACCTAACCGAGTTCCCCCCGAGCCTCCGTGGTGGTCGGATCATTTTTAAAGACGCTCCGCACTTAAAAATTCAGTAAAATTGGTTTTTCTCGTCATATCACAACGAGTGAAGTGTCCCTGGATGCGGAAACCTGCGCCGCATAAAGTGCCGCGCCCAATTTGTGCCGCTTCAGCAGTGCCTGAAAGTTATAAGTGTAAAACCTCACTTTTAGAGGTTAAGTTGAAACTGTTTTTTACAAAAGTGAAAACGCTGCTAGAACAAGATCGACGACCCCCTCCTTTTTTGCTTGAATCCAGTGGACATCGTGGCTCCGGACCATCTGGACTTTTCACCATCTTCCTGACTCCGCGCCCTGGCGAGTTATTCAGGATTTTCCATAAACCACGTGTCCTGAAAAAGCTGAAGGAGTGGAGGTAGCGGCTCGAAAATTGGCATCAACCAGGATCTTGGTACCAAAAGGCGAGTGCATCTATATTTAGAATTTTTAGACACTTGGGAGACAAGATATAACCATTACAAAGTGCAAAGTTTGGGCCTATATATCACAGGTCCCCACAACAACATCGAACTTCTGCAACCGGGAACCGTGGCGCGCTCATCGGCCCTATAGAGATCTTAAGTTCTAGATTTTTAGCTACAATAGTTTATTAGTTATAACGTATTTTATAAGTTTTTCAGTTTTTCAAAAATTTTTCACTTGTTTTTTGGTTTTTGCAATATTTTGTTTTTATGCATTGTAGGGGCTTATTTTACCTTATTTTTGCCATTTTTTCCAGAATTTTCTGACCAGTGATACCTGAGATATCGATTTTTTTTGTGTTTTTTGGCTTTAATTCGAAATTAAATAGTAAATTGTTAATTTTGACAGCAAGACAGGGTCTAGTATATCAATTACGACCCATTTAAGCCCAAACACGGGCCACATATCTTTTAATTTGGCTATTTTCGCGAAATTGAGAAATTTGGGTTTTTAGGTTTTAAATTTAATATTGCGATATCTCAGGAACCGCTGGTCCGTTTGCTCTCCGATTTTCTTTAAGGTTGACGGCAGACCGCTAACTTTAGGTGTAGACCTGTTTCAGGCTGTTTCAGGCCCCAAACTTTTTGGTCGCTGAAATTGCTTTCAGGATAAACCTTAGGTGACGCCGAGCTGTATAACCAAAACCCCGTCCTTCTGCGACAAAGGGTTTCAAAGTTACGGGCATTACAAAACAACGTTTGACAGCTCGGCGGCCATTTTGTTTGGCTTCAAACCGTCATAACTTCCGAACCGTAAGTCCTAGGAGACTGCGGTTTTTGACCATATAGTAAGGGACCTATTACCTTTCTTACCCCAGGATTTCAGGCGGTTTGGAGCTAAAAAATTTCAGGACCCTGAAAGTGGTTTCAGTGGACAGCGGAGCTCAGGCCGAGTTGGGAGAGCCCAAACTCGGGGGGTCTGCGACTCTCTCGAAGGAAGTTATCCGTTGTCAAAGTACGCCTTTGACAGAACAGCGGCCATTTTGAAAAATCTTTAAACAACCATAACTTCCCAACGGAGAGTCGTAGAGGGCCGGGATTTCCGCTGGTCATATTGGCAGGCCACAGAGCATAGGGGGAGACCATTTTCAGGAGTTTTCCTGAAGAAAAAATTTTTCAGGCTAAAAGCTTTTTCAGTGGATTGGTCTCACCGAGCCAAGTTCGGAGAGCCCAAACACCGAGGTTTTTGGACCGGTGGTGCCGGAGAAATCCTCTGTAACCACTTTGGGTTTGTAACTTTGGTGAAAAACCCAAAATTTTAGGTTGAGATATCTCCGGAACCCCTTGGTCTAACTGCATCGAGTTTGGGTTCGTCTGAGAGGGCTCGGTGAGAGCTATCCATTGAACTTAGTAGATTGACTCTACATAGAGTCTCTTCAAAAAAAGGGTCTCTACTTCGTAGTTTTTTGACCAATTTCGATTTTCTTTGCGTCTTTCTGGTGAGACCCGCTCTTTTGAGCGCAGGACAGGCTTGACTCACACATCACCCACCCCCCTATACAGGGTTGGATCACAATTGTGGTTATTTTTATTATTTATTTATATTTTATTGACAACTTTCCCCGTTCACTTCACTGTGCCCTATACACACAATACACACAACACAACACACAACACAACTCAAATACAACATGGTTCTCGGGATTCGCACCCCATTAAAAGGGAAGGGGCCAGGAGCCAGCGCCAGTCAGCCACAGGGTTCTACGTCGCCGACCAACCCGGGAAATGAGGGACCCTCTGGTTCCCGCGAAGCGCCAAAGGGGATATCCCTGACGTTCGGCAGAAAGGACGCTGTCAGAGCAACCCAAGCGGAAACAGCCGAAACGCCACTGTCAACGTCGGCGGGGACCTCTGGTGCTGTCGCTCGCACCATCACTCCCAGCCCCGTAGGCCCGTCGGGACAGGCGCTGGACGCCGCCAGGACCTTTATCCGCAGACCGGAGCGAAAGCGAAGGTCCGTAGACAACATGGAGGCGTTCAAAAAGCAGCCTAACACCTTCGCTGCTTTGTCAAATGACCAACTCCTCCAGGAAGTAATGAAGACCTTCGAGGACATCCCAGCCAGGGTGAAGGACTATCCTCAGATGAGGAAGGACATAAAGAACTTCCTGGAGACTCAGTCTGACAAAAGTCTACGGATCTTGTTTGAGCTAAGTAGGCGGGTAAAGGGCCTGGAAACTGCGCCCAAATCAACTACAGCCAAAACGCCTGCATTACCCAATTTACCCGAGGGAATCCTGGATAGGCTGAACATGGTAGAGGAAAACATAAATACGCGCTTAAATGACCTGGAAGGGAAAGTTTTAAAAGAGTTCCAGGATATGACCGAACGCTACGACGAGTGCGGTGCCGACCTCATCGACAAGGTCGTCGATAAGGTCCTCGAGGTCAGCGAGAAGGTCGACGCAGTCCAAGTGGACGTAAACCATACGACAGAATGTGTGAAGGTCGTCGGTCAAGCCGCGGTGGTCCTCGAGGACAAAATCGATGGCGTTGCCGGTGATGTCGCCACCAGAACCGACCGACTTAAAGAGGTCATCAGGGAATCCGCATGCGAACCAAAACCTGATCAGCAGACCTACGCCAACGTTACGGCAGCCAAACCCGGGCATCGACCGGCGCTTCACTCGATGGCGGTCACACTTGAAGGCAGTCAGGAGACTGCTGACGAGGTGCTCGCCAGGGTGAGGGTGGCGGTCGATGCCAGGGGATCTGGCCTAAAAATAAGTAAGGTCCGAAAGGCAAAGAACCAGACGGTCATACTAGGGTGCGACACAGAGGCGGAGTACAAGAGAGTGAAAGACAGGATCGAGAGCCGAGGTGGAGGACTAAGAGTAGAGCCCATGAAAAATAAAAACCCACTCGTCGTCCTAAAAGACGTCTTCTTAGACAGTGGCGATGACGAAATGGTGCAGGCGCTCTACTCCCAGAACGAGAATATATTTAGGGACTTAGAAAAAGAAGAAATGGAAATGACAGTAAAGTTTAAAAAGAGGACTAGGAACCCCAAAACAGCGCACGTTGTCGTTCAGGTCGGGCCAAAAGTATGGCAGAGGATGACGGACGCTGGAGCCCTTTACCTCGACCTGCAAAGGGTCAGGGTGGAGGACCAGTCGCCGCTCATCCAATGCACCAAGTGCTTGGCGTTCGGGCACGGCCGGAAATTTTGTACGGAGAGTGTGGACAGGTGCAGTCACTGTGGAGGACCGCACTTACGCGAGAAGTGCGCGGAGTTTATCGCGGGTAATGAACCGCAGTGCTGCAACTGCTCGCACTCGAAGTTCCAGAGGACTGACCACAACGCTTTCAGCGTGGAGTGCCCGGTCCGCAAGAAATGGGACTACCTGGCTCGGACGACAACGGCATATGCCTGAACTGTTTCTTAGGGCTTACATAACACACACAACACACACACGAACACACCGATACAGCAACACAAACTGGGAGTACATATACATGGAAACCAACGCACACAAACATACACAGATATATAAATTATATAATTATATATACGAATATATCAAAAACACACACATAACACTAAACACGCACCACAAACAACACGTAACAATGATGAGTGAAACAAAAATCAGAACAAGAAAAGACAATAATTATGTATATAATAAGTATATATGTATATTATTGCCGCAACCATAAAGAAAGTCAAGAAATTCATAATGTAAAAATCCACATAAGCCCCATAATAGTGTAGAAACCGAATATAAGGTATATTATGTAAGATTGTGAAAAACCAAACAGGTCGAAAACTTACAATATTGTGTCTGAAAATAAAAGATTTGTTAAAATTAAGGATGAAATATGCATTGTATAAAAACATAGATTAAGGAAATAGATATGTAAAACCAAATTTGTTAAACATGCTAGATATTATATTATAAATTAGAAATAAATGTATAAAATAGAAATGTTTAATAAATAAAACTAGTATATTATAAAAGATAGCTACTAAGAAATAGACATAAGATAGCTGCTAAGAAATAGACATAAGAAACAAACATGTAATCTAACCTAAGCACACCCTGTAAATAAAACATAGTTGTTGACTTAAATACCCTAATAAAGCTAATAAAGAAAAGCAAATATAGTTAGAATAGCGGGAGTCCCACCCGGCTAAGAATGTAAGAGAAGTATGAAAGAAAGACACAGAATGAAGCATAAAAGTGCGAGAGGAATAAATGCGAGAACTGGAATGAATGAGTAACCTGGACCAACAAGATCCCGTTGTACCCATGAACGGGGAAAAGCACAACAGAAAAAAAAAAAAAAAAAAAAAACAACCTAACCTAACCTAACCTAACCTTTTTTTTTTTTTTTTTTTTATCGCTGGGAAAAAATGCATTACGCATACCCTCCCATCGGGGGATGAGAGGGGTATGTGGGACTCCCCGGGTCTGACCCGGTATACCCACTAAAACGACCCAGCGACATTCCCGCTTCGTCCGAGTGGCGGGGGACTGGGAAACCGGCATAGCCTTTACGTCCAGTCCTCCGCCGACGATTGCCCTTCATGGCGGGCCCCTCACAGGGGCCCGGGAATGTTCGACGAAGGTGGTGACGGGTGCAATGCGGGCGAAGGTACCCCCGTGCCTGTCGCCCGCCCGTCGCCACCAGGAGGAGGGAGAGGACGGCGCCCTCTCCGACCCCTTCTTCGTCTGCGGAGCGGCGCAGCGAGAGGGTCGTCCTCCCGCTCGCGCTCCGCCTCCTCCTTTTGCGAGATTACGTCCTCGCAAAAGGAGGCGACCGCTGCCCAGGCCTCCTCGCTCCCCAGCATGGCGTTGACGACGCCGGGAAGCGAGAGGTCTGGTCCAATTTCCGCGGTCAGGCTGCGGCGCGGCTCGGACCAAGCCGGGCACACCTCGAGGGTGTGCTGCGCCGTGTCCTCCGGCGCGCCGCAGTCGTGGCACGCCGGGGTCTCCTCCCTCCCGATCCGGTGAAGGTGCGTTCCGAAACAGCCATGGCCGGATAACACCTGCACCAGACGGAACGAGAGGAAACCGTGGGACCGCTCGAGCCAGCTCCGTAGAACCGGACCGAGCGCGTCCAACGTCCGGCGGCCAAAGGCGGCGGCGGCGAGGTCCTCCGTCCAGTGGAGGACGATGGCATCCTTTGCCTCCCGCCGCACGGCCTCCCGCTCTTCGGCGACGGGGCGCTCCCCGAGCGCCTTCCGGCGCGCCGTCCACTCGTACACTCTGGCGAGCACCCATGCCTCCAACTCCCAAGGAGGGGTGCCGGCCAGAGCGCACGCCGCGGAAAAGCCCACCGAGCGGTAGGCCCTCGCCACCCGCTGTGCAATGGCCCTTTGGGGCCTGCGGATGGCGGTCGCATTCTCCCTCCTGTGGAGGGAGTCCGCCCAGATGGGGGCCCCGTATAGGGCCATGCTCCGCAAGATGCCGGCATACAGGCGCCGGCATTTCGCCTTGGGTCCCCCCAGGTTCGGGAGGAGCCACGAGAGGGAGTCCGCGGCCTTTAGCAGGCGCGTCGACAGCCCGCTGAAATGCGGGCCGAAGCGCCACCTGTCGTCCAGTACCAGCCCCAGATACTTCATCTGGGGCTGGACCCCTATCCTGACGCCCTCCACAATTATGTGGGCGTCGGGAGGGCAGCGCTGCCGAGGCCCGCGAAAGAACACGGCCTCGGTCTTGTGCAGCGCCACCTTCAATCCCAGGCGGCGGATCCTCTCTGCAACCAAGGATCCGCCAGCCGAGGCCAGACAGGCCGCGTCGGCAAAGTTCCTCCCCCGGGAACCTAACCTAACCTAACCTAACCTAACCAAACCTAACCTAACCTTTTTTTTTTTTTTTTTTTTTTTTTTTTTTTTTTTTGACGCTGGGAAAAAATGCATTACGCATACCCTCCCATCGGGGGATGAGAGGGGTATGTGGGACTCCCCGGGTCTGACCCGGTATACCCACTAAAACGACCCAGCGAAAATTCCCGCTTCGTCCTAGTGGCGGGGGACTGGGAAACCGGCATAGCCTTTACGTCCAGTCCTCCGCCGACGATTGCCCTTCATGGCGGGCCCCTCACAGGGGGCCCGGGAATGACCGACGAAGGTGGTGACGGGTGCAATGCGGGCGAAGGCACCCCCGTGCCTGTCGCCCGCCCGTCGCCACCAAGAGGAGGGAGAGGACGGTGCCTTCTCCGACCCCTTCTTCGTATGCAGAGCGGCGCAGCGAGAGGGTCGTCCTCCCGCTCGCGCTCCGTGACAGGGTGGTTTGGGGAGAAATAGACCCCCACCAGGGCCATGTCTCCCCACGCGGCGGCCACGTATCCCGGTCCCCTCTCTGAGAGCGAGAGGGGAGGGGAGTCAGTGGAAGGCCGCACCACCTGAAGGATGCGATGTTCGACCCTATCCATCAGTCGGACATCGCACCCTCCTCCGCAGCCGCCGCGGGAACGACGGAGCAAGTAGCAGCAGCAGCAGGCCCGGTCGGCACCTGCGCTTTGCCCCGCTTATGGGGAGGATTACAGTTCCTCCCCTTCATTACGTGGCCTGCCGGGCGGCCACTGGCGGCACACACCGCGCAGTGTGGCTTGGCGGCCTCACAAGACACGGCTTTGTGGCCGTTCTTGCCGCAGCGGTAGCACGTGTCCGTCCTGTCTACCGTGGACGGACACATGGGCCGGGTGTGTCCGATGCCGAAGCACCGGAAACACCGCAGAGGCTGGTCCTCGAGTGCCCGGACTGCACCCGAGCTAAACCCGACCAGCAGCCGTCCCTTGGCAAGGACGGCTTTGGCAGCGGCGACTGGGCACTCGAGGCGAATGGTACCCATGCCACCGCGGCCGGGCCTTATGTCCCGGCTTTGCACCGCTGCGGCACCACAGCCCCCTACCGCTGCGACCGCCGCCACCACCTCCTCCTTGGTGACGGAGTCGTCGAGCTCCATCACCTCAATGGCCACCGACTTGACTGGTCGGGCCACCTTGGCCGAGTCTGCGATGACCTCTTGCAGCTTTGCTGCGAAGAGGTCCGCATGGGCACTCCCCTCGGCCCCCGGGAACTCGAAAATTCGAGCCCCGGCTTGTGTCCGCCGGCAAGACACGCTGCCGATCCCCAGTTGGGTGGGATCGGCATTGGCACGCGCCCGCATCAAAATCGACATATAAGTCTCCCCTCGCTCCGCAGCCTCCGCGGTGAGCGTCACCACGACGGCTGCGGTTTTTGGGGGGACAAGCTTCCCTTTTCCCCTCCCTTTCCCCTTCCCGTTTCCCTTGCCGGTCGTCTGCGACCGGCTGGGGGCAGTGGTGGCGGGGACGGCAGGGACGGCAGGGACAGCCGTCGCCGACTTTTTCCCTTTGCCCTTCCCCTTACGGACCACGTCCGTCCACTCGTTGGACGGGGTGGTGGCAGGGAGAAGGGCGTCATCCGCTTGGGAGCAGGACGGCCCTGGCTCACACTGCCTCTTATCCGCCGCAAGCGGCGGTCGGAGGCGTTTCACGGGCAAGAGCCGGTCCTCAATCCCTGCAAGGCAGGCTCTTGTGAAGGCCCTCTCCTCCATCACAACCTTGCGGATGATATCCTCAAGGTTGGAGGATGGGCCTTCTGTCGTAGGGCTCGACTGGGCCTGTTGTGGCCTGGCCGTGGCTTCAGCCAGCTTCTCATGAAGTTGGCTGACCTCCGATTGCAGGCGATCCACCTTCGCCTGCAGTTGCCGCGTCTCGTCGGTGGTTTTTCGTCGGACCAGCTCCGCCACGACACCGCGCAGGCTAGCCGCCCGGCTCTTGAGGGCCTTCTGGAAGGTCCCCTTCAAATTGGAGGACTTAGAGGCGACCTCCACGATCTCCTCCTCGTCCTCCTCCGCCATTCTCTCTAGTTCCTCTAAGGAGTGGTCCGCGTATATAACGCGGGACGCACCGTACCCGGACTTGGCCCGGGTGACGTGCGCCCGCTTCTCTTTGGCGGCTACCTTCTCCTCCAGCTCTTGCTGGAGCTGCGCTCGCCGGAACAGGTCCAACTGGCGTTGGGCATCCGCGAGCCCAACGTTGTGGGTATCCGCGGCCACGGGCGTCAGCTTTTTCGCCTTCGACCCCGAGGCTTGGGAGCCCTCGGACCCACCGCTCAGGTGGACCCGCTTCCGCGACCGAATGTCGTACGCGTCCGACCCACTAAAAAGTGAGTCGTTATCGGACGACTCGTCCGCCAAGAAGCCAGCCGCAGACGGCGCGCGGCTTGCTTCTGACGCCGGAGCGTCGGAGTGGCCCTGAGAAGGGCCTTTTAGGTGGCCCTGAGAAGGGCCTTTGGGTTGGCCCTGAGAAGGACCTTTGGATTGGCCCTGAGAAGGACCTTTGGGTTGGCCCTGAGAAGGGCCTTTGGGTTGGCCCTGAGAAGGGCCTTTGGGTTGGCCCTGAGAAGGGCCTTTTGATTTTCGCCCGGAGGCGCTCCGCGTTGGTTTCGACATGATATCCGACAGTTCGTAGCTACAAGGCATAAAATCGCTACGAGAGCACAGTGCACTTTGGCCGTACCCAGTCTGCCACTCCGTTACGGTGGTCAGAACTGGGCCGTTTCCAGGGGACGCGACGTGGACGCAAGCACTGTGGGGTGGTCCCCCAACCTAACCTAACCTAACCTAACCTAACCTAACCTAACCTAACCTAACCTAACCTAACCTAACCTAACCTAACCTAACCTAACCTAACCTAACCTAACCAGTACCCCCCGAGCCTCCGTGGTGGTCGGATCGTTTTTGAAGCCGCTCCGCAGTTAAAAATTCCAAAAAGTGGTCAAAAGTGCTCCGATTTTGATGAAACAAGTGTCAGATCGTGCAGATAAGTTGCCCCCAACTTACAAAGTTAAAGTTCAAACTGGATTGCTGTGGTGTGCTGTGAAAAGCACTGAAAACCGTCGTTTTGGAGGTTAAGTGAAAACCGTTTTCAACAAAAACGATAACGCTGCGAGAACAAGATCGACGACCCCCTCCTTTTTTGCCGGAATCCAGTGGACATCGTGGCTCTGGACCATCTGGACCTTTCACCACCTTCCTGACATCACGCCCTGGCGAGTTATTCAGGATTTTCAAAAAAAAAACCACGTGTCCTGAAAAGGCTGAAGGAGTGGAGGTAGCGGTTTGAAATTTGGCGTCAACCAGGACCTTGGCAAGAAAAGGCGAGTTCATCTTTGTTTAGAATTTTAAGGCCCCTGGGAGACATAATATAACAGTTCGAAAGTGCAAACTTTCGACCCAAATATCACCGGTCCTCATCACCACATCGAAGTTCTTCTGCCGGAAACCGTGGCGCGCTCATCGGCCCTATAGAGATTTTAAGTTTTAGATTTTTAGTTACAGTAGTTTTTTAGTTATAACATATTTTATAAGTCTTTCAGGTTTTCAAAAATTTTTCACTTGTTTTTTGGTTTTTGCAATATTATGTTTTTGTGCATTGTAGGGGCTTATTTTACCTTATTTTTGCCATTTTTTTCAGAATTTTCTGACCGGTCATACCTGAGATATCGATTTTTTAGTGTTTTTTGGCCTTAATTCGAAATTAAATAGTAAATTGTTAATTTTGACACCGGGACAGGGTCTAATACACCTATTGCGACCCATTTAAGCCCAAACACGGGCCACTAATCTTTGAAATTGGCTGTTTTCGCAAAATTGGCAAATTTGGGTTTTTAGGTTTTAAATTTAATATCGCGATATCTCAGGAACCGCTGGTCCGATTACTCTCGGATTTTCTTTAGGGTTGACGGTATACTGTTAACTTTGGGTGTGAACCGTTTTCAGGCCATTTCAGGCCAAAAAACTTTTTGTTGCTGAAACCACTTTCAGGACATACCTGAAGTGACGCCGAGCTGTGCGTCCAAAACCCCGTCCTTCTGTGACGAAGGGTTCAAAAGTTACCGACGATCTAACAAGACGTTTGACAGTTCGGCGGCCATTTTGTTTAACTTCAAACCGCCAGAACTCCTG
Source organism: Xestia ashworthii (assembly GCA_950022955.1). Taxonomy (NCBI): domain Eukaryota; kingdom Metazoa; phylum Arthropoda; class Insecta; order Lepidoptera; family Noctuidae; genus Xestia; species Xestia ashworthii. The sequence goes on along the minus strand of OX465549.1, from coordinate 28,340,233 downwards.
AACCAGAGGTCGTGGGAGATCGCGGTTTTTTGCTTAAGGCCCAGGGACCTATTATCTCACCTACCCCACGTTTTCAGGCGGTTTGGAGCAACAAATTTTCAGGATCCTGAAAGGGATTTCAGCAGGCAGCGGAGGTCAGGCCGAGTTATTAGAGTCCAAACTCGACGGGTCTGTGACTTTCCCGACGGAAGTTATCTGCTGTCAAACATTAGGTTTGACAGGACCGCGGCCATCTTGGACCGTCTTTGATCGACCATAACTTCCCAACGGAGAGTCGCAGAGAGCTGGGACTTTCGCTAGGCGTACCAGCTAGACATAGGGCATCGATTAAGACATTTTTCAGGAGCTTTCAGGAGCAAACAATTTTTCAGCCTGAAAACCGTTCCGGTGAATTGGTCTTACCGGGCCAAGGACGGGGAGCCCAAACACCGAGGTTTTTGGACCGGTGGTGCCGGAGAAATCCTCTGTAACCACTTTGGGTTTTTAACTTTGGTGAAAAACCCAAAATTTTAGGTTGAGATATCTCCGGAACCCCTTGGTCTAACTGCATCGAGTTTGGGTTTGTCTGAAAGGGCTCGGTGAGAGCTATTCATTGGACTTAGTAGATTGACTCTACATAGAGTCTCTTCAAAAAAGGGTCTCTACTTCGTAGTTTTTTGACCAATTTTGATTTTCTTTGCGATTTTCTGGTGAGACCCGCTCTTTTGAGCGCAGGACAGGCTTGACTCACACATCACCCACCCCCCTATACAGGGTCGGATCACAATTGTGGTTATTTTATTATTTTATTTATATTATATTGACAACTTTCCCCGTTCTCTTCACTGTGCCCTATACACACAAGACACTCAACACAACACACAACACAACTCAAATACAACATGGTTCTCGGGATTCGCACCCCAGTAAAAGCAAAGGGGCCAGGAGCCGGCACCAGCCAGTCACAGGGTTCGACGTCGCCTATGAACCCGGGAAATGAGGGACCCTCTGGGGCGCGTGAAGCGCCTAAGGGGATATCTCTGACTTTCGGCAGAAAGGATGCTGTCAGAGGAACCCAAGCAGAAGCAGCCGAAACGCCACTGTCGACGTCAGCGGGGACCTTTGGTGCTGTCGCTCCCACCATCACACCCAGCCCCGTAGGCCCGTCGGGACAGGCGCTGGACGCCGCCAGGACCTTTATCCGCAGACCGGAGCGAAAGCGAAGATCCGTAGACAACATGGAGGCGTTCAAAAAGCAGCCGAACAACTACGCTGCTTTGTCAAATGACCAACTCCTCCAGGAAGTAATGAAGACCTTCGAGGACATCCCAGCCAGGGTGAAGGACTATCCTCAGATGAGGAAGGATATAAAGAACTTCCTGGAGACTCAGTCTGACAAAAGTCTACGGATCTTGTTTGAGCTAAGTAGGCGGGTAAAGGGCCTGGAAACTGCGCCCAAAACAACTACAGCCAAAACGCCTGTATTACCCAAAGTACCCGAAGGAATCCTGGATAGGCTGAACATGGTAGAGGCAAACATAAATACGCGCTTAAATGACCTGGAAGGGAAAGTTTTAAAAGAGTTTCAGGATATGACCGAACGCTACGACGAGTGCGGTGCCGACCTCATCGACAAGGTCGTCGATAAGGTTCTCGAGGTCAGCGAGAAGGTCGACGCAGTCCAAGTAGATGTAAACCATACGACAGAATGTGTGAAGGTCGTTGGTCAAGCCGCGGCGGTCCTCGAGGACAAAATCGATGGCGTTGCCGGTGATGTCGCCACTAGAACCGACCGACTTAAAGAGGTCATCAGGGAATCTGCATGCGAACCAAAACCTGATCAGCAGACCTACGCCAACGTTACGGCAGCCAAACACGGGCATCGACCGGCGCTTCACTCGATGGCGGTCACCCTTGAAGGCAGTCAGGAGACTGCTGACGAGGTGCTCGCCAGAGTGAGGGTGGCGGTCGATGCCAGGGGATCTGGCCTAAAAATAAGTAAGGTCCGGAAGGCGAAAAACCAGACGGTCATACTGGGGTGCGACACAGAGGCGGAGTACAAGAGAGTGAAAGACAGGATCGAGAGCCGAGGTGGAGGACTAAGAGTAGAGCCCATGAAAAATAAAAACCCACTCGTCGTCCTAAAAGACGTCTTCTTAGACAGTGGCGATGACGAAATAGTGCAGGCGCTCTACTCCCAGAACGAGAACATATTCAGGGACTTAGAAAAAGAAGAGATGGAAATGGCAGTAAAGTTTAAAAAGAGGACTAGGAACCCCAAAACAGCGCACGTTGTCGTCCAGGTCGGGCCAAAAGTATGGCAGAGGATGACGGACGCTGGAGCCCTTTACCTCGACCTGCAAAGGGTCAGGGTGGAGGACCAGTCGCCCCTCATCCAATGCACCAAGTGCTTGGCGTTCGGGCACGGCCGGAAATTTTGTACGGAGAGTGTGGACAGGTGCAGTCACTGTGGAGGACCGCACTTACGCGAGAAGTGCGCGGAGTTTATCGCGGGTAATGAACCGCAGTGCTGCAACTGCTCGCACTCGAAGTTCCAGAGGACTGACCACAACGCTTTCAGCGTGGAGTGTCCGGTCCGCAAGAAATGGGACTATCTGGCTCGGACGACAACGGCATATGCCTGAACTGTTTCTTAGGGCTTACATAACACACACAACACACACACACGAAGACACCGATACAGCAACACAAACTGGGAGTACATATACATGGAAACCAACGCACACAAACATACACAGATATATAAAATATATAATTATATATACGAATATATCAAAAACACACACATAACACTAAACATGCACCACAAACAACACGTAACAATGATGAGTAAAATAAAAAATCAGAACAAGAAAAGACAATAATTATGTATATAATAAGTATATATGTATATTATTGCCGCAACCTAAAAGAAAGTCAAGTAATTCATAATGTAAAGAATCCACATAAGCCCCTATAATAGTGTAGAAACCGAATATAAGGCGAATAGATTGTTACAAATGAAGTAGTTCCAAACCAACCTATGTAACTGGATATATATGTATATTAATCGCCCTGAAGAACCAAGTTTGAAATGTTTGTTTTTGGCTTGCGAGGTGAATGACTTTAGTTGTATTAGAAAGAAAATAAAAGATTAGTTAAGTATGAGGATAAACATTGTATTGTAAAATAACATAGATTAAGAAATTAGAAATGTAAAACTAATTATGCTAAAATAAACTAGATAATATGTAAATTAGAAATAAAAGTACAAAAAAATGTAAATGTAGAATAAATAAAACCTAGCAAGTATAATATAGTAAGTAAGAAATAGAGTTAAGTAAACGAACCTGTTATCAGCTAAGCAAACAGCAACAGACCACAATCGACATAGACACTATTGTGCTACTTTATATCTACATCCTTACCTGACGCACTCCTCTGACAATGTTCGCCAGAACTCCAGCGAAACCCTTAGAAGGAAAGGAGAAACAGAAATCTCCCCCTCGGACTCAGACGCTTCCATCCGTAACATCTCCACCAGGGACACAAACACTCTCGTCCAATGTCAGACGAAGCGTCGAGAACTTGGAAGCCGCGGTGTCAGCATCACACCACCTGACTCCAACTTCTGTCATGACAGAGGCCCAAATTTTACCAAGGCAGGTTCTGCCTACCCGTTTGACTCGCCTAGCAGAAGCCAAACAAAATGTAATAAAGGCCAAAACAAACATAAATAATTCACGGAACTTAAAAACTGACATAAAGGCTAATGCGCTGGAGGCAATAGACAAACTGTTTCAAATTATAAAGGATGCAGACGCCGAAATTAAAAGGCTTCAAAAGACCGGGGAAACATCTACATCGGGAAAAACTCCAATGATACCAAAAGAGAAACCCGAACAAGAGATCCCTGAAGCCCATAGTCGGATTATCGGCCAATTAGAAGAGCAGAGCCGGTTACTCCTTGAAAACGGCAAAAAATTGGATGACCTGAGGGAAAAAATGGAAGAGCAGCATAAGCAGGTCCTTGACTCGCCAACATATGCTGAAAGGACGGCAGTCCGCTCCACCTTGCACCTACCTCCGCAGAAAGCACTGCACTCAGTGGTCGTCACGTCTCAGGACGAAAAAGATACAGGAGACCACGTGCTTACAAAGGTGAGAGAGGCTGTAAATGCCAAAGAGGGATGGATCAAGGTGGAGAGGACTCGCAAGGGAAAAGACCGTAAGGTTATTATGAGCTGCAACACAGAAGAGGACAGGCAGAGAGTCAAACAAAGACTGGAGAAATCGGGGAAAAACCTGCTCGTGGAAGAGGTTACAAACAGAGACCCACTCCTGAAGCTCGCCGATGTCTTGGCAGTCAATACTGATGAGGATATCCTTAGGGCCTTCAGGAATCAAAACAGGGGCATCTTCCACGAGTTAAAGGAGAACGAAGACCGAGTAGAAATAAAATACAAAAGGAAAGCCCGCAATCCACATACCAGTCATATCGTTCTAAGTGTTTCTCCGGCTATTTGGAGAAGGTCGATCGACGCTGGAGCGGTTTACATAGACCTACAACGCATCCGGGTGCAGGACCAGTCACCGCTGGTACAGTGCTCGCGATGCCTTGGATATGGCCATAGTAAGAGGTTCTGCACAGATCCAGCAGACCTCTGTAGCCACTGCGGAGACCCGCACCTTAGGGCGCAATGCCCAGAGTGGCTTGCAGGAGGTGTACCCTCTTGCAGAAACTGCACAGCGGCCAAGCTTGATCGCACTGACCACAACGCTTTTAGCCAGGAATGCCCCATAAGGAAAAAGCGCGACGCCATAGCTCGGATGTCTATAGCGTACTGCTAAGGGCGTCCAAGAGGACAAGCACATGTACCGGGTGCTCCAATGTAACCTCCAGCGCAAGAAGCTAGCGACCGAAGAACTAATGATGGAAGCTGCTGAAAGAAAGGCTGCAATAGCGTTGATCCAGGAGCCTTACGTGGGTGGGTCGGATAATATGAAGTCATACCGCGGTGCTAGGATATTCCAAAACACCGGAGGAGGAAAGTCCAAGGCAGCCATCGCTGTGTTTGACCCTGAACTTGACGTCACTCAACACCCGGAGCTCACCACAAACAACATCGTAGTGGTGAGCGTGAGCACCAAAGAATGGCACATAACTGTGGCTTCATATTACTTCGAACCCGACCTACCCATGGATCCTTACCTGGATCACGTTAAGAAGATTGCAACAGCCAAAACACGGAGGCTCATCATCGGAGGTGACTCCAACGCTAAGAGCACCTGGTGGGGAAGCCCTGAGATCGATCACAGGGGGGACGAGATGGCTGGTACGCTTCATGAGAGGGACCTCCATATCCTCAACAAAGGTGACACCCCTACCTTTGACACCATTCGTGGCGGAAAACGCTACACCAGTTTTGTTGACGTGACGGCCTGCACTATTGATATGCTGCACCTAGTGGAGGACTGGAAAGTTATTGTTAATCTTACGAGCGCTGACCACAGTGGTATTAGCTTTAATATCAAGCTTAAAAAGTCGGTTGGGGTAAGTGTCAAAAGAACCACTAGAATTTATAACACAAAGAAGGCAAATTGGGAAACTTTTCATGAAAAATTTGATGAATTAAAATCAGAGTACAGTTTAGAAATAGAGGAAATTAGAACCATCAATTCCGTCGAAAAATTGGAATCATTTATAAAAAACTATAGTAAAGCGATCACAGAATCTAGCAAAGTATCAATCCCATTAAAGAAAAACACAGAGACACTTACCCTGCCATGGTGGTCAGAGGAGCTCGCGAAGATGAAGCAGGAAGTCACCACTAGGAAACGCAGAATCAAGAACGCCGCACCGATTCGCAGACAAAGTGTAGTGGACTCTTATAAAATCGCCAGAGATGAGTACGAGACTAGAGCTATGGAGGCCCTGATCGGAAGCTGGAAAGAATTTTGCGGCAAACAGGACAAAGAGAGCTTATGGGAGGGTATCTACCGAGTAATAGGGAGAACGGCAAAAAGGGAGGAGGACATACCCTTGGAAGAAGGCGGCATCACTCTGGATGCAAAGGATTCGGTAGAGTTGTTAGCGAAATCGTTCTACCCGGAAGACCAAAGGGAGAACGATAATCGGATGCATCAGGAAATAAGGGACCGAGCATCAGTCGTGAACTTACAACAACCTGAGGGACAGAACGATCCTCCGTTCACAACAACGGAAATGCTCACCGCTCTGGATTCGTTAAATCCGAAGAAAGCGCCCGGTGCTGACGGATTCACTGCCGACATTTGCAGTCATGCCATAAAGAGGGACCCAAAACTTTTCCTGGAAATACTCAACAAATGTCTAGAGCTCCATTATTTCCCAATAATCTGGAAGGAAGCCACGGTGATAGTGTTGAGGAAACCAGGAAAGGAATCGTACACCACTCCCAAATCATACCGCCCTATAGGACTCTTACCGGTACTAGGCAAAGTGTACGAGAAAATGTTGGTCGCCAGACTAAAGCACCACCTTCTACCGAAGTTAAACCCCAAACAGTTTGGATTCATGCCCCAAAAGAGCTGCGAAGACGCCCTCTATAAATTTATGCAACACGTTAAACAGAAGCTGGATGAAAAGAAAATTATAACTGTCGTGTCTTTGGATATAGAGGGCGCCTTTGACAGCGCATGGTGGCCAGCGATTAGGCTCCAACTGGCGAATGCGAACTGTCCATTAAACATCCGGAAAGTGTTCGACAGTTACCTTGACCAGAGGAGGGTCACGGTGAGATACAACGGGGAAACTTACACCAAGGCGACCAACAAAGGGTGCGTCCAAGGATCTATTGGTGGGCCTATCCTGTGGAACGTGCTGCTGGATCCCCTGCTGAATACCCTTGAATCCGCAGGTCACTACGTGCAGGCGTTTGCCGACGACGTCGTCATGGTGTTTGATGGTCAGACTGCACAAGAAGTGCAAAGACACGCCAATGCCGCTCTCGAGCTTGTTCGAGTGTGGGGTGTTGAAAATAAGCTCAAATTCGCGCCCCATAAGACAAACGCAATGGTGATCACGCGCAAGCTTAAATTCGACACTCCACATTTGAGCATGGGAGGGGTGGACATTGGCATGTCGAAAGAAATTAAGATGTTGGGCGTCACGTTTGACGCGAAGCTCACATTTAAGGCACACGTGTCAAACGTTTGCAGGAAGGCCATCAACATCTACCAACAGCTCGCTAGAGCAGCGAAAGCAAGTTGGGGCCTAAACCCTGAAGTGATACGTACAATTTACACAGCGACCATCGAACCCATCATATTGTATGCGGCAAGCGTCTGGGCACCGGCAGCAGAGAAAATAGGGGTGCAAAAACAGCTCGGAACTTTGCAGAGGGGCTTCGCTCAAAAAATGTGCAAGGCTTATCGCACGGTCTCCCTGAACTCAGCAATGGTGCTTGCAGGGGTGCTCCCGCTTGATCTTCGTGTACGCGAGGTAGCCTCGCTATACAGGATCAGGAAGGGGGCGGCCCTGCCGGGACTGGGGGATAGGGAGATCGAGCGACCAATGCCAGCAACAGAAGCGCCACACCCTGCAACGGTAGTGGACCTTGAGCTGACATGTCTCAGAGACCAAAACGACGTAGACGCGAATGGTGACTGTGCAGTAAGAATCTTCACAGATGGCAGCAAGGTTGGAGGAAGAGTCGGCGCAGCGCTGTCCTTTTGGGAGGGCGAAGAGGAAACTCGGACCGTCAAACTTTGCTTGCCGTCTTACTGCACAGTGTACCAAGCGGAACTGCTGGCCGTCTGCGAAGCCACGAGGCGGATCAGGGCACACGGGGCACCCACATTCGGGATTTACAGCGACTCAATGGCAGCATTACAGACGATCGCTAACCTCGGCTCCCTCCATCCACTAGCAGTAGAAACCCGCGAGAACCTTTCAGAAATATCTCGACAGAACAAAGTAGTATCTCTGTTCTGGATAAAAGCACACGCTGGATTGGAGGGTAACGAAAGGGCAGATCAGCTTGCCAAAGAAGCCGCTGCAGCATCAAGAAAGAGAAGACCAGACTACGACTTATTTCCTGTCTCATTTGCGAAGCGACAGCTCAGACTGGAGTCGATTCGCGAATGGGATGCGAGATACAAGTCTGGTGAAGTAGCCGGAGTCACGAAACTCTTCTTTCCGGATGTGGTGGCCGCGTACGGCGTGATCCGTAAATTCGAGCCGACATGTTTGAGCACGCAATTGCTGACCGGCCATGGGGGATTCTCTGAATACTTAAGCCGCTTTAAGTGCAAGGAGAGTGCCTCATGCGCTTGTGACCCGTGTGAAAAGGAGTCCGTTCCCCATATTATCCTGGAGTGCCCAGTGTTTGGATACGAAAGGTATATGATTGAACAGATACTGGATACGAAACTGACAGTAGAAAACATAAAATTAATTATGATGGACAAAAAACGTAGAAAGGACTTCATGGACTATTGTCTTAAAATAGTAGAAACAGTCGTAAAGAGAAACAAGTGATAATAGTATGATGACCATATATTATGTTATATATATTGTACATCATACGCAATAACTATAAGGATATAAGAATTAAAAGAAGTGTAAGCTTAGCCTAAGTAGAAATAAGATGTATAGAACCTTAACCGAATAGTATGTAAGAATATTGCGTGTAAGAATACTGGGCAAAAATAAAGTCAAGAAAACAGTGGGTAGTGTAAACCCGAATTCCCATTCATTGTATAAAAATTGTATTAAAACTAAGTATATTGATAAGCATAGTGATAAGATAAAAATAAGAAACAGATGTAAACTAGAACATAAGAATAAAAATTGCTGCCAAATGGCTGTCCATTAATTTAATAAAGAAACCGTGTGTTGTAACCCGATACCCAAAATAAAGAAATAAAATAAGTAGAGTAGATAGAATAGAAAGAAGATTAAGACCGGAATCCCACCGGAAAAGTATGAAAGAGAAAGTAAGATAGAAAGATACAGTATGTGGAATAAAAGTGCGAGAGGAATAATTGATAGAACTGGAATGAAAGAGTAGCATAAGATAACATAGGCTCTGATATTATGTCAGAGGAGGTAGATAAAAAAAAAAAAAAAAAAAAAAAAAAAAAAAAAAAAAAAAAAAAAAAAAAAAAAAAAAAAAAAAAAAAAAAACCTAACCTAACCTAACCTAACCTTTTTTTTTTTTTTTTTTTTTTTTTTTTTTGACGCTGGGAAAAAATGCATTACGCATACCCTCCCATCGGGGGATGAGAGGGGTATGTGGGACTCCCCGGGTCTGACCCGGTATACCCACTAAAACGACCCAGCGAAAATTCCCGCTTCGTCCTAGTGGCGGGGGACTGGGAAACCGGCATAGCCTTTACGTCCAGTCCTCCGCCGACGATTGCCCTTCATGGCGGGCCCCTCACAGGGGGCCCGGGAATGACCGACGAAGGTGGTGACGGGTGCAATGCGGGCGAAGGCACCCCCGTGCCTGTCGCCCGCCCGTCGCCACCAAGAGGAGGGAGAGGACGGTGCCTTCTCCGACCCCTTCTTCGTCTGCGGAGCGGCGCAGCAAGAGGGTCGTCCTCCCGCTCGCGCTCCGTGACAGGGTGGTTTGGGGAGAAATAGACCCCCACCAGGGCCATGTCTCCCCACGCGGCGGCCACGTATCCCGGTCCCCTCTCTGAGAGCGAGAGGGGAGGGGAGTCAGTGGAAGGCCGCACCACCTGAAGGATGCGATGTTCGACCCTATCCATCAGTCGGACATCGCACCCTCCTCCGCAGCCGCCGCGGGAACGACGGAGCAAGTAGCAGCAGCAGCAGGCCCGGTCGGCACCTGCGCTTTGCCCCGCTTATGGGGAGGATTACAGTTCCTCCCCTTCATTACGTGGCCAGCCGGGCGGCCACTGGCAGCACACACCGCGCAGTGTGGCTTGGCGGCCTCACAAGACACGGCTTTGTGGCCGTTCTTGCCGCAGCGGTAGCACGTGTCCGTCCTGTCTACCGTGGACGGACACATGGGCCGGGTGTGTCCGATGCCGAAGCACCGGAAACACCGCAGAGGCTGGTCCTCGAGTGCCCGGACTGCACCCGAGCTAAACCCGACCAGCAGCCGTCCCTTGGCAAGGACGGCTTTGGCAGCGGCGACTGGGCACTCGAGGCGAAGGGTACCCATGCCACCGCGGCCGGGCCTTATGTCCCGGCTTTGCACCGCTGCGGCACCGCAGCCCCCTACTGCTGCGACCGCCGCCACCACCTCCTCCTTGGTGACGGAGTCGTCGAGCTCCATTACCTCAATGGCCACCGACTTGACTGGTCGGGCCACCTTGGCCGAGTCTGCGATGACCTCTTGCAGCTTTGCTGCGAAGAGGTCCGCATGGGCACTCCCCTCGGCCCCCGGGAACTCGAAAATTCGAGCCCCGGCTTGTGTCCGCCGGCAAGACACGCTGCCGATCCCCAGTTGGGTGGGATCGGCATTGGCACGCGCCCGCATCAAAATGGACATATAAGTCTCCCCTCGCTCCGCAGCCTCCGCGGTGAGCGTCACCACGACGGCTGCGGTTTTCGGGGGGACTAGCTTGCCCTTTCCCCTCCCTTTACCCTTCCCCTTTCCCTTGCCGGTCGTCTGCGACCGACTGGGAGCGGTGGTGGCGGGGACAGCAGGTACGGCCTTCGCCGATTTCTTGCCCCCGACCTTCCCCTTACGTACCACTTCCGTCCACTCGTTGGACGGGGTGGTGGCAGGGAGGAGGGTGTCTTCCGCCTGGGAGGAGGACGGCCCCGGCTCGCTCGGCTGCCTCTTAGTCGCCGCAAGCGGCGGTCGGAGGCGTTTCTCCGGCAAGAGCCGGTCCTCGATGCCCGCTAAGCAGGCCCTTGTGAAGGCCCTCTCCTCCATCACAACCTTGCGGATGATATCCTCAAGGTTGGAGGATGGGCCTTCTGCCACAGGGCTAGTCCGGGCCTGTTGTGGCTGGGCCGTGGCTTCAGCCAGCTTCTGATGAAGCTGGCTGACCTCCAACTGCAGCCGATCTACTTTCGCCTGCAGTTGCCGTGTCTCGTCGGTGCTCGTGCGCTGGATCAGCTCCGCGACGACACCGCGCATGCTTGCGGCCCGGCTTTTCAGGGCCTTTTGAAAGGTCCCTTTCAAGTTGGGGGACTTAGAGGCGACCTCCACGATCTCCTCTTCGTCCTCTTCCGCCATCCTCTCCAGCTCGGCGAGAGAGTGGTCTGCGTACAGAACGCGGGACGCACCGTACCCGGACTTAGCTCGGGCGACGTGCGCCCGTTTTTCTTTGGCCGCAACCCGCTCCTCCAGCTCTTGCTGGAGCTGCGCCCGCCGGGCCAGGTCCAACTTGTGTTGGGCGTCCGCGAGCCCAACGACATGGGTATCCGCGGCCACGGTCGTCGGCTTTTTTGCCTTTGACCCAGAGGCTTGGGAACCCCCAGACCCACCACTCAGGTGAACCCGCTTCCGCGAGCGAGAGTCGTTCGCGTCCGACACACTGAATAGTGAGTCGTTGTCGGACGACTCATCCGCCAAAAAGCCTGCCGCAGACGGCGCGCGGCTAGCTTCTGACACCGGAGCGTCAGAGTGGCCCTGAGAAGGGCCTTTGGGTTGGCCCTGAGAAGGGCCTTTTGGTTGGCCCTGAGAAGGACCTTTGGGTTGGCCCTGAGAAGGGCCTTTGGGTTGGCCCTGAGAAGGGCCTTTGGGTTGGCCCTGAGAAGGGCCTTTTGATTTTCGCCCGGAGGCGCTCCGCGTTATTTTGGACATCGACAATCGTAGTTCGCAAGGCAAAGAGATAGAAGCTACGAGAGCACAGTGCACTTTGGCCGTACCCAGTCTGCCACTCCGTTACGGTGGTCAGAACTGGGCCGTTTCCAGGGGACGCGACGTGGACGCAAGCACTGTGGGGTGGTCCCCCGAAACCTAACCTAACCTAACCTAACCTAACCTAACCTAACCTAACCTAACCTGATATCTTCTATTCTAGACGTGCGATTTTGAAGCTGTTTTCGGCTTTTTTAGACAAAAATAGGCGTCCGCCTGTGTTCTGACCATAACGCGCGCACTTTACACCCGCGTCTGGACTTCATCCCTTATTTTCAGAGAAATCCCTTAAAATTAATTGTTTTTCCAAATTTTCTTCTACATTTTAAATTAGATTATAGTTGCAATAGTCCTCACCCTTCTTCCCTGAATTCTGGTCCACGTTCCGTGTCCCGGTCTCCAGGTTGTGGGGTGAAATTCCAAATTTTTTCTTTCGAAAACTGGTTTTTTGACCAAAAGTCAAAATTTTTGTTCGGCACCTACCACGTTTTATTCCATATATCGCTAGCCCGCGCGGAGACGCGTCTCTGGACTCCTCGCACGCGCCCCTAGCACGAAAAAATTTTGCCCACCCACCCGCCCTCTGGTATATAGGAAGGTAGACGTGGGATCTTCGGCAAAATTTTATTTTTCAAATTTTGCTTCCTTACTTCATTTTTGGCCTCTAGATAGGGATTTTCTAGGGATAGCTCGTTTTTATACCATTCTGACATCTGTAAATAATTTTATTTTAGGAATTTTTATGTTATTTTAAATTTATTTGTTGTGACAGTCGTACCTTAAAGGGGCGACTATAATTATATGTCATTTTGTGTTTTATTTTTATTTTGATTATTGTAATTATTTACTTACTGTGTTCCCCCCTTTACAGGGTCACATAAGTACCAGTGTCTCCTCTGAATCTCTCCTCTCGAGCAGATATTGTTGTTCCGTCCCCCTCTTTACAGGGTTCTGTTCTGACAATACCTGCTCCCAAAGTTTTTAAAATGTTCCGCACCCCATCCAGCACCGTGAGGGCTCCAGGCTCTAGTGGCTCGCCGCGATCGGCGGAGAAAGCGGTGCCTTCGTCTGTGGCCGCGAGGAGGAGAATCTCCTTCGGAGACGACACTCCTTCTGCGTCACAGGGAGGCCCTGCCACTCCGGGGACGCGCCGAGCTGCTATTGATGCCTCAAGACCGCTCAAAAAGCCTGAGGCGAAGTGCCGCAGTCGCATTGAGGAAGCGAGAGCTTGCCTTAATAAGGCAAAGCTTAATTTGGGCAACTCTCGCAACCTCAAGGCCGAAATAAAGACAGCGGTGCTCGAAGCCATAAACAGGCTATATGAGCTGGTCAAGGAGTCCGAGCGAGATAAGGCCCCTTCTGCACACGTCGCCATGCCGGAACCCGCGCCCGCTGCTGACCGTAGTCCCCATCCTATTTCCGCCGAGGTCCTTGCTGGCCAGACTGAGCTCCTAAACAGCCTAAAGGAGCACATCTCGGAGCTAAGAGACAACTCCGAGAAACTCGACAGACTCCGAGACAGTCTGGCCAGCAAGGACAGGGTGGAGGAGACAACCTACGCGAGCAAAGTAGCCGTCAGTAAGAGCCATACCGGGGCTCAGGCTCCGGAGCGAACAACGCTGCACTCCGTGGTTGTCTCCTCCACTGAGGAGATGGATACGGGGGACCAAATCTTAGAAAGGGTGAGGAAAGCAGTGGACGCGAAGGAGAGATGGGTGCGAGTCGAGAGGGTTCGCAAGGCCAGGGACCAGAAGGTCATCATGGGGTGCGCCACGACGGAGGAGAGGCAAAAATTAAAAGCGCGATTGGAGAAGGCCGGGGAGAACCTCGTCGTCGAGGAAGTGAAGAATCGAAACCCGCTTCTGGTTCTTAGGGACGTGCTGTTAGTGCACAGCGATGAGGAAGTGCTCAGAGCCCTTAAGAACCAGAACCAGGAGATCTTTCACGGCCTCGGTGACGAGGAACAGAAAATCTGTATAAAGTTTCGCAAGAAGTCACGTAACCCGCACGTGAGCAGTATTGTGCTGAGTGTTACCCCAGCTATCTGGAGGAGGGCACTCGAAGGAGGCAAGCTCCGTATTGACCTCCAGAGAGTGCGCGTCGAAGATCAGACGCCTCTGGTGCAGTGCACCCGCTGTCTTTCGTATGGCCACGGCAAGCGCCTGTGTACGGAGACGGCCGACCTGTGCAGCCACTGTGGCGGTCCACACCTTAGAGTGGACTGCCCAGACAAGCACAGGGTCGAAGCAGCGGTATGCGTCAACTGCACCAGAGCCAAACTGGGGGAACACTCGCACAATGCGTTCAGTGATTTGTGCCCGATACGTAGGAAGTGGGACGCATTTGCTAGAGCATCAATAGCATATTGCTAAAGTTGTCGATGCGCCCACTTCCACGTATACAGCGATGACCGGTTTGACACAACCAGATAGCAGACGCATTGAGCGAACCACTAGGGTTGGCTTAATGGAGAACGATAATTGGAGTCACTTTCATAAGAAAGTGGCTGGAATTATGCTGGACCGTAAGCCAACTCTAGTGGAATCGTCAAGTTGTGTCAGACTGGGCGACGATTTCTGCCGTCGTTTTAAAAAGTTTTTGGTACTTTTTGTTTGTTTGTTAATAACGTTTTATTTAGGCCTTAAAATGAGCTCCAAAGACAGCTAAATAATATTTTAGTGTATAGTAAATATATATTTTAGATATTATACAAATAAAAATGTTTAAAAATCGTTCAAAATTAAATTTAGGCACATAAAATAAAAAGCGCAGAATACAACTTGAAAGGGCATAAATAAGGGTAAGTGACAGATAATATGGGAAAAATAGTAAATTTAGCTAAGGAATTTAGGAAATATAGTAGTATAGTAGCATAAAAAGTTAATAATTTTAGAAAATAGTAAAAGTAATTATTCAAATTGGTTAAAACAAAATATTTTGGTAAAATAGTAGTTTATGGAATAATAAAATAGCGAAACCTATGGTATAAATAGATAGTATTGTAATATAGAAAAATACTAGAAATAGAGTGTGGTCTCCTCGGCCTCTTATCAAACAGTTGCGAGATAAGAAAAACCCTAGATACTAAGGGCTCTGATCACGTCAGAGGGACACTGGCTAGGCAGGAGTGGTTTTTAGCCGGTTCGAGTCCGGCACTACCTCGACTGTCTCACAGGAGAAATTCCTGTGGGATAGTCGAGGTGTCCGCGGGGATTTCCCACTCCTGCCCAATTAAAAAAAAAAAAAAAAAAAAAAAAAAAACCTAACCTAACCTAACCTAACCTTTTTTTTTTTTTTTTTTTTTTTTTTTTTTTTTTTTTTTTTTTTTTTTTGACGCTGGGAAAAAATGCATTACGCATACCCTCCCATCGGGGGATGAGAGGGGTATGTGGGACTCCCCGGGTCTAATAAGACCCGGTATACCCACTAAAACGACCCAGCGACATTCCCGCTTCGTCCGAGTGGCGGGGGACTGGGAAACCGGCATAGCCTTTACGTCCAGTCCTCCGCCGACGATTGCCCTTCATGGCGGGCCCCTCACAGGGGCCCGGGAATGTTCGACGAAGGTGGTGACGGGTGCAATGCGGGCGAAGGCACCCCCGTGCCTGTCGCCCGCCCGTCGCCACCAAGAGGAGGGAGAGGACGGTGCCTTCTCCGACCCCTTCTTCGTCTGCGGAGCGGCGCAGCGAGAGGGTCGTCCTCCCGCGCGCGCTCCGCCTCCTCCTTTTGCGAGATTACGTCCTCGCAAAAGGAGGCGACCGCTGCCCAGGCCTCCTCGCTTCCCAGCATGGCGTTGACGACGCCGGGAAGCGAGAGGTCTGGTCCGATTACCGCGGTCAGACCGCGGCGCAACTCGGACCAAGCTGGGCACACCTCGAGGGTGTGCTGCGCCGTGTCCTCCGGCGCGCCGCAGTCGTGGCACGCCGGGGTCTCCTCCCTCCCGATCCGGTGAAGGTGCGTTCCGAAACAGCCATGGCCGGACAACACCTGCACCAGACGGAATGAGAGGAAACCGTGGGACCGCTCGAGCCAGCTCCGTAGAACCGGACCGAGCGCGTCCAACGTCCGGCGGCCAAAGGCGGCGGCAGCGAGGTCCTCCGTCCAGTGGAGGACGATGGCGTCCTTCGCCTCCCGCCGCACGGCCTCCCGCTCTTCGGCGACGGGGCGCTCCCCGAGAGCCTTTCGGCGCGCCGTCCACTCGTACACTCTGGCGAGCACCCAAGCCTCCAACTCCCAAGGAGGGGTGCCGGCCAGAGCGCATGCCGCCGAGAAGCCCACCGAGCGGTAGGCCCTCGCCACCCGCTGTGCAATGGCCCTTTGGGGCCTGCGGATGGCGGTCGCATTCTCCCTTCTCTGAAGGGAGTCCGCCCAGATGGGGGCCCCGTATAGGGCCATGCTCCGCAAAATGCCGGCATACAGGCGCCGGCATTTTGCCTTGGGCCCCCCCAGGTTCGGGAGGAGCCATGAGAGTGAGTCCGCGGCCTTCAGCAGGCGCGTCGACAGCCCGCTGAAATGCGGACCGAAGCGCCACCTATCGTCCAGCACCAGCCCCAGATACTTCATCTGGGGCTGGACCCCTATCCTGACGCCCTCCACAATTATGTGGGCGTCGGGAGGGCAGCGCTGCCGAGGCCCGCGAAAGAACACGGCCTCGGTCTTGTGCAGCGCCACCTTCAATCCCAGGCGGCGGATCCTCTCTGCAACCAAGGACCCGCCAGCCGAGGCCAGACAGGCCGCGTCGGCAAAGTTCCTCCCCCGGGCAGTGAGGAGAGTGTCATCCGCGTAGCAGATGACACTCGTGCCCTGGAGGAGGGCTCCCCGCAAGAGCCAGTTGAACCCGATGTTCCACAAGGGGGGCCCAAGCACCGACCCCTGTGGAACACCGGACTCTGCGCCGTACCGCCTCACGGTGGCCGTCTTGTCCACGAGGAGGACCTCTCGGTCCTCCAAGTAGCTGGCCAGGAGGTCCCGCAGGTATTGGGGCACTCCGTGATACCGGAGCGCCTCCAATATCGTCGAGTGGGGGACGGAGTTGAAGGCGTTGGCAATGTCGAACGACACCGCCAGCACTCCGTCCCCCGCCTCCACCGCCTCCTTCACCTGGCCCTTGAGTAGGGCCAGCGCGTCGATCGTCGAACGCCCTCGACGGAAGCCGAATTGGGCGTCCGACAGATCCGGCCCTACCCCCCGCAAATGGCTGTCGAGCCGGGAGGCAACAATCCCCTCGAACAACTTACCGACCTCATCGAGCAGGACGATGGGTCGGTATGCCGAGGGGGAGTCCACTGGGCGGCCCTCCTTTCGGAGGAGGCATAACTGCCCCTCCTTCCACAGTTTCGGGAACCTCCCAGCCGTAAAGCACGCGCTGAAGAGGTCCCGAAACCTGTCCTCCATGCCGGAGGCGGCGATCGCCAGCACCCGTGCGGGGACGCCGTCTGGTCCGGGTGCCGTCTTTTTTGCGCGGAGGCTGAGAACCCCCGCGTATAACTCCGCCACCGTCACCGGGGGGATGTCCTCCTCCTCCAGCGAAGCCGCCCCTTGCGGGGGATCCATCGTTGGTGGGGTGAAGTCGGTCCTGCGCGGAAACAGGGACCGGACCACCCCATCCAGCAACGCAGGCTCGAGAGTCTCCGACAGTGGGGGACCATAAGGGCGGAGCTGGTTCCGCGCCGCCTTATATGGTCTCCCATAGGGATCCCTATCGAGACCCTCCAACATCTCGGCCCTCGCCGAGTCTTGAGCAGCGCCCATGGCAGACTTAAGGACCGTCGTCGCCTCTCGGTAAGAGGCGTATAGGCGGTCCTCTTCTGCCCGGTCCCGGTTTCGGGCACTGCGCCGTCGGCTACGCGTGTAGGCCCTTCTGGCCGCCACGCAGGTGGCCCGGAGTCCCTCCAGCTCCTCCGTCCACCAATAGACGGCACGACGGGGAGGCGGACGGCGAGACCGAGGCATGCTGGAGTTGCACACCTCGGTCAGAGACCCCCTGAGCTGGACCGCTGCATAGTCCACGTCCAGGACCTCGACAGGGGGCGACAGCCAGTCCTGGAGGAAGGCCGCCTCCTTGGCTGCCTCCCGGTCCAGGCGGGTGAGTGCCCATCGCGGGAAGGGAGATTGCCCAGCACGGGTCATCCCCCTCCCCCCCTGCTGGGTGGAGATGTCGAACCGCACATATCGGTGGTCCGACAACGTCTCCACCATCTCTACCCGCCAGTTGACGACGCGGGCGGCCAGCGCGGGGGTGGCAAACGAGACGTCCACCACCGACCCACCCTGTTGCCGCACACACGTGTGGACCGCCCCCCTGTTGAGGAGGGACACACCGCATGAGGCCGCCCAAAACTCGACGGCGCGTCCCCGGACGTTGCAACCAGCGGTCGGATTGCCCCAGGCCGCCGACTTTGCGTTCAGGTCGCCCAACACCATAACTTGGCGTGGCGCCGCCCTCCCTTTGACTGCGGTGAGGATCTCGAGGAAATCCTCAAAGTCCGAGAGAGGGCGGTTTGGGGAGAAATAGACCCCCACCAGGGCCATGTCTCCCCAGGCGGCGGCCACGTATCCCGGTCCCCTCTCTAAGAGCGAGAGGGGAGGGGAGTCCGTGGAAGACCGCGCCACCAACGCCACCAAGCCGTCCCGGTCGCCCAGCCAACGGCCAGGGACCGAGTAGGGTTCGGCGACCACCGCCAAGTCCACCAACCACTCAGCCATGGTCTGCATCAGCAGATCCTGGGCTGCCCTGCAGTGGTTGGTGTTCGCCTGGAGGATGCGATTTTCGACTCTATCCATCAGTCGGACATCGCACCCTCCTCCGCAGCCGCCGCAGGAACGACGGAGCTAGCGGCAGCAGCAGCAGGCCTGGTCGGCGCCAGCGCTTTGCCACGCTTAGGGGGAGGATTGCAGTTCCTCCCCTTCATGACGTGGCCTGACAGGCGGCCACTGGCGGCACACACCGCGCAGTGCGGCGTGGCGGCCTCGCAAGAGACGGCTTTGTGGCCGTTCTTGCCGCAGCGGTAGCATGTGTCCGTCCTGTCTTCTTTGGACGGACACATGGGTCGGGTGTGCCCGATGCCGAAGCACCGGAAACACCGCAGAGGCTGGTCCTCAAGTGCCCGGACTGCACCCGAGCTGAAGCCAACTGTGAGCCGTCCCTTGGCAAGGACGGCTTTGGCAGCGGCGATTGGGCACTCGAGGCGAATGGTGCCCATGCCGCCGCGGCCGGGCCTTATGTCCCGGCCTTGCACCGCCGCGGCGCCACAGCCCCCTACCGCTGCGACAGCCGCCACCACCTCCTCCTTGGTGACGGAGTCGTCGAGCTCCGTCACCTCAAGGGCCGCCGTCTTGACCGGTCGGGCCACCTTGGCCGAGTCTGCGATGACCTCCTGCAGCTTTGCTGCGAAGAGGTCCGCATGGGCACTCCCCTCGGCCCCCGGGAACTCGAAAATTCGAGCTCCCGCTTGTGTCCGCCGGCAAGACACGCTGCCGATCCCCAGTTGGGTGGGATCGGCATTGGCACGCGCCCGCACCAAGACGGACGCGTACGTCTCCCCACGCTCCGCCGCCTCCGCGGTGAGTGTCACCACGACGGCAGCGGTTTTTGGGGGGACTAGCCTCCCCTTTCCTTTTCCCTTCCCCTTCCCTGCTCCCTTGCCGGTCGTCTGCGACCGACTGGGAGCGCTGGTGGCGGGGATGGCAGGTACGGCCTTCGCCGACTTCTTGCCCCTGCCCTTTCCCTTGCGGACCACATCCGTCCACTCGTTGGACGGGGTGGTGGCAGGGAGTAGGGTGTCTTCCACCTGGGAGGAGGATGGCCCCGGCTCACTCGGCTGCCTCTTATCCGCCGCAAGCGGCGGTCGGAGGCGCTTCTCCGGCAAGAGCCGGTCCTCGATGCCCGCTAAGCAGGCCCTTGTGAAGGCCCTCTCCTCCATCACAACCTTGCGGATGATATCCTCAAGTTTGGAGGATGGGCCTTCTGCCGGAGGGCTTGTCCGGGCCTCTTGTGGCCGGGCCTCTTGTGGCTGGGCCGTGGCTTCGGCCAGCTTCTGATGAAGCTGGCTGACCTCCGACTGCAGGCGATCGACCTTCGCCTGCAGTTGCCGCGTCTCGTCGGTGGTCTTGCGACGCACCAGCTCCGCGACGACACCGCGCAAGCTCGCGGCCCGGCTCTTGAGGGCCTTCTGGAAGGTCCCCTTAAGATTGGAGGACTTAGAGGCGACCTCCATGATCTCCTCCTCGTCCTCCTCCGCCATTTTTTCAAGCTCCTCAAGGGAGTGGTCCGCGTATGTAACGCGAGACGCACCGTACCCGGACTTGGCCCGGGTGACGTGCGCCCGCTTCTCTTTGGCGGCGACCTTCTCCTCCAGCTCTTGCTGGAGCTGCGCTCGCCGGGCCAGGTCCAACTTGCGTTGGGCGTCCGCGAGCCCAACATTGTGGGTATCCGCGGCCACGGTCGTCGGCTTTTTTGCCTTGGACCCCGAGGCCTGGGAACCCTCGGACCCACCGCTCAGGTGGACCCGCTTCCGTGACCGAGCGTCGTTTGTGTCCGACACACTAAACAGCGAGTCGTTGTCGGACGACTCGTCCGCCAAGAAGCCTGCCGCAGAAGGCGCGCGGCTAGCTTCAGACGCCGGAGCGTCGGGGTGGCCCTGAGAAGAGCCGTTTGGTTGGCCCTGAGAAGGGCCTTTTGGTTGGCCCTGAGAAGGGCCTTTGGGTTGGCCCTGAGAAGGGCCTTTGGGTTGGCCCTGAGAAGGGCCTTTGGGTTGGCCCTGAGAAGGGCCCTTGGGTTGGCCCTGAGAAGGGCCTTTGGTCTTTAAAAATCGCCCGGAGGCGCTACGCGTGAGTTTAGACATGGTAGTCTCCGACAGTTCGTAGTTCGCAAGTCAAGGATAAAATCGCTACGAGAGCACAGTGCACTTTGGCCGTACCCAGTCTGCCACTCCGTTACGGTGGTCAGAACTGGGCCGTTTCCAGGGGACGCGACGTGGACGCAAGCACTGTGGGGTGGTCCCCCAACCTAACCTAACCTAACCTAACCTTTTTTTTTTTTTTTTTTTTTTTTTTTTTTTTTTTTTTTTTTTTTTTTGACGCTGGGAAAAAATGCATTACGCATACCCTCCCATCGGGGGATGAGAGGGGTATGTGGGACTCCCCGGGTCTGACCCGGTATACCCACTAAAACGACCCAGCGACATTCCCGCTTCGTCCGAGTGGCGGGGGACTGGGAAACCGGCATAGCCTTTACGTCCAGTCCTCCGCCGACGATTGCCCTTCATGGCGGGCCCCTCACAGGGGCCCGGGAATGTTCGACGAAGGTGGTGACGGGTGCAATGCGGGCGAAGGCACCCCCGTGCCTGTCGCCCGCCCGTCGCCACCATGAGGAGGGAGAGGACGGCGCCCTCTCCGACCCCTTCTTCGTCTGCGGAGTGGCGCAGCGAGAGGGTCGTCCTCCCGCTGGCGCTCCGCCTCCTCCTTTTGCGAGATTACGTCCTCGCAAAAGGAGGCGACCGCTGCCCAGGCCTCCTCGCTCCCCAGCATGGCGTTGACGACGCCGGGAAGCGAGAGGTCTGGTCCGATTACCGCGGTCAGACCGCGGCGCAACTCGGACCAAGCTGGGCACACCTCCAGGGTGTGCTGTGCCGTGTCCTCCGGCGCGCCGCAGTCGTGGCACGCCGGGGTTTCCTCCCTCCCGATCCGGTGCAGGTACGATCCGAAACAGCCATGCCCGGATAACACCTGCACCAGACGGAACGAGAGAAAACCGTGGGACCGCTCGAGCCAGCTCCGTAGAACCGGACCGAGCGCGTCCAACGTCCGGCGGCCAAAGGCGGCGGCGGCGAGGTCCTCCGTCCAGTGGAGGACGATGGCGTCCTTCGCCTCCCGCCGCACGGCCTCCCGCTCTTCGGCGACGGGGCGCTCCCCGAGAGCCTTTCGGCGCGCCGTCCACTCGTACACTCTGGCGAGCACCCAAGCCTCCAACTCCCAAGGAGGGGTGCCGGCCAGAGCGCATGCCGCCGAGAAGCCCACCGAGCGGTAGGCCCTCGCCACCCGCTGTGCAATGGCCCTTTGGGGCCTGCGGATGGCGGTCGCATTCTCCCTCCTGTGGAGGGAGTCCGCCCAGATGGGGGCCCCGTATAGGGCCATGCTCCGCAGGATGCCGGCATACAGGCGCCGGCATTTTGCTTTGGGCCCCCCCAGGTTCGGGAGGAGCCATGAGAGGGAGTCCGCGGCCTTCAGCAGGCGCGTCGACAGCCCGCTGAAATGCGGACCGAAGCGCCACCTATCGTCCAGCACCAGCCCCAGATACTTCATCTGGGGCTGGACCCCTATCCTGACGCCCTCCACAATTATGTGGGCGTCGGGAGGGCAGCGCTGCCGAGGCCCGCGAAAGAACACGGCCTCGGTCTTGTGCAGCGCCACCTTCAATCCCAGGCGGCGGATCCTCTCTGCAACCAAGGATCCGCCAGCCGAGGCCAGACAGGCCGCGTCGGCAAAGTTCCTCCCCCGGGCAGTGAGGAGAGTGTCATCCGCGTAGCAGATGACACTCGTGCCCGGGAGGAGGGCTCCGCGCAGGAGCCAGTTGAACCCGATGTTCCACAAGGGGGGGCCAAGCACCGACCCCTGCGGAACACCGGACTCTGCGCCGTACCGCCTCACGGTGGCCGTCTTGTCCACTAGGAGGACCTCTCGGTCCTCCAGGTAGCTGGCCAGGAGGTCCCGCAGGTATTGGGGCACTCCGTGATACCGGAGCGCCTCCAATATCGTCGAGTGGGGGACGGAGTTGAAGGCGTTGGCAATGTCGAACGACACCGCCAGCACTCCGTCCCCCGCCTCCACCGCCTCCTTCACCTGGCCCTTGAGTAGGGCCAGCGCGTCGATCGTCGAACGCCCTCGACGGAAGCCGAATTGGGCGTCCGACAGATCCGGCCCTACCCCCCGCAAATGGCTGTCAAGCCGGGAGGCGACAATCCCCTCGAACAACTTACCGACCTCATCGAGCAGGACGATGGGCCGGTATGCCGAGGGGGAGTCCACCGGGCGGCCCTCCTTTCGGAGGAGGCATAACTGCCCCTCCTTCCACAGTTTCGGGAACCTCCCAGCCATAAAGCACGCGCTGAAGAGTTCCCGAAACCTTTCCTCCATGCCGGAGGCGGCGATCGCCAGCACCCGTGCAGGGACGCCGTCTGGTCCGGGGGCCGTCTTCTTCGCGCGGAGGCTGAGTAGCCCCGCGTAGAGCTCCGCCGCCGTCACCGGGGGGACCTCCTCCTCCTCCGGCGAAGCCGCCCCTTGCGGGGGATCCATCGTTGGTGGGGTGAAGTCGGTCCTGCGCGGAAACAGGGACCGGACCACCCCATCCAGCAACGGTGGATCGAGGGTCTCCGACAGTGGGGGACCATAGGGGCGTAGCTGGTTCCGCGCCGCCTTGTATGACGGAGTCGTCGAGCTCCGTCACCTCGATGGCCGCTGACTTCACCGGTCGGGCCACCTTCGCCGAGTCCGCGATGACCTCCTGCAGCTTGGCTGCAAATAGGTCAGCGTGGGCACTCCCCTCGGCCCCCGGGAACTCGAAGATTCGAGCCCCGGCTTGTGTCCGCCGGCAAGACACGCTGCCGATCCCCAGTTGGGTGGGATCGGCATTGGCACGCGCCCGCACCAAGACGGACGCGTACGTCTCCCCACGCTCCGCCGCCTCCGCGGTGAGTGTCACCACGACGGCAGCGGTTTTTGGGGGGACTAGTTTCCCCTTTCCCTTTGTTTTCCCCTTCCCTGCACCCTTGCCGGTCGTCTGCGACCGACTGGGAGCGGTAGTGGCGGGGACGGCAGGTACGGCCTTCGCCGACTTTTTGCCCCTGCCCTTCCCCCTACGTACCACATCCGTCCACTCGTTGGACGGGGTGGTGGCAGGGAGAAGAGTGTCTTCCGCCTGGGAGGAGGACGGCCCTGGCTCGCTTGGCTGCCTCTTATCCGCCGCAAGCGGCGGTCGGAGGCGCTTTTCCGGCAAGAGCCGGTCCTCTATGCCCGCTAAGCAGGCCCTTGTGAAGGCCCTCTCCTCCATCACAACCTTGCGGATGATATCCTCAAGGTTGGAGGATGGGCCTTCTGCCGCAGGGCTTGTCCGGGCCTCTTGAGGCCGGGCCGTGGCTTCAGCCAGCTTCTGATGAAGCTGGCTGACCTCCAACTGTAGGCGATCGACCTTCGCCTGCAGTTGCCGCGTCTCGTCGGTGGCCTTACGACGCACCAGCTCCGCGACGACACCGCGCATGCTCGCGGCCCGGCTCTTGAGGGCCTTCTGGAAGGTCCCCTTTAGGTTGGAGGACTTAGAGGCGACCTCCACGATCTCCTCCTCGTCCTCCTCCGCCATTTTCTCCAGCTCCTCGAGAGAGTGGTCCGCGTACAGGACGCGAGACGCACCGTACCCGGACTTGGCCCGGGCAACGTGCGCCCGCTTCTCCTTTGCGGCCACCCTCTCCTCCAGGTCCTGCTGGAGCTGCGCTCGCCGGGCCAGGTCCAACTTGCGTTGGGCGTCCGCAAGCCCAACGTTATGGGTATCGGCGGCCTTGGTCGTCGGCTTTTTGGCCTTCGACCCCGAGGCCTGGGAACCTTCGGACCCACCGCTCAGGTGGACCCGCTTTCGCGACCGAGAATCGTTCGTGTCCGACACACTACACAGTGAGTCGTTGTCGGACTCGTCCGCCAAGAAGCCAGCCGCAGACGGCGCGCGGCTAGCCTCTGACGCCGGAGCGTCAAGTTGGCCCTGAGAAGGGCCTTTTGGTTGGCCCTGAGAAGGGCCTTTGGGTTGGCCCTGAGAAGGGCCTTTGGGTTGGCCCTGAGAAGGGCCTTTAGGATGGCCCTGAGAAGGGCCTTGGAGTTGGCCCTGAGAAGGGCCTTGGAGTTGGCCCTGAGAAGGGCCTTTTGGTTGGCCCTGAGAAGGGCCCTGAGGTTGGCCCTGAGAAGGGCCTTTAGGCTGGCCCTGAGAAGGGCCTTTGGTCTTTAAAAATCGCCCGGAGGCGCTACGCGTAAGTTTCGACATAGTCTCCGACAGTTCGTACTTCACAAGGCAAGATAAAATCGCAACGAGATCACAGTGCACTTTGGCCAACCCAGTCTGCCACTCCGTTACGGTGGTCAGAACTGGGTCGTTTCCAGGGGACGCGACGTGGACGCAAGCACTGTGGGGTGGTCCCCCAACCTAACCTAACCTAACCTAACCTAACCTAACCTTTTTTTTTTTTTTTTTTTTTTTTTTTTTTTTTTTTTTATCGCTGGGAAAAAATGCATTACGCATACCCTCCCATCGGGGGATGAGAGGGGTATGTGGGACTCCCCGGGTCTGACCCGGTATACCCACTAAAACGACCCAGCGACATTCCCGCTTCGTCCGAGTGGCGGGGGACTGGGAAACCGGCATAGCCTTTACGTCCAGTCCTCCGCCGACGATTGCCCTTCATGGCGGGCCCCTCACAGGGGCCCGGGAATGTTCGACGAAGGTGGTGACGGGTGCAATGCAGGCGAAGGCACCCCCGTGCCTGTCGCCCGCCCGTCGCCACCATGAGGAGGGAGAGGACGGCGCCCTCTCCGACCCCTTCTTCGTCTGCGGAGCGGCGCAGCGAGAGGGTCGTCCTCCCGCTGGCGCTCCGCCTCCTCCTTTTGCGAGATTATGTCCTCGCAAAAGGAGGCGACCGCTGCCCAGGCCTCTTCGCTCTCGAGCATGGCGTTGACGACGCCGGGAAGCGAGAGGTCCGGTCCGATTTCCGCGGTCAGACCGCGGCGCAGCTCGGACCAAGCCGGGCACACCTCGAGGGTGTGCTGCGCCGTGTCCTCCGCCGCGCCGCAGTCGTGGCACGCCGGGGTTTCCTCCCTCCCGATCCGGTGCAGGTGCGATCCGAAACAGCCATGGCCGGACAACACCTGCACCAGACGGAACGAGAGGAAACCGTGGGACCGCTCGAGCCAGCTCCGCAAAACCGGTCCGAGCGCGTCCAACGTACGGCGGCCAAAGGCGGCGTTGGCGAGGTCCTCCGTCCAGTGGAGGACGATGGCGTCCTTCGCCTCCCGCCGCACGGCCTCCCGCTCTTCGGCGACGGGGCGCTCCCCGAGAGCCTTTCGGCGCGCCGTCCACTCGTAAACTCTGGCTAGCACCCAAGCCTCCAACTCCCAAGGAGGGGTGCCAGCTAGAGCGCATGCCGCCGAGAAGCCTACCGAGCGGTAGGCCCTCGCCACCCGCTGTGCAATGGCCCTTTGGGGCCTGCGGATGGCAGTTGCATTCTCCCTCCTGTGGAGGGAGTCCGCCCAGATGGGGGCCCCATATAGGGCCATGCTCCGCAGGATGCCGGCATAGAGGCGCCGGCATTTCGCCTTGGGCCCCCCCAGGTTCGGGAGGAGCCACGAGAGGGCGTCCGCGGCCTTCAATAGGCGCGTCGACAGCCCGCTGAAATGCGGACCGAAGCGCCACCTGTCGTCCAGCACCAACCCCAGATACTTCATCTGGGGCTGGACCCCTATCCTGACGCCCTCCACAATTATGTGGGCGTCGGGAGGGCAGCGCTGCCGAGGCCCGCGAAAGAACACGGCCTCGGTCTTGTGCAGCGCCACCTTCAATCCCAGGCGGCGGATCCTCTCTGCAACCAAGGATCCGCCAGCCGAGGCCAGACAGGCCGCGTCGGCAAAGTTCCTCCCCCGGGCAGTGAGGAGAGTGTCATCCGCGTAGCAGATGACACTCGTGCCCTGGAGGAGGGCTCCCCGCAAGAGCCAGTTGAACCCGATGTTCCACAAGGGGGGCCCAAGCACCGACCCCTGTGGAACACCGGACTCTGCGCCGTACCGCCTCACGGTGGCCGTTTTGTCCACGAGGAGGACCTCTCGGTCCTCCAAGTAGCTGGCCAGGAGGTCCCGCAGATATTGGGGCACTCCGTGATACCGGAGCGCCTCCAATATCGTCGAGTGGGGGACGGAGTTGAAGGCGTTGGCAATGTCGAATGACACCGCCAGCACTCCGTCCCCCGCCTCCACCGCCTCCTGCACCTGGCCCTTGAGCAGGGCCAGCGCGTCGATCGTCGAACGCCCTCGACGGAAACCGAATTGGGCGTCCGACAGATCCGGCCCTACCCCCCGCAAATGGCTATCAAGCCGGGAGGCGACAATCCCCTCGAACAACTTACCGACCTCATCGAGCAGGACGATGGGCCGGTATGCCGAGGGGGAGTCCACCGGGCGGCCCTCCTTTCGGAGGAGGCATAACTGCCCCTCCTTCCACAGTTTCGGGAACCTCCCAGCCGTAAAGCACGCGCTGAAGAGGTCCCGAAACCTGTCCTCCATGCCGGAGGCGGCGATCGCCAGCACCCGTGCGGGGACGCCGTCTGGTCCGGGGGCCGTCTTCTTTGCGCGGAGGCTGAGAACCCCCGCGTAGAACTCCGCCGCCGTCACCGGGGGGACCTCCTCCTCCGGCAATGCCGCCCCTTGCGGGGGATCCATCGTTGGTGGGGTGAAGTCGGTCCTGCGCGGAAACAGGGACCGGACGACCCCATCCAGCAACGCTGGCTCGAGGGTCTCTGACAGTGGGGGACCATAGGGGCGTAACTGGTTCCGCGCCGCCTTATATGGTCTCCCATAGGGATCCCTATCGAGACCCTCCAACATCTCGGCCCTCGCCGAGTCTTGAGCAGCGCCCATGGCAGACTTAAGGACCGTCGTCGCCTCTCGGTAAGAGGCGTATAGGCGGTCCTCTTCTGCCCGGTCCCGGTTTCGGGCACTGCGCCGTCGGCTACGCGTGTAGGCCCTTCTGGCCGCCACGCAGGTGGCCCGGAGTCCCTCCAGCTCCTCCGTCCACCAATAGACGGCACGACGGGGAGGCGGACGGCGAGACCGAGGCATGCTGGAGTTGCACACCTCGGTCAGAGACCCCCTGAGCTGGACCGCTGCATAGTCCACGTCCAGGACCTCGACAGGGGGCGACAGCCAGTCCTGGAGGAAGGCCGCCTCCTTGGCTGCCTCCCGGTCCAGGCGGGTGAGTGCCCACCGCGGGAAGGGAGATTGCCCAGCACGGGTCATCCCCCTCCCCCCCTGCTGGGTGGAGATGTCGAACCGCACATATCGGTGGTCCGACAACGTCTCCACCATCTCTACCCGCCAGTTGACGACGCGGGCGGCCAGCGCGGGGGTGGCAAACGAGACGTCCACCACCGACCCACCCTGTTGCCGCACACACGTGTGGACCGCCCCCCTGTTGAGGAGGGACACACCGCATGAGGCCGCCCAAAACTCGACGGCGCGTCCCCGAACGTTGCAACCAGCGGTCGGATTGCCCCAGGCCGCCGACTTGGCGTTCAGGTCGCCCAACACCATAACTTGGCGTGGCGCCGCCCTCCCTTTGACTGCGGTGAGGATCTCGAGGAAATCCTCAAAGTCCGAGAGAGGGCGGTTTGGGGAGAAATAGACCCCCACCAGGGCCATGTCTCCCCAGGCGGCGGCCACGTATCCCGGTCCCCTCTCTAAGAGCGAGAGGGGAGGGGAGTCCGTGGAAGACCGCGCCACCAACGCCACCAAGCCGTCCCGGTCGCCCAGCCAACGGCCAGGGACCGAGTAGGGTTCGGCGACCACCGCCAAGTCCACCAACCACTCAGCCATGGTCTGCATCAGCAGATCCTGGGCTGCCCTGCAGTGGTTGGTGTTCGCCTGGAGGATGCGATTTTCGACTCTATCCATCAGTCGGACATCGCACCCCCCTCCGCAGCCGCCGCAGGAACGACGGAGCTAGCGGCAGCAGCAGCAGGCCTGGTCGGTGCCAGCGCTTTGCCACGCTTAGGGGGAGGATTGCAGTTCCTCCCCTTCATGACGTGGCCTGACAGGCGGCCACTGGCGGCACACACCGCGCAGTGCGGCGTGGCGGCCTCGCAAGAGACGGCTTTGTGGCCGTTCTTGCCGCAGCGGTAGCATGTGTCCGTCCTGTCTTCTTTGGACGGACACATGGGTCGGGTGTGCCCGATGCCGAAGCACCGGAAACACCGCAGAGGCTGGTCCTCAAGTGCCCGGACTGCACCCGAGCTGAAGCCAACTGTGAGCCGTCCCTTGGCAAGGACGGCTTTGGCAGCGGCGATTGGGCACTCGAGGCGAATGGTGCCCATGCCGCCGCGGCCGGGCCTTATGTCCCGGCCTTGCACCGCCGCGGCGCCACAGCCCCCTACCGCTGCGACAGCCGCCACCACCTCCTCCTTGGTGACGGAGTCGTCGAGCTCCGTCACCTCAATGGCCGCCGACTTTACTGGTCGGGCCACCTTGGCCGAGTCTGCGATGACCTCTTGCAGCTTTGCTGCGAAGAGGTCCGCATGGGCACTCCCCTCGGCCCCCGGGAACTCGAAAATTCGAGCCCCAGCTTGTGTCCGCCGGCAAGACACGCTGCCGATCCCCAGTTGGGTGGGATCGGCATTAGCACGCGCCCGCACCAAGACTGACATATATGTCTCCCCTCGCTCCGCAGCCTCCGCGGTGAGCGTCACCACGACGGCTGCGGTTTTTGGGGGGACAAGCCTCCCTTTTCCCCTTCCTTTTCCCTTCCCGTTTCCCTTGCCGGTCGTCTGTGACCGGCTGGGTGCAGTGGTGGCGGGGACGGCAGGGACAGCCGTCACCGACTTTTTCCCTTTGCCCTTTCCCTTGCGGACCACATCCGTCCACTCGTTGGACGGGGTGGTGGCAGGGAGTAGGGTGTCTTCCGCCTGGGAGGAGGACGGCCCCGGCTCACTCGGCTGCCTCTTATCCGCCGCAAGCGGCGGTCGGAGGCGCTTCTCCGGCAAGAGCCGGTCCTCGATGCCCGCTAAGCAGGCCCTTGTGAAGGCCCTCTCCTCCATCACAACCTTGCGGATGATATCCTCAAGGTTGGAGGATGGGCCTTCTGCCGCAGGGCTTGTCCGGGCCTCTTGTGGCCGGGCCGTGGCTTCGGCCAGCTTCTGATGAAGCTGGCTGACCTCCGACTGCAGGCGATCGACCTTCGCCTGCAGTTGCCGCGTCTCGTCGGTGGTCTTGCGACGCACCAGCTCCGCGACGACACCGCGCAAGCTCGCGGCCCGGCTCTTGAGGGCCTTCTGGAAGGTCCCCTTAAGATTGGAGGACTTAGAGGCGACCTCCATGATCTCCTCCTCGTCCTCCTCCGCCATTTTTTCGAGCTCCTCAAGGGAGTGGTCCGCGTATGTAACGCGGGACGCACCGTACCCGGACTTGGCCCGGGTGACGTGCGCCCGCTTCTCTTTGGCGGCGACCTTCTCCTCCAGCTCTTGCTGGAGCTGCGCTCGCCGGGCCAGGTCCAACATGCGTTGGGCGTCCGCGAGCCCAACATTGTGGGTATCCGCGGCCACGGTCGTCGGCTTTTTTGCCTTGGACCCCGAGGCCTGGGAACCCTCGGACCCACCGCTCAGGTGGACCCGCTTCCGCGAGCGAGAGCCGCTCGCGTCCGACACACTACATGCGACGCGCAGCTGCTCAACCTCGACGCACCACCAGTACACGCGGCGCCTTGCGGACAGAGGGGAGACGCGTGGCATGGACGCGTCGCAAATTTGCGTCATCGCGTCGCCAAACCACTGCGCCTCCTGTTCGACGTCGACGGGACCGACGGAAGCCGACTCCCGAACCCAGGCCAGGACGATTGTGGCTTCCTCGAGAGCCTCCTTGTCGAGGCGTTTCAGAGCCCAACGCGGGCCGTCTCTCCGGGGGGCCGATTGGCTACGACCTCCAGCGGTTTGGGCGGAGACGTCGAAGCGTATGTATCGGTGGTCCGATAGCGTCTCCACCTCCACTTCCACGTGCCAATCATGAACACGGTGCACGACAGCGGGGCTAGCGAATGAGACATCCACTATGGACCCGCCCCGCTGTCGCACACACGTGTAGGCCGAACCCCGGTTCAAGACGGCCAGGCCCGTCGTAATGGCCCACTCCTCTAGCACATCGCCTCTCGGGTCTGTGACCGGGGATCCCCACGCCGCAGATTTGGCGTTCAGATCACCGAGAAGCAAAATGGGCCGAGGGTGAGACCGGCCGACGACGGCTCCTAACTCGACAAGGAAACTCTCGAAATCGGCGAGACTCCTGTTGGGCGAAAAATATGCCCCGATCGTGACGATCCCGTTCACAAGGGCGGCAACCCAACCGTGACCCCGGGATACGTCGACAAGAGTCGCGCCGATGATGGCCACCAGGCCGTCCAGATCCCCTGCCCAGTTTTCCCGGGGGGGGATAAAATACGGCTCAGCGACCACCGCCACGTTTATCGACCACTGCGCCATGCTCAGGACCAAGAGATCCTGAGCTCTGGTGCAGTGGTTGATATTCGCCTGAAGGAAATGAAGTGCCATTACTAACACTCCATTTCCTCGGTTCGTCCCACAACTGGCCGGGAGTCGGCCTTAGAGGTGCTAGGGGGTGCGGCCCCCGCAGCCTTGGTCCAACGCTTGTTGCGCTTTCTGGGCGCGCCGCAAGCGTTGCCGCCTATTCTGTGCCCCGCGGACTTTCCTGCAGCAGTACACAGACTGCAGTTTGGCTCCGCGGAGCACTGGGCCGCCTTATGGCCAGGCCGACCACAGCGATAACATAAATCACTGCGGTCGGTTTCGCAGGTGCAGAGTGCCCGTACGTGCCCTTTCTCCAGGCACCGGTAACACTGCATGGCCCGGGGTGTCAGGAGTTTTACCCTCGCTGACACCCAGCCCACCAGTAGACGGCCCGCGTCGGCGACCTGCTTGGCCGCAGCCACCGGACACCGCACCCAGATGGTGCCAAGCCCGCCAGCGTTTACGCGGATCTCGCCCGCCCGCACATTTTCCGGCTGGCATCCGCCGCTCCGGGCTATGGCCGCCACCACCTCCTCTGGGGTCAAGGAGTCGTCCAGCCCATCGACGCGAACCTCAGCCGTCTTCATGGGTCTGGACACCCGGGCCTCCTCGGGGTTGAGGACGTCCCTCAGCTTTGCAGCTAGAGAATCCGCCCTCTCGACACAGCTAGTCCCCGCCAACTCAAACATTTTGGCTCCCGTAGCCGCCGTTTTAAAACGGAAGCCGTCTGGGGTGCCAAAATCGGCGAAGACCAGCTTGCTCCTCGCTTCCGCCAGTACCTTCTGGTACGTAATCCCCCTCTCCTTGGCTTCCGGCTGCAGCGTAACAACTACAGCCTCGGAGCGAGGGACGCGGATCCTGGGGGCCTGCCCCTTGGTGCCCGGCGCTTTCTTGGCCTTACCCCTCTTTCGTTTCTTTTTGCGGCTTTCGGCCGTCTTCCATTCTCCGCTGTCTTTGGGGGACGAGCTGCTCTCCTCGGTGGGATTTGTCTTCCCCGACCCTGCCTTTTTGGCCCCCTCTGTTGGTTTCTTGGGCTTCTGCGTGGCCTTGTTGGGCACGGGTGACGGCTTTTTTGGCGCAGGTGGCGCTTTAGCCACCTGTGCCCACGTCGGCCCAGCCGCTGCTGGTGTGGGTTCCACCTCTTTCCTCCGTGTATCTGCCGCCAGCGGCGGACGAAGCCTGACAGGGGGGTTGAGTCTGGGCTCTAGGCTGTCGAAGCGGGCGGTCATTATATTCAACAGCCGGCTGAACTGGTCTTCCCCCAAAGACCCGTTCTGTGGCAGGGCATGACTGTCCGTAGTCGGTACACCCTGCTGCCGGCTGAAGTCCGCCCTCAGGGCACTGACCTCCTGCTGGAGCTCCTCCATTCTCGTATGGAGACGGTAATTCTCCTCTTGGAGTTTCACCGTCTCCTCCGAGGTCGTTCGATCGAGGAGGACGTCCATCGCCTCCTTGATCGCAGTCGCTGCCTCTTTTAGGGCTCGCGTGAACGTGCCCTTCAGGTTGCCTGATTTCGTGGCCACCTTCAGGACGACGTCCACGCCGTCCAATACTTGACGGCCAAGGGCTTCTGCCGTTAAGCCCTCAATGGCGGTCTGGGAACGCCTCTCCCTTGCCAGACGAGCCAACTCAGCGACTTCGTCGGTCGCGATGGCCTTCCGGCCCTCTCGCCTTGCAGCGTTGAGCTCCGCCCGGGTGCTCACCAATGCAATGGAGGCATCACCTTGCTCCACCTGCATAGCCCCGTCAGAGTCACTCACCGGTATTTCGCGGGGCTTTAGGAACCGGCCTCGGGAGTCGCGTGACGCTGCCGGGGCACTCGTTCCGGAAGGTGGTCCGCGTCCTCTGCCTCTCCGTGGTGTAGACACCTTGGGGGCCGGCAGGTTCTCCTCACTTGAGGACAAGCCCACCGAGCCCGCATCCGACCCACAGTCACGCGGCCGCTTCCCCCAAAACTTGGAGCGAGTGGCCGCAACTGGCTGTGGTGTGTCGGAAACCTCCGACAGCGCAGTCACCCTTTCCAGAATGACTCGCGGTTCTGCTGGAGCCTCTGCTCCCATCTTTAGTGACACAGTGCCCGAGTCTGACACTGCGTCCTTCGCACTTTGCGGTGTAAAAGAGATCAGGTCTTCGAAAGACCGTGATCTTGTTGAGCCTCCTCGGCTCTCGTTGCCATTGGCAAGCGGAAAACGGTTGGTGCCCTCCCCAGAATACGGGGGGCTTGACGATCCGTGGACCGTGGCGGATTCTCCAACTGCTGAGCAGCTGGTACCACCCTGGGGTACTTCTTTACAACTCGTTTTTTTCATATTTTTTTTTTTCCTTTGAAGGGTGCGGTCCCTTACTCCCTACTTCGTCTTAATAAATATATAAACATATACATATAAACATATTAATATATACATACACATAATATATTCCCCCCCTCCCCCTTGATCCTTTATCACGAAGATTCGCCACGCTCATAGTCACGTCTGATATACAGACGCATACCAGAGGGCAACGGATGCCGTGATCCAAGATGAAGGAGGAACCCCACCCCTGATTAACTCCCCGAGAACTTCGAGGAGTGAATCACTAATCACGTACCGTCCGATGAGCCCGCTGTGTGAGCCATCGCACGGTACACGACGAAAAACCCCACCCTGATTCACTCCCCGAAAACTTCGAGGAGTGAATCACAAATCACGTACCGTCCGATGAGCCCACTCTGTGAGCCATCGCACGGTACACGACGAAAAACCCCACCCT
The DNA here is from genome assembly GCA_950022955.1 of Xestia ashworthii. NCBI lineage: Eukaryota > Metazoa > Arthropoda > Insecta > Lepidoptera > Noctuidae > Xestia > Xestia ashworthii. The sequence continues at coordinate 28,306,365 of OX465549.1, read as the reverse complement.
GATTAACTCCCCGAAAACTTCGAGGAGTGAATCATCAATCACGTACCGTGCAATAAGCCCGCAAGCCATCGCACGGTACATGACGAAATCCTCCCCAATGCACATCGAACCCCGCACGATAGACCCGCACGTCATCGCACGACGAACGATGTGACACCTCCCCAGAATATTAGCCGCGACAGTAACATTTCCCAAGGGATGAGAATTTCTTCTCATTCCTCGAGGAAGGATACTGTCGCGCCCAGGGTGCACCAGCCCAGCAGCTGCTCTTTCCTCCAGACGTATCGAGAGGGACCAGCAGCTGCCAGACAAACGTGGAGGAATTCTGACGCACCCCAACCTAACCTAACCTAACCTTTTTTTTTTTTTTTTTTTTTTTTCTCGATGTGGAAATCCTCAATGGATGTCCTCCGCCCTGGGGAGAGCGGAGGGGTCTGTCAGACTCGTACTGACTAAAACCACACCGGTGTTCCCTCGCACACTTGCGTCAGGGGGCAACGGGATCTGATGCGACTTCCGCTGCCCCGGACTAGTGCTGGCCCGCTTGACCTACGGGCCTCGTCCCGGGGGGAGTGAGGTGTAAAACTCCCCCCGCTACGTCTATGAGAGGCGCGCGTGGAACACAACGCGCCGCCGTCTCGGGTCCAGTGTGATGGGGGGCGACGGATGTCCCCGAATCCGCCGCCCCTGGACCAATTTAGGGGGGCCGGAAGAGGGCGTTGTCAGCCCTCTGCCGACGCCCGGTGCGTCTGCTGCGGGATGGGCGGGAGCTGGTCATCTCCCTCTCCCTTTCCGCAGCTTCCTTCTGCGACATGACGGTCTCGCAGAAGGACATCACCGCGTCCCAGGACTCTGCGCTGCCGACCATCGAGCGAACGACGGCCGGCAGCGACAGGTCTCCTCCTACCTCTGCAACGAGGGCACGGCGCGGCTCATCGAAAGCGGCACACTCGGCCAGCGTATGCCGCGCCGTGTCCTCCGAACAATGGACGCAGTGATGGCACCGGGCGTCCGGCTCCCTGCTTAAGCGACACAGGTACTTCCCGAAGCAGCCGTGCCCCGAGAGCACCTGTGCCGCCCGGAAAGTCAGAGAGCCGTGCTTCCTCCCGAGCCAGTCGTCGAGTACTGGCCGGATCGCCTCGATTGTGTTGAGGCCGGCGGTAGGGAGGTCTAGCCTCCCCCGCCATTCCGCCACCATGACCTGTCGGAGCTGAGACCGGTACACCGTAATCTGTCGCTGCACCAGCCTCTCGCCCCGATGTTCGGCCTCCTCGCGCCACTGGTACAGTGTCGCGAGGGTCTTCGCCTCCAGGTCCCATGGCGGGGATCCGGCCAGTACGCAAGCCGCCTCGTAGGAGATCGTGCGATATCCCCGTACGACCCTGACGGCCATCGCTCTCTGCGGTCTGCGCAGGACTGCGATAGTGCGGGCCGTCAGGTCGGTCGCCCATATCGGGGCCCCGTAAAGGGCCATCGATCGCACGATCCCCACGTACAACCGCCTGCAGGCGGAGCTCGGGCCCCCCAGATTGGGAAGCAGCGTTGACAGCGCGCCCGCCGCGCCCATCAACTTGGGCACCAGCCGCTGAAAGTGGGGGCCGAAGTCCCAACGGCTGTCGAGCACCAATCCAAGGTATTTCATGGTTGACTCGACAGCAATCGGGACCCCCCCGACCACAATGTGTGATCCCAGTGGCGGTGCCCGTCGGGGGCCATGAAATGCGATGGCCTCCGACTTGTTGAGGGCCACCTCCAGGCCCAGGCGCCGTATGCGGCTCACCACCTGTGAGACCGCAGCCGTAGCCAGCAACGCTGCTTCCCTGTATGAGCTGCCCCGGGCCGTGACCAGCGTGTCGTCCGCATAACACGTCAGGTTCACTCCCGGCGGGAGCTCGCACCGCAAAACCCAGTCGTATCCGATGTTCCACAGGGGTGGGCCCAGAACCGAGCCCTGTGGAACACCGCACGACATCTCGCGACGGCCTATGCCGTCGCGTCCCATGTAGGTGACACACCTCCCCGAAAGATACGCCCCCACGATGTTGCGGAGGTAGGAAGGCACCCTATGGTATCGCAAGGCCTCCCTAATGCAACTCCAGGGCAGGGTGTTGAACGCGTTGGAGATGTCCAGAGACACCGCCAGCACCACCCCACCCTGGGAAACCGCTTCCTCCGCCAGGACTCTTACTCTCCTGATGGCGTCGATGGTAGAGCGCCCACACCGGAAGCCAAACTGGCTGTCGTCCAGGTTCGGCCCCACTGTGCACATGTGGCTGACGAGGCGGTCTGCGATTACTCGCTCGAACAACTTGCCCGCCTCGTCCAGCAGCACTATGGGCCGATAAGCGGACGACGAATCCGCCGGGCGCCCCGCCTTCCTGAGCAGGACCAGTCGACCAGCTTTCCACCTATTAGGGAAATGGCCCTGCTCAAGGCACGCCGAGAAGAGTCCCCTCAGTGGGGGCTCCAGCTCTTTCAGGGCGAGGACTAGAGCGCGGCCAGGCACTCCGTCGGGCCCCGGAGCAGTGTTTTTTGCCCGGAGCCGCATCACGGCCGCGCTCATCTCCGCCTGTGTCACCTCTGGGACGGTTTCGCTCTCCTCTTGTTCGGGCTCTGCAGCTGTGGGCGGAGCCATCGGCGGTGGCTCATGCTCGGCTCTCTCAGGAAAGAGAGCCGAGACCACTCGCTCCAGAAACTGCGGCTCGAGACCTTCCGTCAGCGGGGGGGCCCATGGCCGAAGTTTCCCTCGGACCGTACGGTAAGGGCGCCCCCACGGATCCCCGTCTAGGGTCGCGAGCAGCTCCTCTCTGGAGCGCGTCTTCGACTCGCCGATGGCCAGCCACAGAGCCTCCTTGGCCGCGCGGTACACCTCATACAGCGCGGCTTCTTCGTCGGGATCCCGGCGACGTCTCCTCCGACATCGCGTGTACGGGCGTCTGGCGTCTGCGCATGCGACGCGCAGCTGCTCGACCTCGATGCACCACCAGTACACGCGGCGCCTTGCGGACAGAGGGGAGACGCGTGGCATGGACGCGTCGCAGATTTGCGTCATCGCGTCGCCAAACCACTGCGCCTCCTGTTCGACGTCGACGGGACCGACGGTAGCCGACTCCCGAACCCAGGCCAGGACGATGGTGGCTTCCTCGAGAGCCTCCTTGTCGAGGCGTTTCAGAGCCCAACGCGGGCCGTCTCTCCGGGGGGCCGATTGGCTACGACCTCCAGCGGTTTGGGCGGAGACGTCGAAGCGTATGTATCGGTGGTCCGATAGCGTCTCCACCTCCACTTCCACGTGCCAATCATGAACACGGTGCACGACAGCGGGGCTAGCGAATGAGACATCCACTATGGACCCGCCCCGCTGTCGCACACACGTGTAGGCCGAACCCCGGTTCAAGACGGCCAGGCCCGTCGTAATGGCCCACTCCTCTAGCACATCGCCTCTCGGGTCTGTGACCGGGGATCCCCACGCCGCAGATTTGGCGTTCAGATCACCGAGAAGCAGTATGGGCCGAGGGTGAGACCGGCCGACGACGGCTCCCAACTCGACAAGGAAACTCTCGAATTCGGCGAGACTCCTGTTGGGCGAAAAATATGCCCCGATCGTGACGATCCCGTTCACAAGGGCGGCAACCCAACCGTGACCCCGGGATACGTCGACAAGAGTCGCGCCGATGATGGCCACCAGGCCGTCCAGATCCCCTGCCCAGTTTTCCCGGGGGGGGGATAAAATACGGCTCAGCGACCACCGCCACATTTATCGACCACTGCGTTATGCTCAAGACCAAGAGATCCTGAGCTCTGGTGCAGTGGTTAATATTCGCCTGAAGGAAATGAAGTGCCATTACTAACACTCCATTTCCTCGGTTCGTCCCACAACTGGCCGGGAGTCGGCCTCAGAGGTGCTAGGGGGTGCGGCCCCCGCAGCCTTGGTCCAACGCTTGTTGCGCTTTCTGGGCGCGCCGCAAGCGTTGCCACCTATTCTGTGCCCCGCGGACTTTCCTGCAGCTGTACACAGACTGCAGTTTGGCTCCGCGGAGCACTGGGCCGCCTTATGGCCAGGCCGACCGCAGCGATAACATAGATCGCTGCGGTCGGTTTCGCAGGTGCAGAGTGCCCGTACGTGCCCTTTCTCGAGGCACCGGTAACACTGCATGGCCCTGGGTGCCAGGAGTTTTACCCTCGCTGACACCCAACCCACCAGTAGACGGCCCGCGTCGGCGACCTGCTTGGCCGCAGCCACCGGACACCGCACCCAGATGGTGCCAAGCCCGCCAGCATTAATGCGGATGTCGCCCGCCCGCACATTTTCTGGCGGGCATCCGCCGGTCCGGGCTATGGCCGCCACCACCTCCTCTGGGGACACAGAGTCGTCCAAGCCATCGACGCGAACCTCGGCGGTCTTAATGGGCCTCGTCACCCGGGCCTCCTCGGGGTTGAGGACGTCCCTCAGCTTTGCAGCTAGAGCGTCCGCCCTCTCAGTGCTACTGGTCCCCGCCAACTCAAACATCTTAGCCCCCGTGGCAGCCGTTCTAAAACGGAAGCCGTCCGGGGTGCCAAAATCGGCGAAGACCAGTTTGCCCCTCGCCTCCGCCAGTACCTTTTGGTAGGTAACCCCCCGCTCTTTGGCTTCGGGCTGAAGTGTTACCACCACAGCCTCGGAGCGAGGGATGCGGATTCTCGGGGCTTGCCCCTTGGAGACCGGTGCGATCTTGGCCTTGCGGCCCCTCTTCCGCCTCTTCTTGCGGCTTTCGGCCGTCTTCCACTCCCCCTCTTTGTCTTTGGGGGACGAGCTGTTGTCCTCAGCGGGATTTTTCGTCCCCTTTCCCACCTTTTTGCCACCCACTGTGGGCTTCTTGGGCGCCTGTGTGTGGTTTTTGGGATCCGGCGTGAGCTTTTTTGGCGCAGGTGGTGCGTTCGCAACTTGTGCCCACGTTGGCCAAGCCACTGCTGGTGTAGGCTCTGCCTCTTTCCTCCGCGTGTCTGACGCCAGCGGCGGACGAAGCCTGATAGGGGGGTTGAGCCTCGGTTCTAGGCTATCGAAGCGGGCGGTCATTATGCTCAACAGCCGGTTAAACTGGTCTTCCCCCAAAGACCCGTTCTGTGGCAGGGCACGACTGTCCGTATACGTCGCACCCTGCTGCCGGCTGAAGTCTGCCCTCAGGGCGCTGACCTCCCGCTGAAGCTCTTCCATCCTCGTATGGAGACGGTGATTCTCCTCTCGGAGCTTCACCGTCTCCTCTGATGTCGTTCGGTCAAGAAGGACGTCCATCGCCTCCTTTATACCGGTCGCCGCCTCCTTCAGGGCCCGTGTGAACGTCCCCTTCAGGTTGCCCGATTTTGTGGCCACCTTCATGACGACGTCCACGCCGTCTAAAACTTGACGGCTAAGGGCCTCTGCTGTCAAGCCCTCAGGAGCTGTGGTCATCTGCGACCGCCTCTCCCTTGCCTGTCGAGCCAACTCAGCGACCTCGTCGTTCACAATGGCCTTTCGGCCCTCTCGCCTCGCGGCATTGAGCTCCGCCCGGGTACTAACCAATGCGATGGAGACATCACCTTGCTCCACCTGCATAGTCCCGTCGGAGTCGCTCACCGGCGTATCGGGGGGCTTTAGGAAGCGGCCCCGGGAGTTGTGTGACGCTGCTGGAGCGCTCGCTCCGGAAGGAATTCCGCGTCCTCTACCTCTCCGTGGTGTCGACACCTTGGGGGCCGGCAGGTTCTCCTCGCTAGAAGACAAACCCACCGAGCCCGCATCCGACCCACAGTCACGCGGCCGCTTCCCCCAAAACTTGGAGCAAGTGGCCGCAACTGGCTGCGGTGTGTCGGTGACCTCCGACAGCACACTCACCCTTTCCAGAACTACTCGCGGTTCTGGAGTCCCTAATTCAGTCCTTAGTGACGCAGCGCCGGATTCTGACACTGCGTCCTGCGCGCGTTGCGGTGTAAAAGAAATCAGGTCTTCAAAAGACCGTGACCTGTTTGAGCCTCCTCGGCTCTCGTTGCCAATGGCAGGCGGAAAACGATGGTTGCCCTCCCCAGAATACGAAGGGCTTGACGATTCGAGAATCGTGGCGGATTCTCCAGCTGCTGAGCAGCTGGTACCGCCCTGGGGTAGTATTTTTCCAGTCGTTTTTTTCATATTGTTCCTTTGAAGGGTGCGGTCCCTATCTCCCTACTTCATCATAAATATAAAAATATAAAATATATACATCATAACACATAAACATAATTATATATAATTATTTATATATACATACATACACGTACATATATTCCCCCCCTCCCTCCTTGATCCTCCATCACGGCGATTCGCCACGCTCACAGTCACGTCTGATGGGCAGACGCGTACCAGAGAGCGACGAATGCCGTGACCAAAGATGAAGGAGGATCTCCACCCCTGATTCACTCCCCGAGAACCTCGAGGAGTGAATCACTAATCATGTACCGTCCGGTGACCCCGTTCCGTGAGCCATCGCACGGTACACGACGAAGAAACCCCGCCCTGATTCACTTCCCGAAAACTTCGAGAAGTGAATCATCAATCACGTACCGTGCGATAAGCCCGCGAGCCATCGCACGGCACATGACGAAATCCTCCCCAATGCACATCAAACCCCGCACGATAGACCCGCACGTCATCGCACGACGAATGATGTGACCCCTCCCCAGAATATTAGCCGCGACAGTAACATTTCCCAAGGGATGAGAATTTCTTCTCATTCCTCGAGGAAGGACACTGTCGCGCCCAGGGTGCACCAGCCCAGCAGCTGCTCTTTCCTCCAGACGTATCGAGAGGGACCAGCAGCTGCCAGACAAACGTGGAGGAATTCTGACGCACCCCAACCTAACCTAACCTTTTTTTTTTTTTTTTTTTTTGACGCTGGGAAAAAATGCATTACGCATACCCTCCCATCGGGGGATGAGAGGGGTATGTGGGACTCCCCGGGTCTGACCCGGTATACCCACTAAAACGACCCAGCGAAATTCCCGCTTCGTCCGAGTGGCGGGGGACTGGGAAACCGGCATAGCCTTTACGTCCAGTCCTCCGCCGACGATTGCCCTTCATGGCGGGCCCCTCACAGGGGCCCGGGAATGACTGACGGAGGTGGTGACGGGTGCAATGCGGGCGAAGGCACCCCCGTGCCTGTCGCCCGCCCGTCGCCACCATGAGGAGGGAGAGGACGTTGCCGTCTCCGACCCCTTCTTCGTCTGCGGAGCGGCGCAGCGAGAGGGTCGTCCTCCCGCTCGCGCTCCGTGACAGGGTGGTTTGGGGAGAAATAGACCCCCACCAGGGCCATGTCTCCCCACGCGGCGGCCACGTATCCCGGTCCCCTCTCTGAGAGCGAGAGGGGAGGGGAGTCAGTGGAAGGCCGCACCACCTGAAGGATGCGATGTTCGACCCTATCCATCAGTCGGACATCGCACCCTCCTCCGCAGCCGCCGCGGGAACGACGGAGCAAGTAGCAGCAGCAGGCCCGGTCGGCACCTGCGCTTTGCCCCGCTTATGGGGAGGATTACAGTTCCTCCCCTTCATTACGTGGCCTGCCGGGCGGCCACTGGCGGCACACACCGCGCAGTGTGGCTTGGCGGCCTCACAAGACACGGCTTTGTGGCCGTTCTTGCCGCAGCGGTAGCACGTGTCCGTCCTGTCTACCGTGGACGGACACATGGGCCGGGTGTGTCCGATGCCGAAGCACCGGAAACACCGCAGAGGCTGGTCCTCGAGGGCCCGGATTGCACCCGAGCCAAACCCGACCAGCAGCCGTCCCTTGGCAAGGACGGCTTTGGCAGCGGCGACCGGGCACTCGAGGCGAATGGTACCCATGCCGCCGCGGCCGGGCCTTATGTCCCGGCCTTGCACCGCTGCGGCGCCACAGCCCCCTACCGCTGCGACAGCCGCCACCACCTCCTCCTTGGTGACGGAGTCGTCGAGCTCCGAACCTAACCTAACCTAACCTAACCTAACCTAACCGTTGATATCTTCTATTCTAGACGTGCGATTTTGAAGCTGTTTTCGGCTTTTTTAGACAAAAATAGGCGTCCGCCTGTGTTCTGACCATATCGCGCGCACTTTACACCCGCGTCTGGACTTCATCCCTTATTTTCAGAGAAATCCCTTAAAATTAATTGTTTTTCCAAATTTTCTTCTACATTTTAAATTAGATTATAGTTGTAATAGTCCTCACCCTTCTTCCCTGAATTCTGGTCCACGTTCCGTGTCCCGGTCTCCAGGTTGTGGGGTGAAATTCCAAATTTTTTCTTTCGAAAACTGGTTTTTTGACCAAAAGTCAAAATTTTTGTTCGGCACCTACCACGTTTTATTCCATATATCGCTAGCCCGCGCGGAGACGCGTCTCTGGACCCCTCGCCTGCGCCCCTAGCACGAATAAAACATACATTTTTCTAAAAAAAATAGTTATTTTCATACATCTCTGTAAGTACCAAAATCTACCTAGGGGAGCTAGTCAAAAACTAAAACGTTGATATCTTCTATTCTAGACGTGCGATTTTGAAGCTGTTTTCGGCTTTTTTAGACAAAAATAGGCGTCCGCCTGTGTTCTGACCATATCGCGCGCACTTTACACCCGCGTCTGGACTTCATCCCTTATTTTCAGAGAAATCCCTTAAAATTAATTGTTTTTCCAAATTTTCTTCTACATTTTAAATTAGATTATAGTTGTAATAGTCCTCACCCTTCTTCCCTGAATTCTGGTCTACGTTCCGTGTCCCGGTCTCCAGGTTGTGGGGTGAAATTCCAAATTTTTTCTTTCGAAAACTGGTTTTTTGACCAAAAGTCAAAATTTTTGTTGGGCACCTACCACGTTTTATTCCATATATCGCTAGCCCGCGCGGAGACGCGTCTCTGGACCCCTCGCCCGCGCCCCTAGCACGAATAAAACATACATTTTTCTAAAAAAAATAGTTATTTTCATACATCTCTGTAAGTACCAAAATCTACCTAGGGGAGCTAGTCAAAAACTAAAACGTTGATATCTTCTATTCTAGACGTGCGATTTTGAAGCTGTTTTCGGCTTTTTTAGACAAAAATAGGCGTCCGCCTGTGTTCTGACCATATCGCGCGCACTTTACACCCGCGTCTGGACTTCATCCCTTATTTTCAGAGAAATCCCTTAAAATTAATTGTTTTTCCAAATTTTCTTCTACATTTTAAATTAGATTATAGTTGTAATAGTCCTCACCCTTCTTCCCTGAATTCTGGTCCACGTTCCGTGTCCCGGTCTCCAGGTTGTGGGGTGAAATTCCAAATTTTTTCTTTCGAAAACTGGTTTTTTACCAAAAGTCAAAATTTTTGTTCGGCACCTACCACGTTTTATTCCATATATCGCTAGCCCGCGCGGAGACGCGTCTCTGGACCCCTCGCCTGCGCCCCTAGCACGAATAAAACATACATTTTTCTAAAAAAAATAGTTATTTTCATACATCTCTGTAAGTACCAAAATCTACCTAGGGGAGCTAGTCAAAAACTAAAACGTTGATATCTTCTATTCTAGACGTGCGATTTTGAAGCTGTTTTCGGCTTTTTTAGACAAAAATAGGCGTCCGCCTGTGTTCTGACCATATCGCGCGCACTTTACACCCGCGTCTGGACTTCATCCCTTATTTTCAGAGAAATCCCTTAAAATTAATTGTTTTTCCAAATTTTCTTCTACATTTTAAATTAGATTATAGTTGTAATAGTCCTCACCCTTCTTCCCTGAATTCTGGTCCACGTTCCGTGTCCCGGTCTCCAGGTTGTGGGGTGAAATTCCAAATTTTTTCTTTCGAAAACTGGTTTTTTGACCAAAAGTCAAAATTTTTGTTCGGCACCTACCACGTTTTATTCCATATATCGCTAGCCCGCGCGGAGACGCGTCTCTGGACCCCTCGCCCGCGCCCCTAGCACGAATAAAACATACATTTTTCTAAAAAAAAATAGTTATTTTCATACATCTCTGTAAGTACCAAAATCTACCTAGGGGAGCTAGTCAAAAACTAAAACGTTGATATCTTCTATTCTAGACGTGCGATTTTGAAGCTGTTTTCGGCTTTTTTAGACAAAAATAGGCGTCCGCCTGTGTTCTGACCATATCGCGCGCACTTTACACCCGCGTCTGGACTTCATCCCTTATTTTCAGAGAAATTCCTTAAAATTAATTGTTTTTCCAAATTTTCTTCTACATTTTAAATTAGATTATAGTTGTAATAGTCCTCACCCTTCTTCCCTGAATTCTGGTCCACGTTCCGTGTCCCGGTCTCCAGGTTGTGGGGTGAAATTCCAAATTTTTTCTTTCGAAAACTGGTTTTTTGACCAAAAGTCAAAATTTTTGTTCGGCACCTACCACGTTTTATTCCATATATCGCTAGCCCGCGCGGAGACGCGTCTCTGGACCCCTCGCCTGCGCCCCTAGCACGAATAAAACATACATTTTTCTAAAAAAAAATAGTTATTTTCATACATCTCTGTAAGTACCAAAATCTACCTAGGGGAGCTAGTCAAAAACTAAAACGTTGATATCTTCTATTCTAGACGTGCGATTTTGAAGCTGTTTTCGGCTTTTTTAGACAAAAATAGGCGTCCGCCTGTGTTCTGACCATATCGCGCGCACTTTACACCCGCGTCTGGACTTCATCCCTTATTTTCAGAGAAATCCCTTAAAATTAATTGTTTTTCCAAATTTTCTTCTACATTTTAAATTAGATTATAGTTGTAATAGTCCTCACCCTTCTTCCCTGAATTCTGGTCCACGTTCCGTGTCCCGGTCTCCAGGTTGTGGGGTGAAATTCCAAATTTTTTCTTTCGAAAACTGGTTTTTTGACCAAAAGTCAAAAATTTTTGTTGGGCACCTACCACGTTTTATTCCATATATCGCTAGCCCGCGCGGAGACGCGTCTCTGGACACCTCGCACGCGCCCCTAGCTCGAAAAAATTTTGCCCACCCACCCGCCCTCTGGTATATAGGAAGGTAGACGTGGGAGTTTAGGCAAATTTTTTCTTTTTCAAAATTTTTCTCTTAGTTTATTTTAGGTCTACTTAGATAGGGATTTCTTGAGGGAAAGCTTGTTTTTAATCATTCTGACCAATTTTAAATAATATTACTTATTACGGAGTTTTTAATTGACTTAGAAATTATTGTTTATTTAATACCTTATTTATTGTGACAGTCGTCTGTAGGTGGGCGACTATAATATTATTATATTTTGTATTTTATTTGATTTTATTTGTAATTTACTCACTGAGTTCCCCCCTTTACAGGGAAACAGAAGTATCCAGTGTCCAGCTGACGAGCGGATAATTCAGTTTGACCCCCTCTTTACAGGAGTCTTTCTGATCTTGTCTGCTCATCAAATCCATTATGTTCTGCACCCCATCCAGCACCGTGAAGACCCACGGCTCTGGTAGCTCGCCGCGACTGTCGGAGAAAGCGGGGCCATCGTCTGCCAATGCACGGAGGAGAATCTCGTTTGGAGAAGTCACTCCTTCTGCTTCGCAGGGGGTCCCAGCCACTCCGGGGGCGCGCCGAGCTGCCATTGATGCCGGTAGACCACTCAAGAAGCCTGAGGCAGGGCACCGCGGTCGCACTGAGGAAGCGAGAGCGTGCCTGAATAAGGCCAAGCTAAATCTGGGCAACTCTCGCAACCTCAAGGCCGAGATCAAGACTGCGGTGCTCGGAGCCATAAACAGGCTTTATGAGCTGGTCAAGGAGTCGGAACGAGACAAGGCCCCTGTCGCACCCATCCCCGCACCGGATCCCGTGCTCACCGCTGACCGTATTAGTCCCCATCCCATTCCTGTCGAGGTTCTTGCTGGCCAGACTGAGCTCTTAAACCGTCTGAAAGAGCCATCTCGGAGTTGAGAGACAACTCCGAGAAACTGGAAAGGCTCCAGCACAATCTGGCCAGCAGGGAAAGTGCGGGGGAGACGACCTACGCGAATGTAGCAGCCGTCAATAAAGGCCACACCGGGGCACATACCCTGGAGCGAACGACACTGCACTCCGTAGTCGTCTCCTCGACACAAGAAATGGAAACAGGGGACGAAATACTAGAAAGGGTAAGAAAAGCGGTGGACGCGAAGGAGGGCTGGGTGCGCATCGAGAAAGTCAGGAAGGCCAAAGATAGGAAGATTATCATGGGGTGCGCTACACAGGAAGAGAGACGCAAAGTGAAGGAGCGGTTGGAGGCGGCTGGAGGAAACCTCGTTGTCGAGGAAGTAAAGAATCGAGACCCGCTTCTGATTCTCAGGGATGTGTTGAAAATACACAGCGACGAAGAGGTCGTAAAAGCCCTGAAGAATCAGAACCGGGAGATTTTTCACGGCCTCGACGACGAGAACCAAAGGACTGCAATAAAGTATAGAAGGAACACCCGTAACCCACACATGAATCACGTTGTGCTCAGTGTGTCCCCAATGATCTGGAGGCGGGCAATCGATGCAGGAAAACTTCGCATCGACCTCCAGAGGGTCCGTGTCGAAGACCAGACGCCACTGGTGCAGTGTACCCGCTGCTTGGGATACGGTCACGGCAAACGCCTCTGTAAGGAGCCAGCTGACCTGTGTAGCCACTGCGGCGGCTCACACATCAGAGCGGATTGCCCAAACCGACAGACCGGTGAAGCAGCGGCGTGCATAAACTGCACCAGATCCAAGTTGGGGAACACGGGGCACAACGCATTCAGTAGCGACTGCCCGGTGCGTAAGAGGTGGGATGGATTGGCCCGAGCTTCCATAGCGTACTGCTAAAGGCGTCCCCGAAACCACTACTAGGTACAAAATGGTCCAGGCCAACCTGCAACGGAGTCAGCTAGCCACAAACGAGCTCTTACTAGAGGCGACCAACCGCAAACTCGCTGTAGCGTTGCTCCAGGAGCCATACGTGGGTGGGGTAAGAAGAATGAGAGGTCACCGGGGCGTAAGGGTCTTCCAGAGCTCAGAGGGAGGAGAAGGGACTGTAAAGGCAGCAATAGCTGTCTTCGATAAAGATTTGGACGTCTTACAGTACCCGCAACTCACCACAAACAACATCGTTGTGGTGGGAGTCCGAACCAGCGCCTGGACGATCACGCTGGTGTCCCTCTACTTCGAGCCCGACAAGCCCATTAGAATAAGAATAAGAATAAGAATAAGAATAATTTATTTAAAAGAAGAAGGTTTACAAAAGTATACATTTAAGTGCAGTAGAGTTATTTTTAACAATTGTATAATTAGTGCTTATAATTAAACTACAATTACAATATATAAAACAGTTGCTGCCGTTGCTGGTAACGAAATTGTCAAAACAAATGTTAGGTAGCGACCTACCTGATCTAGGTTTATTTAAACCTGTGTTTCAGGCCATCACTTTACATTGCATAATTTAATTAGGACAGTAAAAGTTTTCAGAATAAAATAAATCTAATAACAATTACAACAAAAATCAAACTGGTACAAAAACAATAAACATTACAACTAATTTTAGGTAGGAGATGTGTACAAAGTAGATACGAGGGCATAACATAATCAAACTAAGACTTCTAGAAGTTTTTCCGTGTCCGTGTAATTAAGTGTCGCTAAATAATCTGATATTACAAATCTACATTTCCTATAACTTAGACAATAGAAGTTTAGTTTCTTGTTCAGTCTATTATACAGAAAAGGACCTAAAAACACATAGAATCGACTAGCAAAAGCATGTTTAGTTTGAGGCTTTGAGCAAACCAGGTCCTTCCTTCTCCTATCGGAAGGAACTTGGTCATAGTGAAGGGTAGAGTGCTGCTGCAGTATAATGTGAAGAACAAATAATTGCCGTACTGTGAGCACATTACATGCTTTGTAGAGCAGCTGTGTCGGAAATCTAAACGGACGAAAGGTAGCGACCTTTAGAATTGCTCTTTGAGCACGTTCTAGAGGGAGAAGAATTGAATTTCCCGCGCCACCCCAGGACGTTATGCAATACGTTAGAATAGACTGACACAAAGCTAAATAAACCTGTTTTATTAATTTATACTCGGCTACATTACGTAAATACTTAAAAACATATATTAGTTTGCGAACTCTAGTGCATAGTAACTCGATATGTTTACGGAAATTTAAATTGGAGTCAATTGTGACACCAAGATATTTCAAATGGTCAGCTTTTTCTAAAGTAGGGCAAGAACATGCAGTGTCAGCGGACGTGCTACAGGTATGCGCGTTAATGACTAAGTTAGTAAGCGGTGTGTTAGTATTTCTCATAGTAAATGAAATGTATTTTGTTTTATCAGCATTCAGTGTTAGAAAATTATCTTGGAGCCAATTAGATACAGTGTTAAAACCATTCTGAGCATGTTCATAGGCCTCTGCTCTTGATTTAGCTGCAAACAACAGAGCAGTATCATCTGCATAAGACATTACAACACCATTTTTGAGTGGGAGGCTGCACAGGTCATTAATATAGATTAAAAATAATGTTGGCCCTAATATACTGCCTTGTGGAATTCCAAAACGAGTATTAGAAAGATCAGAACTTGTGTGCGGACCAATTTTTACACATTGCTGTCGATCACTAAGATAATCAGATAAAAGTAAAAGCTGCGCTCCTCTTATCCCAAGAGTTTCAAGCTTCTGCAAAAGACTAGTGCAAGAAATAGTGTCAAATGCCTTAGCAAGGTCTAGAAAAATACCAACTGTATACATACCCCTGTCCAGATTTGTAGAAACGTAATTGATCAATTTATTTACTGCTTGGCTAGTGGATTTTTTGGGCCTAAACCCAAATTGATTGTCTGAAAGAAGCTTGTTATCTTCCAGATATTTAATTAGTCTACTATTTATTATCTTTTCCAAAATTTTTGATATACCCGTTAGTACTGAAATGGGTCTGTAGTTATTCACACTCATTTTGTCGCCAGACTTGAAAATAGGTGTGACCACAGACTTTTTTAGCAATTTTGGGAATATCCCATTAGATAAACATAGCTGAAAGATGTGGGTAAGCGGGGGGGCCAGTAGGTGTTGAAATCTTTTTAGTACGTTATTGGGTATATCATCCCACCCCGTTGCGCAGACATCCTTTAAGCCGTTTATAATTCTAACAACTTCGTTGACGTCCGTATCCAGTAAGACAAAAGAGTTCAACGTGGAGGATGTCCCTGTTGGGTTTTGAGTAGGAGGAGTTCTGATATTCATGAATTTTTCAGCCAAGTTTTTACCAACGTTGACAAAAAAGTGGTTAGCCTTATTTGCTGTTTCGGATGGGTTAATTTCAGATGTCAGTAAATCCAACGGAGGTTCGGAATTTTTTGACCTCAGTGTATTGGTTTTTATAAATTTCCACACAAGTTTACTATTTTTCCCCGCCCTCTCGAGTTCATGTTTGTCGTACTGGTTTTTTAGTTTTTTCAACAGTTTATTACAGAAATTACGATATCTTTTATAGGTAACAGAAAGTATTAGATCATTTGGTGCAAGTTTTGATTTTAGGTGAAGTTTGTCTCTGTGTCTTATACAACGAACGAGACCGGGTGTGATCCACGGTTTAATGCAACTATACTTTCTAGGGATTTTCTTAGTGAAAGTGTTTTTCTTTATTACATATTGTAAGGAATTTATGAAATACTGTAACGCGATATTTGCATCAACAGAATCGTAAATAGGGTTAAAATTAATGCCGCGTATGTCAGTTTCAAGTTTTGTCATATTGACTTTAGTGTAGCTACGCTCGCAGTTTTTTCTAGGTGAATTTATTTGCATTGTTAGTAAAACAGCTTGATGATCGGTAAGCGCAGAGTTAGTAACCAATGTTTTAGATGGATTTTTTGATTTTAGAATGATATGGTCTAAGCAAGAACCGCTTTGATGTGTGGGGTAATAGTGAGCTGGTAAGAGTCCATGAAATGCACAAATATTTAGGTAATTGTGTGTGTGGGTATCGGGTTTCTCGGAGGAAATGTTTATGTTGATATCTCCTACAAGTATTATATTTTTGAAAGTACTTATGGTTTTTAAGTTTGTGTCGAGTGAGTCTAAAAATCTGTCGATATTATGAGAGGGCGGCCTATAAATAGCCATCACTACTGTATCGGGAATAATTTTGATGAATAAGCAATTGCTTTCTTGGGATAGTGGTTCTTCTTTGACAGATCGTAAATTATTTTTAACATAGACTACAACTCCGTCATTTTGGTTGGTGTTTCTGTCTGTTTTGTATGAATAAAAACCCTCCAGTGATGGTAAGTTGACTGTCTGTTTTGACAACCAACACTCTGTTAGTACAATAATATCACAGCTTATATCAAGACTTTGTAAAAAAACTTCAAAACCGTCCATATTTCGGTTTATGCTGCGAATATTTTGTGTAAGCAAGGTAAGTGATTTGTCGCCAGAATTAAGTAGGTATTTACAGTCCTCAACATTGCAGATTTTGGATTCGGACACAGTAAAACTATCTAGATCACTTATTATCTGATTGCTCATGATAATTACTAACTAAGAAGAAATAAAAGAAAACTATAAGCTACCTGTTTGTGTGCCTATTAAATATACTATACTGTGGCGCTCTTAGGCGCCTTCATAGTCTATTGAGTTTATGTAGTTGGTCTCTGCATATTTACGTGCCGGGCAACTTACATCACCGGTTGAATGGTCACATTTCCTCTTAAATCTATTGCACGTCGCACACTGGGGGGGAGAAGATTTTCTGCTGCATTCCTTCACGGAGTGTCCCGTCTCTGCACAGTGGTTGCAAGTAGGACTCGTTTCACGGCAAAACTTGGCTGCGTGGCCAAACTGCTGGCAATTATAGCACCTGGTGACTATAGTAAAATCTCTCACCGGGCATGAGGTCCAATTTATAAATATTCTGCTCTGGTTTACCAGCAATTTTCTTATGCCAGCGGGTACTTCCAAAATGTAGTTGCAAGTAGGAAGACCTTTCTTACCGGATTTATGGCTCAGTTTAATGTTTTCAAGGAAGGATTCACGAGTTGTATTCGGCAATTTATCCGATAGGTTTTGCTCGTAAATGCAGTCGAAAACCTCCTTTTCAGTAAGGGCTACGGGAACACCAATGACGGAAACCCTAGGGCGTCGTTTGGAAGGTTCTTCTATTGTAAGACCCGAGGTAAATATCGTCTCCGAATTCTTTAATTTTTCTATATCGCCTTTGTTTTCCGTGCTGATTAGTACTCCCCCATTTTTCACCTTTTTCAGGCCACGAACCTGGAGCTTGAGTTGCTCGGGAGATATTAACTTCTGAACTAGTGACTTGGTGTCGTCACTAGTTTTAGTTTTATCGCTGGGATAAATGGCAATAGAACTCAGATTTGCAGGACGGACGAAATTGTCGGAGCCTTTCTTCACCATGCTAGCGTAGGAATTGTTGGGCGTATTCATCTTTGACTCTATTACTTCTTTGACCTGGTCCAGAGAGTTCGCCATGTTCTTCTGAAGCTGTAGGTGCTGAACGGTGCTGTGGGACTGGAGCATTTTCTGCTTCACCGACTGGTAAAGCACAGCCATCTGAGAAGTCCCACTTTGGACCTTCCGGCAAAGGTTTACGACGCGTTGCTTCTGGTCCGAGTTCATTTTTCCTTCACCAACAATACCGCAGACTTCGGTCAGAATGCCATCAATAGATAGTAACCATTTCTGGATCTCTGGCGTGCTGACAACATCACTCGGCAAACAATTCTCCTCAGGTGCTGGTACAGGTGGTGGTGGATTTGGTGCACTCGGGGGCAATTGTTCGGTAGGCGTTGGCGGAGGACTTCGCCGTAGTAATTGACTACGACCAAATGGGCTCGATCCTGGGTTAGATCCTGGTTGGGATCCTGGGTTAGACATCCTAACCACAACACTTTATTTATTGTCAATGTAAAACAAAAGATTCAGTTCATCTTGCACATAAAAGTTGCTATGGCACTAGTCACAGGTGACACACTTTAATTAGTTTTTAACTGACGCCGCATATAATTATTAAAATATTTGTCGTAACTGTTTATAGATATTTCATTTAAGCACGTACACAAAAACACGTCCGCTTAGTCTCGCGTCTCGTAAAGCGATCCAAGGCGATGATGCATTGAGCCATACTTGGAGCATCTCCGTCAGATAGAGCGAGAGCTGGGCTCTAGCAGGTTGGTTATTGGAGGAGACGCGAATGCGAAAAGTACCTGGTGGGGTAGCAGCAGTGAAGATCGCAGGGGAGCGCAAATGTGTGGAGCGCTGGGGGAGCTGGGCCTACAAATCCTCAATACTGGAGATATTCCCACATTCGACACCATTCGGGGTGGCATCAGGTTCTGCAGCCACGTAGATGTGACGGCCTGTTCGGCGGACATGCTGGACTTGGTGGATGGCTGGCGGATCGACGAGGGTCTCACGAGCTCCGACCACAACGGCATTACTTTTGGCATTAATTTGATTAAATCTAAAGGCATAAGCATTGAGAGGACTACTAGGGTTTACAACACAAAGAAGGCTAATTGGAGCCAGTTTCGTGTGAAACTGTCTCAAATTATGAATGACAAGAATTTGACCCTAGCGGAACTCTCAAATGTTACACAGGTACATGAATTGGAAGCACACATAAACACATACACACAAGCAATTACACACACATGCCAACACACAATTCCAGCAAAAATCAACACAGATACACTTACCTTGCCGTGGTGGTCTAAGGAGCTCGCGGAGATGAAAAGGCTAGTCGCCACCAGGAAACGCAGAGTCAGGAGCGCAGCACCGGTCCGAAGAGCGATGGTTGTAGACCTGTACAAAAAAGAAAGGGAAAGGTATGAGGAGGCAGTGATGAAAGCCGCATCAGAGAGCTGGAAGGAGTTCTGCGGGAAGCAGGACCGAGAAGGGGTCTGGGAAGGGATTTACAGGGTAATGGGAAGGACTGGAAAGAGAGAGGAGGATCTGCCACTACAGATGGGTGGACAGACGCTGGACGCTAGGGGCTCCGTGGAGCTGTTGGCCGAGACGTTCTACCCCGAGGACCGAGAGGAAGATGATACCATAGACCATCGCCGAATCAGAGAACGGGCAGAAATGGTAAACGCATGGAGCCATGATGAACGACATGACCCACCGTTTACCCTAAGCGAGCTTGATAGGTCTATGGGATCATTCAACCCAAAAAAGGCCCCGGGAGCCGACGGCTTCACGTCAGACATCTGCAGTCACGCGGTTCACTGTGACCCCAACTACTTCCTGGCACTGCTGAACAAGTGCCTGGCGCTACACCACTTCCCGAAGATCTGGAAGGAAGCAACGGTGGTAGTGCTTAGAAAGCCGGGCAAAGACTCGTACACCGTACCCAAGTCGTACAGGCCGGTTGGGCTATTGCCTGTCATGGGGAAAGTGTACGAGAAGATGCTGGTTGCCCGTCTCAAATTTTACTTACTACCCAGGATAAGTACTCGCCAATACGGTTTTATGCCCCAAAAAAGCACAGAAGACTCCCTCTATACCCTAGTGCAGCACATCCGCACGAAGTTAGCTCAAAAAAGGATCGTCACGCTTGTGTCTCTGGATATAGAGGGAGCCTTTGACAGTGCGTGGTGGCCCACTATCAAAGTACGATTGGCTGAGGAAAAGTGTCCTGTGAATTTGAGACGGGTTGTCAGCAGCTATCTCAGCGACAGGGTGGTCACAGTGAGATATGCCGGTGAAGAAAGCAGAAGGAGTACCAGCAAGGGATGCGTTCAGGGCTCGATAGGAGGGCCCATTTTCTGGAACCTCATACTGGACCCACTCCTAAAACAGCTCGAGAGTAGAGGCGATTATTGCCAGGCATTCGCTGACGACGTGGTGATGGTGTTTGACGGGGACACAGCACTGGAAATTGAGGGACAGGCCAATGCCGCTCTCGAACATGTTCGATCGTGGGGTGTCAAAAATAGGCTGAACTTCGCACCGCACAAAACCTGTGCGATGGTTCTAACGCGAAGGCTGAAATACGACACGCCCCGTTTGAGCATGGGGGGGATCGACATTGGAATGTCCCAAGATGTCAAAATATTGGGGCTTATCATTGACGCCAAACTCACCTTCAACAAACACGTAGCTGTGGTCTGTAAAAAGGCCATAGCTATGTATAAGCAGCTGGCCAGAGCAGCCCGGGTCAGTTGGGGTTTGCACCCGGAGGTGATAAGGGCTATATACACCGCCGCAGTAGAGCCTACGATTTTGTACGCCGCAAGCGCATGGGCACCTGCCGCCAACAAATTAGGGGTCATAAAACAGTTAAGCGTGGTCCAGAGGGGGTTTGCCCAGAAGCTGTGCAGAGCCTACCGCACGGTCTCCCTAAACTCGGCACTGGTGCTGGCTGGTATACTCCCACTCGACCTCCGTATACGGGAAGCGGCTGCGTTATACGAGGCCAAGAAGGGGGTACCCCAGCCGGTACTAGGAGGTGGGGAGATTGAACGGATGGCTCCAGCGATAGAGGCTCCGCACCCCGCGGACCAAGTAAAACTGGAGTTCGGAAGCCTGGTAGACGAGGAGCAATACAACCGCCACAGCAGTTTCGCTGTGCGCATATTCACTGACGGCAGCAAGATTGAGGGCAGGGTTGGGGCGGCGCTATCCTTGTGGAATAGTGCCACCGAAACAAAGGCCCTCAAACTTGCCTTGCCGTCTTACTGTACCGTCTACCAGGCGGAACTTCTGGCCCTACAGAGGGCGGCAGGAGAAGTGCTCAAGAGTGGTGAAACCACGTTCGGCATCTTCAGTGACTCAAAGGCGGCCCTTCAGTCGGTTGCGAACGTAAGTTCCCCCCACCCCTTGGCTGTGGAAACTAGGGACACCATCCGACGCTGTAGGCTCCAGAACAAGAGTGTCTCCTTGTTCTGGATTAAGGCCCACGTAGGGTTGGAGGGGAACGAGCGAGCCGACCAGCTGGCGAAGGAAGCCGCACTGAGGTCGAAGAAGAGGCCGGACTATGATCTGTGTCCCGTATCGTTCGTCAAGCGAAGACTCCGGTCGGAGACGCTTGACGAATGGAACGGGAGGTACGGATCAGGTGAAACTGCCTCGGGCACCAAAATTTTCTTCCCGGACGCGGTGGCGGCGTACAAAACCGTGCGCAAAATGGTCCCCACAAGTATCACCACACAAATTCTAACGGGGCACGGTGGGTTCTCTGCATACTTGAGTCGGTTCAAGTGTAAGGAGAGCCCATCGTGTGCTTGCGAGCCTGGCAAGGAGGAGACGGTTCTCCACATTCTGCTGGAATGCCCCATCACCGCTAGGGCTAGATTTGAGGCTGAACAGCAGCTTGGGGTAGAACTCATTGCGGAAAATCTCCCCAGCCTGATAGCTAGTAAAACTCGAGATTTTCTGAAATATTGCGTAGAAATTGCAACCGTAGTGCTAGGAAGAAATAAATCATAGTTGAAGATACATTTTTTCCATACTGAGAGGAATTGGTCTCTCCGGATTCGTTTCCAACAAAATTATATAAATTGCCATAGTCACATAACAGAATATCATATACACAAAACGGCTCTGATAATGTCAGAGGGACACTGGCTAGGCAGGAGTGGTTTTTAGCCGGTTCGAGTCCGGCACTACCTCGACTGTCTCACAAGAGAAATTCCTGTGGGATAGTCGAGGTGTCCGCGGGGATTTCCCACTCCTGCCCAAACAAAAAAAAAAAAAAAACCTAACCTATCACCGCATCCCAACCTAACCTAACCTAACCTAACCTTTTTTTTTTTTTTTTTTTTTTTTTTTTTTTTTTTTTTTTTTTTCGCTGGGAAAAAATGCATTACGCATCCCCTCCCATCGGGAGGGGATGCGTAATGCATGCATGACTGCATGCATATAATGCATGCGGGACTCCCCGGGTCTAATAAGACCCGGTATACCCACTAAAACGACCCAGCGACATTCCCGCTTCGTCCGAGTGGCGGGGGACTGGGAAACCGGCATAGCCTTTACGTCCAGTCCTCCGCCGACGATTGCCCTTCATGGCGGGCCCCTCTTACAGGGGCCCGGGAATGACCGACGAAGGTGGTGACGGGTGCAATGCGGGCGAAGGCACCCCCGTGCCTGTCGCCCGCCCGTCGCCACCAGGAGGAGGGAGAGGACGGCGCCCTCTCCGACCCCTTCTTCGTCTGCGGAGCGGCGCAGCGAGAGGGTCGTCCTCCCGCGCGCGCTCCGCCTCCTCCTTTTGCGAGATGACGTCCTCGCAAAAGGAGGCGACCGCTGCCCAGGCCTCCTCGCTCCCCAGCATGGCGTTGACGACGCCGGGAAGCGAGAGGTCTGGTCCAATTACCGCGGTCAGGCTGCGGCGCGGCTCGGACCAAGCCGGGCACACCTCGAAGGTGTGCTGCGCCGTGTCCTCCGGCGCGCCGCAGTCGTGGCACGCCGGGGTCTCCTCCCTCCCGATCCGGTGCAGGTGCGTTCCGAAACAGCCATGGCCGGACAACACCTGCACCAGACGGAACGAGAGGAAACCGTGGGACCGCTCGAGCCAGCTCCGTAGAACCGGACCGAGCGCGTCCAACGTCCGGCGGCCAAAGGCGGCGGCGGCGAGGTCCTCCGTCCAGTGGAGGACGATGGCATCCTTTGCCTCCCGCCGCACGGCCTCCCGCTCTTCGGCGACGGGGCGCTCCCCGAGCGCCTTCCGGCGCGCCGTCCACTCGTACACTCTGGCGAGCACCCATGCCTCCAACTCCCAAGGAGGGGTGCCGGCCAGAGCGCATGCCGCGGAAAAGCCCACCGAGCGGTAGGCCCTCGCCACCCGCTGTGCAATGGCCCTTTGGGGCCTGCGGATCGCGGTCGCATTCTCCCTCCTGTGGAGGGAGTCCGCCCAGATGGGGGCCCCGTAAAGGGCCATGCTCCTCAATATGCCTGCGTACAGGCGCCGGCATTTCGCCTTGGGCCCCCCCAGGTTCGGGAGGAGCCACGAGAGGGCGTCCGCGGCCTTCAACAGGCGCGTCGACAGCCCGCTGAAATGCGGGCCGAAGCGCCACCTGTCGTCCAGCACCAGCCCCAGATACTTCATGTGGGGCTGGACCCCTATCCTGACGCCCTCCACAATTATGTGGGCGTCGGGAGGGCAGCGCTGCCGAGGCCCGCGAAAGAACACGGCCTCGGTCTTGTGCAGCGCCACCTTCAATCCCAGGCGGCGGATCCTCTCTGCAACCAAGGATCCGCCAGCCGAGGCCAGACAGGCCGCGTCCGCAAAGTTCCTCCCCCGGGCAGTGAGGAGAGTGTCATCCGCGTAGCAGATGACACTCGTGCCCTGGAGGAGGGCTCCCCGCAAGAGCCAGTTGAACCCGATGTTCCACAAGGGGGGCCCAAGCACCGACCCCTGTGGAACACCGGACTCTGCGCCGTACCGCCTCACGGTGGCCGTCTTGTCCACGAGGAGGACCTCTCGGTCCTCCAAGTAGCTGGCCAGGAGGTCCCGCAGGTATTGGGGCACTCCGTGATACCGGAGCGCCTCCAATATCGTCGAGTGGGGGACGGAGTTGAAGGCGTTGGCAATGTCGAACGACACCGCCAGCACTCCGTCCCCCGCCTCCACCGCCTCCTTCACCTGGCCCTTGAGTAGGGCCAGCGCGTCGATCGTCGAACGCCCTCGACGGAAGCCGAATTGGGCGTCCGACAGATCCGGCCCTACCCCCCGCAAATGGCTGTCGAGCCGGGAGGCTACAATCCCCTCGAACAACTTACCGACCTCATCGAGCAGGACGATGGGCCGGTATGCCGAGGGGGAGTCCACCGGGCGGCCCTCCTTTCGGAGGAGGCATAACTGCCCCTCCTTCCACAGTTTCGGGAACCTCCCAGCCGTAAAGCACGCGCTGAAGAGGTCCCGAAACCTTTCCTCCATGCCGGAGGCGGCGATCGCCAGCACCCGTGCGGGGACACCGTCTGGTCCGGGGGCCGTCTTCTTTACGCGGAGGCTAAGAACCCCCGCGTAAATCTCCGCTGATGTCACCGGGGGGATCTCCTCCTCCGGCGGAGCCGCCCCTTGCGGGGGATCCATCGTTGGTGGGGTGAAGTCGGTCCTGCGCGGAAACAGGGACCGGACCACCCCATCCAGCAACACTGGCTCGAGGGTTTCCGACAGTGGGGGACCATAGGGGCGTAGCTGGTTCCGCGCCGCCTTGTATGGTCTCCCATAGGGGTCCCTGTCGAGACCCTCCAACATCTCGGCTCTCGCCGAGTCTTGTGCAGCGCCCATTGCAGACTTGAGGGCCGTCGTCGCCTCTCTGTAAGAGGCGTACAGGCGGTCCTCTTCTGCCCGGACTCGGTTTCGTGCGCTGCGCCGTCGGCTCCGCGTGTAGGCCCTCCTGGCCGCCACGCAGGTGGCCCGGAGTCCCTCCAGCTCCTCCGTCCACCAATAGACGGCACGACGGGGAGGCGGACGGCGAGACCGAGGCATGCTGGAGTTGCACACCTCGGTCAGGGACCCTCTGAGCTGGACCGCAGCAGCATCCACGTCCAGGACCTCGACAGGGGGCGACAGCCAGTCCTGGAGGAAGGCCGCCTCCTTGGCTGCCTCCCGGTCCAGGCGGGTGAGTGCCCACCGCGGGAAGGGAGATTGCCCAGCACGGGTCATCCCCCTCCCCCCCTGCTGGGTGGAGATGTCGAACCGCACATATCGGTGGTCCGACAACGTCTAACCTAACCTAACCTAACCTAACCGTTGATATCTTCTATTCTAGACGTGCGATTTTGAAGCTGTTTTCGGCTTTTTTGGACCAAACTAGGCCTCCGCCTGTGTTCTGACCATATTGCGCGCATTTTACACGCGCGTCTGGACTTCATCCCTTATTTTCAGAGAAAATCCTCAAAATTAATTGTTTTTCCAAATTTTCTTTCAGATTTTAAATAAGATTATAGTTGCAATAGTCCTCACCCTTCTTCCCTGAATTCTGGTCCACGTTCCGTGTCCCGGTCTCCAGGTTGTGGGGTGAAAATCCAAATTTTTTATTTCGAAAACTGGTTTTTTGACCAAAAGTCAAAATTTTTGTTCGGCACCTACCACGTTTTATTCCATATATCGCTAGCCCGCGCGGAGACGCGTCTCTGGACCCCTCGCCCGCGCCCCTAGCACGAATAAAACATACATTTTTCTAAAAAAATAGTTATTTTCATACATCTCTGTAAGTACCAAAATCTACCTAGGGGAGCTAGTCAAAAACTAAAACGTTGATATCTTCTATTCTAGACGTGCGATTTTGAAGCTGTTTTCGGCTTTTTTGGACCAAACTAGGCCTCCGCCTGTGTTCTGACCATATTGCGCGCATTTTACACGCGCGTCTGGACTTCATCCCTTATTTTCAGAGAAAATCCTCAAAATTAATTGTTTTTCCAAATTTTCTTTCAGATTTTAAATAAGATTATAGTTGCAATAGTCCTCACCCTTCTTCCCTGAATTCTGGTCCACGTTCCGTGTCCCGGTCTCCAGGTTGTGGGGTGAAAATCCAAATTTTTTTATTTCGAAAACTGGTTTTTTGACCAAAAGTCAAAATTTTTGTTCGGCACCTACCACGTTTTATTCCATATATCGCTAGCCCGCGCGGAGACGCGTCTCTGGACCCCTCGCCCGCGCCCCTAGCACGAATAAAACATACATTTTTCTAAAAAAATAGTTATTTTCATACATCTCTGTAAGTACCAAAATCTACCTAGGGGAGCTAGTCAAAAACTAAAACGTTGATATCTTCTATTCTAGACGTGCGATTTTGAAGCTGTTTTCGGCTTTTTTGGACCAAACTAGGCCTCCGCCTGTGTTCTGACCATATTGCGCGCATTTTACACGCGCGTCTGGACTTCATCCCTTATTTTCAGAGAAAATCCTCAAAATTAATTGTTTTTCCAAATTTTCTTTCAGATTTTAAATAAGATTATAGTTGCAATAGTCCTCACCCTTCTTCCCTGAATTCTGGTCCACGTTCCGTGTCCCGGTCTCCAGGTTGTGGGGTGAAAATCCAAATTTTTTATTTCGAAAACTGGTTTTTTGACCAAAAGTCAAAATTTTTATTCGGCACCTACCACGTTTTATTCCATATATCGCTAGCCCGCGCGGAGACGCGTCTCTGGACCCCTCGCCCGCGCCCCTAGCACGAATAAAACATACATTTTTCTAAAAAAATAGTTATTTTCATACATCTCTGTAAGTACCAAAATCTACCTAGGGGAGCTAGTCAAAAACTAAAACGTTGATATCTTCTATTCTAGACGTGCGATTTTGAAGCTGTTTTCGGCTTTTTTGGACCAAACTAGGCCTCCGCCTGTGTTCTGACCATATTGCGCGCATTTTACACGCGCGTCTGGACTTCATCCCTTATTTTCAGAGAAAATCCTCAAAATTAATTGTTTTTCCAAATTTTCTTTCATATTTTAAATAAGATTATAGTTGCAATAGTCCTCACCCTTCTTCCCTGAATTCTGGTCCACGTTCCGTGTCCCGGTCTCCAGGTTGTGGGGTGAAAATCCAAATTTTTTATTTCGAAGACTGGTTTTTTGACCAAAAGTCAAAATTTTTGTTCGGCACCTACCACGTTTTATTCCATATATCGCTAGCCCGCGCAGAGACGCGTCTCTGGACACCTCGCACGCGCCCCTAGCTCGAAAAAATTTCCCATTTAAAATTTTTTTTGCCCACCCACCCGCCCTCTGGTATATAGGAAGGTAGACGTGGGAATTTCGGCAAAATTTTATTTTTGGCATTTTGTTAGGATTTCCTCATATAAGGAATTTTTTATCGTTTTTTAGGTATTTTTGACTTTTTTATCGCATTATACACACAATCGTTGACATATATTAATAATTATTTAATATTGTATTTAATTTTAACTGATTTTTATATTGTTTTGTTATTTTCTGTGTACCCCCCTTTACAGGGACACAGTTTAGTCCAGTGTCCGACCTTATACGTCTCTCCTCTCGAGGTATCGCTCTGACTCCCTCTTTACAGGAGTCAGTTCTGATAACACCTGCACTTACACTTGAATATGTTCCGCACCCCATCCAGCACCGTGAGGGCTCCAGGCTCTAGTGGCTCGCCGCGATCGGCGGAGATGGCGATGCCTTCGCCTGCTGACGCAAGGAGGAGAATCTCCTTCGGAGAAGAGATTCCTGTTGCGTCGCAGGGGGGCCCTGCCACTCCGGGGACGCGCCGAGCTGCTATTGATGCCTCAAGACCGCTCAAAAAGCCTGAGGCGAAGTGTCGCAGTCGCATTGAGGAAGCGAGAGCTTGCCTAAATAAGGCAAAGCTTAATTTGGGCAACTCTCGCAACCTCAAGGCCGAGATAAAGACTGCGGTGCTCGAAGCCATAAACAGGCTTTATGAGCTGGTCAAGGAGTCCGAACGAGATAAGGCCCCTTCCGCACCCGTCGCCATGCCGGAACCCGCGCCCACTGTCGACCGTGGTCCCCATCCTATTTCCGCCGAGGTCCTTGCTGGCCAGACTGAGCTCCTAAACAGCCTAAAGGAGCACATCTCGGAGTTAAGAGACAACTCCGAGAAACTCGACGCACTCCGAGACAGTCTGGCCAGCAGGAATGCGGTGGAGGAGACAACCTACGCGAGCATGACAGCCGTCAGAAAGAGCCACACCGGGGCACAGGCTCCGGAGCGAACAACGCTGCACTCCGTGGTTGTCTCCTCCACTGAGGAGATGGATACGGGGGACCAAATCTTAGAAAGGGTGAGGAAAGCAGTGGACGCGAAGGAGGGATGGGTGCGAGTCGAGAGGGTTCGCAAGGCCAGGGACCAGAAGGTTATCATGGGGTGCGCCACGACGGAGGAGAGGCAAAAACTAAAAGCGCGATTAGAGAAGGCCGGGGAGAACCTCGTCGTCGAGGAAGTGAAGAATCGAAACCCGCTTCTGGTTCTTAGGGACGTGCTGTTAGTACACAGTGACGAAGAAGTGCTCAGAGCCCTTAAGAACCAGAACCAGGAGATCTTTCACGGCCTCGGTGACGAGGAACAGACAGTCTCGATAAAGTTCCGCAAAAAATCACGCAACCCACACGTGAGCAGCATTGTGCTGAGTGTTACCCCGGTTATCTGGAGGAGGGCACTCGAAGGAGGCAAGCTCCGTATTGACCTCCAGAGAGTGCGCGTCGAGGATCAGACGCCTCTGGTGCAGTGCACCCGCTGTCTTTCGTACGGCCACGGCAAGCGCCTTTGTACGGAGTCGGCCGACCTGTGCAGCCACTGCGGCGGTCCACACCTTAGAGTGGACTGCCCAGATAAGCACAGGGTCGAAGCAGCGGTATGCGTAAACTGCACCAGAGCCAAGCTGGGGGAACACTCGCACAATGCGTTCAGCGATTTATGCCCAATACGTAGGAAGTGGGACGCATTTGCTAGAGCATCAATAGCATATTGCTAAAGTTGTCAATGCGCCCACTTCCACGTATACAGCAATGACCGGTCTGACACAACCAGATTGCAGACGCATTAAGCGAACCTCTGGGGTTGGCTTAATGGATGATGATAATTGGAGTCACTTTCATAAGAAAGTGGCTGGAATTATGCTGTACCGTAAGTCAACTCTAGTGGAATCGTCAAGTTGTGTCAGACTGGGCGACGAATGCTGCCGTCGTCTTAAAAATGTATTTTTTAACACTTTATTTAGGCCCCACAATTATATTAGAACCATAGACAAATAATATCCAAATATATACTAATATATATTTTGGATATTATAAAATAAGAGTAAATTAATTTTTTTTTTATTTTTTTTCTTTTATTCCAAAATTTAGTTCAAAAGCAACAATGCATAAGCGCAGAATACAATTTGAAAGGGCATAAAATAAGGGTTTGCGAAAGAAAAGTTAAGGGATTTAGAAAATTATAATATGTCAATAGGGGTACTTTTAGAATATTGTACAAATTTTCGTATTTATTTTCATAAAACAAAAGTAGTATAAGAATAGCAGTTGTATGTAAAAACAGCAAAATATGTAGAAAGAAAAACAAACATTGAAAATTATAGTTTAAATTTATTAGAAATGTATAGCGGAACAAAACATGAAAAAGAAAGTGGTCTCCTCGGCCGCCAATCAATAAATCGCAAAATAAGTAAAACCTCGATAACAAGGGCTCTGATCCCCATGTCAGAGGGACACTGGCTAGGCAGGAGTGGTTTTTAGCCGGTTCGAGTCCGGCACTACCTCGACTGTCTCACAAGAGAAATTCCTGTGAGATAGTCGAGGTGTCCGCGGGGATTTCCCACTCCTGCCGAAACAAAAAAAAAAAAAAAAAAAAAAAAAAAAAAAACCTAACCTAACCTAACCTAACCTAACCTTTTATTGCAGGTCTGTACCAAAGTCTCAATGTCGTCATTTAACTTGACACTGCGGTAAGTTGGACGAGAAGATACTAAAAAACTTTTTTGCAAAAAATAAAACCGACTTCAAAAAGAAAAAGTGAAAAATAACTTTAGCTTCTGAAGTCGGTGACGTTTGTATGATTGATTTAATGTTTTTGTCACCGACTTCAGAAGCTAAAGTTATTTTTCACTTTTTCTTTTTGAAGTCGGTTTTATTTTTTGCAAAAAAGTTTTTATTTTTCACTTTTTAGTGGTTCACATGGAAAGTGCATACCGTTACAATTACAACAAGCCCAAACACGACTAGGATACATTGTCTCATTATGGAGTTCCGTGACTCTTGGCTTCATCATCAGATCTGATGGTAGAATGGTTCTTATCAAACGCAAATGCTTCACTTGTTGTAGAAAATATAAAAATTGCTGTACGTTATCCTATAAAATTTGAAGAGTTCCCTCGATTTCGCCAAGATTCCATCATCAGATCCCGACTTGACGACTATGGGACCAACTTGGAAGTATACCCTTTCAAACATAAAAAGAATTTTTCAAATCGGTTTAGGCGTCTTCGAGTAATCGGGTAACATACATAAAAAAAAAAAAAAAAAAAAAAAAAAAAAATACTTACAGTCGAATAGAGAACCTCCTCCTTTTTGGAAGTCGGTTAAAAAGATAAGTACTAGTTCCCGAACACTGCCCAGCTGAGTCGGATTCTCGAAAAATATCAAACTATAAAAATCAATGCAAGACCTTTATTTTTAAGAATTGTAGGGGAACCTGTTGTACCTTGGACAGAGTTGTACCTAGAACAATCATATTTTTTTCAAAAATCCTGCGCTTTTATGAACCGATGTCTATGGTATTAAAAACGTCATTTGTCAACATTAACGTGAAGTTAGTTGCGATTCGCCGGCGCCGTGTGAGCACAGCTATAAAAGGTAATTTATTGTTTTACACTCAAAAAGTAAGTTTTTTGGGCTATACTTCATGCCAATTTATTTAAAGTGATGAATGTTTGTGAAAACTGTTTTATTTAAAATCTAATCTTAGTATATCTAGCTACTAGACAGCATGAGTGTCAGATCCTAACCTCAATCACAAGTGGGTTTTTATAGCTTGTTAAGTGAAGTTGTCGCGACGTTGTACCTCAGCCACCCAACTTACGATTTACCTCGGTCACTGGCCAAGGTACATCATTTTGGTCGGAAATAGGTCAATAATTATTGACATACGTTTTTATGAGTATAATTGTATTGTATTAAGAAAACATGTTACATTGTTAAGGTAAAATGCCGCGAAGCAAGGAAAAAATTAAAAGATTAAAATTAAATTAAAATCTTTGGCCTGATAAGGATGATTTGAATTTGTATCCGTACCAAGATAATAAGAAAAAGATTAACCCACCAAAAAGAGTCAACTCAAAAAGAGAAGTTTATCATGTTCCAGAAATTGAGATATACTGGGATTTTGGTTAAACACTATTTCATTAACTAAAAGTAATAATTGACCTCAAAATGAATTGAAAATGATTGAAAGTCTGAATCTGACATTTTTTTTTTGTACTTTTTTAAGTTTATTTTTGTTGTAACTTCTTAAGTTTTTTTTATGATGTATTTTTGTTTAATCCAGCGATTTTAATGGATATTTTGTTAGAATTTATGATAAGAGATAAAAAAATAAAAAAAATATTAGGTTGCAAGATAAAATTACGTGATTCGATGCCAAAATATTGTCAACAATAATTAGTACAAAGCAGATGGGTGAAGCTTTTTTAAAAAACATTACTTTTACTTAAATGTTCTTGTTAATAACTGTAATTATTGTTAATTGCAAATGCTAATAAGTTAAACTAATTATTACTGATATTATTTCAACAGAAAATAAATAAATTATATTTAATAAAAGTGTTTATCTCGATTTGAACCTACTCTGTCCAAGGTACAACGGACACGGTCCAAGGTACATCTGGTTTGTTGTACCTGGGACAGTTTTCTCTTTTTTTTTCAAGTGGATAGTGGTCCCAGGTTTTTGAAAATATACACAGTTTTAATAAATGAATTATGTAGTTAATTATATGATCTTTACATACATGCAAACTAGACAGGTGTAGCTAGCACCATTATTTAATCAAAAATCAAAATTCAAAAAACTGGCCTAAGTACAACAGGTTCCCAGTTACAAGAAAAGCTTGATTTCCGAAGTAAGTATCAGATGATGAGCCCTCTCGGCTGTTGTAGAATTGGCAATATGGAATTTTATGTAATTTGTCACTGGCAGCAATAAACTTTATGGTGTAGCTTTATGGTGTGTTCGACCGTTTTTTGAATTTTATTTGAAAGTAGATTTGTGTTGATACGAAAAGAAGGTTTTGAAATAGAATCGTCAAAGAAAAATGTTCAGATAAAATGGTTTAAAATTGTGATTTTGTAAAGGGAACGACGATGTTTTTTATAGACATATATTTTATATAGTTTTAGATACAATAATTATGTGAAAACTACAAGATTAAAGTAATATTTCAAGTAATGATGTGATTTCATTGTATGAGAAGGATTCCTTGTAAGTAAGAAACTTTACATCTTTTCACAATTTTACAATAGGATACGGACCCTTATAGTATTTTCATGTTTCAGACACTCTATACTTATGAGGAAATATAGTATTTAGACACTATAGGTACTTACACTTTTTACTATCATTCATACTCATTATCCTTGTATATTCTTTTTACATCTAAGTCGCGCTTTGGCAGTAACTATTTTAGCTCGCGTTAGTTTCAATCTAGAACGATGTTTTAACATCGATTTTAGCTGAAATAAAAAATAATTTTTCAATATTTACTTTTTTGACATTACTTACGTCAATTGTCAAGCTGTCAGTTACTTTTCCTCTACTTTTAATTTTCTTACTGGCCTAAGCCTATGAAGGTTTCTTTTGATTTATATAATTTTATTTTATTTTATCAATATATTAGCTCAAATAATGTATTTTAGAGTTAATTACGATTGTTTACTAAATAACAGTATCTTATCTTACTTTTATAAAATTAATTAGCACGCTCACAGAATTCTTCGAGGAAGTTTTTTACTGAATAATACTGGTCGTTTTAAATACAGGCAACTCACATTTTTGATTTTAAAATCAAAATAATCTAGAGAGAATTAAAGAACTAAAATAAAACAACTGATGTGGAAAAACTGAACAAAAAAAGAATTTTTGGGTATAAAAGGGCATTCCTGACACATTCGAGTCAGTCTACTACGGGTTCTGAAGCAAGTTACTACTTTATTACAAGTCACCGAATTCACGGTGAAGTTCACCCTCAGAGGAGCTTAACCCCAAGCCCTGAAGCTGAATAGGAAGCTGTTCGCCTTCACAAACAAGCCCTGAAGCTGACCAGGAAACTGTTCGCCTTCACAGAGTTGGACCAGGAGGTTGCTCAAGCCCTGAAGCCGTAGGAAGTTGCCAAGTATTGTGACTTTCCTCTATTTTTTTTTCTGTGAAGCGTGATAGGACTATTTCATTTAAATAAATTAATTGTTTGTGTTATTTTTTTTTTGGATAGGTAACACGACACCCTCTACAAGTGATTATGGGCGCTCTGCTACCAAAAGACAGTTAATAATAATCAGTGGAATATGAGTAAAAGCCCGAAATTGTTACAAGGAGAAATACATAAATTGGCAGAAGAATACGTAAAATTGACAAAATTAACCAGCGAATCAGAATATTCTTTTTGGAAAGTAAAGCTAATGCTAATTTTGAGAGCAAAAGAACTAAATTCAGTTTTGGATGATGGAGAAGAAAATAAAAAAGATTTTGAAAAAGAGACGCGAAGGCAAAATTACTAATTTTATGCTCGATAAGTGAAAAATACATGACATATGCAATCAATTGCGAAAAGACTTGAGAAATCATTGAAAAATTTGACAACATTTTTCTGGGACACAAGGATGTACAAATTTCTCATCAATTGGAGGAGTTCTATAATTATAAGTTTGTGAAAGATAATCTGATGTCTGACATAACTGAAATTGAAAACAAAGCAACAAAAATAAGAAGTTCGGGTTACAGTTTTGATGATAAGCAGATTATGACTAAAATTTTGACAAGTATACCAGAAAAATTGAATCATTTTAGAACGGCTCGGGAAGCAACGTCATTGAATGACAAAACCCTTATAAATTTAATTTTAGGATTAAGTCTACAAATAAGAATAAGGAACAACAACAAAGTTAGAGGAAACAACAGCAACAACATCGAGTGAAAATAATGGAAACAATCAAGAAGCAACCAGTTTTTATATTAAAACATGTTACAAATGTGGAAAGAAGGGACACATTGCGAGATTTTGTAGAACTCAAATATCGAGTGGTGACAACAGACAGAATATGAGATTAAACGAACTTCTTGAAGTGAAATTCGATCATTATTGTAGGAGTCGCATCAAATCGATGTTAAAACATCGTTCTAGATTGAAACTAACGCGAGCTAAAATAGTTACTGCCAAAGCGCGACTTAGATGTAAAAAGAATATACAAGGATAATGAGTATGAATGATAGTAAAAAGTGTAAGTACCTATAGTGTCTAAATACTATATTTCCTCATAAGTATAGAGTGTCTGAAACACGAAAATACTATAAGGGTCCGTATCCTATTGTAAAATTGTGAGAAGATGTAAAGTTTCTTACTTACAAGGAATCCTTCTCATACAATGAAATCACATCATTACTTGAAATATTACTTTAATCTTGTAGTTTTCACATAATTATTGTATCTAAAACTGTATAAAATATATGTCTATAAAAAACATCGTCGTTCCCTTTACAAAATCACAATTTTAAACCATTTTATCTGAACATTTTTCTTTGACGATTCTATTTCAAAACCTTCTTTCGTATCAACACAAATCTACTTTCAAATAAAATTCAAAAAACGGTCGAACACACCATAAAGCTACACCATAAAGTTTATTGCTGCCAGTGACAAATTACATAAAATTCCATATTGCCAATTCTACAACAGCCGAGAGGGCTCATCATCTGATACTTACTTCGGAAATCAAGCTTTTCTTGTAACTGGGAACCTGTTGTACTTAGGCCAGTTTTTTGAATTTTGATTTTTGATTAAATAATGGTGCTAGCTACACCTGTCTAGTTTGCATGTATGTAAAGATCATATAATTAACTACATAATTCATTTATTAAAACTGTGTATATTTTCAAAAACCTGGGACCACTATCCACTTGAAAATAAAAGAGAAAACTGTCCCAGGTACAACAAACCAGATGTACCTTGGACCGTGTCCGTTGTACCTTGGACAGAGTAGGTTCAAATCGAGATAAACACTTTTATTAAATATAATTTATTTATTTTCTGTTGAAATAATATCAGTAATAATTAGTTTAACTTATTAGCATTTGCAATTAACAATAATTACAGTTATTAACAAGAACATTTAAGTAAAAGTAATGTTTTTTAAAAAAGCTTCACCCATCTGCTTTGTACTAATTATTGTTGACAATATTTTGGCATCGAATCACGTAATTTTATCTTGCAACCTAATATTTTTTTTATTTTTTTATCTCTTATCATAAATTCTAACAAAATATCTATTAAAATCGCTGGATTAAACAAAAATACATCATAAAAAAAACTTAAGAAGTTACAACAAAAATAAACTTAAAAAAGTACAAAAAAAAATGTCAGATTCAGACTTTCAATTACTATTTTGAGGTCAATTATTACTTTTAGTTAATGAAATAGTGTTTAACCAAAATCCCAGTATATCTCAATTTCTGGAACATGATAAACTTCTCTTTTTGAGTTGACTCTTTTTGGTGGGTTAATCTTTTTCTTATTATCTTGGTACGGATACAAATTCAAATCATCCTTATCAGGCCAAAGATTTTAATTTAATTTTAATCTTTTAATTTTTTCCTTGCTTCGCGGCATTTTACCTTAACAATGTAATATGTTTTCTTAATACAATACAATTATACTCATAAAAACGTATGTCAATAATTATTGACCTATTTCCGACCAAAATGATGTACCTTGGCCAGTGACCGAGGTACATCGTAAGTTGGGTGGCTGAGGTACAACGTCGCGACAACTTCACTTAACAATAGCTATAAAAACCCACTTGCGATTGAGGTTAGGATCTGACACTCATGCTGTCTAGTAGCTAGATATACTAAGATTAGATTTTAAATAAAACAGTTTTCACAAACATTCATCACTTTAAATAAATTGGCATGAAGTATAGCCCAAAAAACTTACTTTTTGAGTGTAAAACAATAAATTACCTTTTATAGCTGTGCTCACACGGCGCCGGCGAATCGCAACTAACTTCACGTTAATGTTGACAAATGACGTTTTTAATACCATAGACATCGGTTCATAAAAGCGCAGGATTTTTGAAAAAAATATGATTGTTCTAGGTACAACTCTGTCCAAGGTACAACAGGTTCCCCTACAATTCTTAAAAAATAAAGGTCTTGCATTGATTTTTATAGTTTGATATTTTTCGAGAATCCGACTCAGCTGGGCAGTGTTCGGGAACTAGTACTTATCTTTTAGTATCTTCTCGTCCAACTTACCGCAGTGTCTCAAGGCGATAGTCTATGACCAGTGTGTGTTGCCAGTGATTATATAATAATAATAATAGCTGGCAACACACGTGTCGACAAGTCGTTGTCATTCAATAAAAACTTTTTTGCAAAAAATAAAACCGACTTCAAAAAGAAAAAGTGAAAAATAACTTTAGCTTCTGAAGTCGGTGACGTTTGTATGATTGATTTAATTTTTTTGTCACCGACTTCAGAAGCTAAAGTTATTTTTCACTTTTTCTTTTTGAAGTCGGTTTTATTTTTTGCAAAAAAGTTTTTATTTTTCACTTTTTAGTGGTTCACATGGAAAGTGCATACCGTTACAATTACAACAAGCCCAAACACGACTAGGATACATTGTCTCATTATGGAGTTCCGTGACTCTTGGCTTCATCATCAGATCTAATGGTAGAATGGTTCTTATCAAACGCAAATGCTTCAGTTTTTGTAGAAAATATAAAAATTGCTGTACGTTATCCTATAAAATTTGAAGAGTTTCCTCGATTTCGCCAAGATTCCATCATCAGATCCCGACTTGGCGACTATGGGACCAACTTGGAAGTATACCCTTTCAAACAAAAAAAGAATTTTTCAAATCGGTTTAGGCGTCTTCGAGTAATCGGGTAACATACATAAAAAAAAAAAAAAATACATACAGTCGAATAGAGAACCTCCTCCTTTTTGGAAGTCGGTTAAAAATATAATGTAACGCAACTCTCCTCATCATCATCATCATCGGCCTATTAATGTTCCCACTGCTGGGACAGGCCTCCTCTCTATGAGAGGGAATGGGCTATATAATCCACCACGCGGGCCCAGTGTGGATTGGTAGATGTCACATGTCTTCGAATTTATGGTTCTAGGACATGCCGGTTTCCTCACGATGTTTTCCTTCACCGTTTTGAGAGCAGCGGTGATGTAATAAATTACACAAAGTAATGCGCCTGCCTGGGTTCGAACCCACGACTTACTGAACGTAAGTCGGGGCCGCCACCTGGGCCACCGCTGCTCTCCGCATCGGATCTCGCATATAAACTGCAATAGTAAGAAACGGCTGTCACGGACTTTAATTATTTCTCGTTGATGTTAATACATAACTGTTTTTGAGTGTCATCCTGAAAGAGTATTGCGCTTATTTCATTGTAGCACAATGTGCTACGAGTTCCGTCCGCACCGCGCCGCGTTGTGTTGCAGCCAGCCGGCACGCGGCACGCGGCATGCGGCAGCCGCGCGACTCATGCTCTGCACACGGGAAAACAACCGCTAGTTCAAATAGGTAAGAACTATTTAACAATGTTACACGAACTCTTCGTAATCTGTTTATATTAATTACAAGCATAATCATTTATTACTTACACGCAATTACAAGCTATGAGTTTGCAAACAGTAATTATTTGATAAGTATTCGTTGCACAATCGTTGAGTACAAGAGAAAGGTGCCCATGTCCAGTGTGTGCACCTGGATGTACCGCCCCTCGGCTGACAAGTCACAGTGCTCAGTGGTTCATGTGCTAGGATGATGTCGGAGTCGCTGTTCCTAGCAATCCTTTTCTCCGCTACCAGTGAGTATTACATTTATGTTTCAACATTTATCTGTGCTCCAACAGCAATATTGACTATACAGCTAGACTTAAAGCGTGATGACCTTAAAGCTAGGCCACCTACAGCTATACCCTACAACTTTGTCAATGGTGTTCTGACATGACCGCTCTGTGTTCGAAGTTTTTCGGCAACATAGGATATGCTAGCCACTTTAGAGCACATGAAAGAGCTGCACACCAAAGTCTGGACACCCACTCTAGAAAGCCATCGAATGCAGTTGCTGTGGCGGATATCCGCTAGATGGCATCATCATCACAGAAGAAGAAAGAAAAAAGAAACCTTACTTACTAACTTACCTACGTTTAATGTTTCTTTGTATGTACTTAAGTATATCTTTATTTGTCTAAATAACACCTTATCAGCTATAACGCCAATGCGATGTTATTTATACGCATACCCGTGGTAAGTAAAATTCATGATATATGATGAAAGTAAAAGTTATTGTTACAAATACATTTTTATATTTTTTATAAGTTTCTGTATCAAAATAAAACATTTCTTTGTTAGAGAACATTTGTAAGCAATGAAGAGTTCAGTGTCAAACAAGTTCCTGGCGAAGTCCAACTCGCTGACTTATTTACCAAGCCGCTTGGGACTTAAGTTAACTTTCGAGGGTGTTCTACTTATATGTATATGTCACCGTAAAATTGTCAAATACGTTATATTGTAATATCTCTAGCTATATTGTAAAATCTCGAAATATTGTCAAATGAACATGCGGAAGTATCTCTGCCCCCATAATCGGGACTTGGGGCACCCCCCCGTTAGGTTAGTTAGGTTCCTTTAAACCCTGCACCCGGAAATATCCACCGTCCGTCGACTACGCTTTTTAGGGGAATATAAAGTGTTTTAAGGTTAGGTTATATTAATCGGTATTTCTCAAGAATGGTACAATATCTTTTCATGAGAGTTGTACCACTGGGCAAGGAGGAACCCTCCTTCCCTCCACACCGCGTGAGTTGACTACCATCGCATGCATTTCACGAAAAATAATGCGTTTTGTTTGTAAGCAGTATGTTCATTTGACAATATTTCGAGATTTTACAATATCGCTAGAGATATTACAATATAACGTATTTGACAATTTTACGGTGACATATATACCTCACTCAGAATAATATTTTCAGTATACTGTTACAGTTAAAATAGCACCACAGTCTATGAAATATGAAAAGTAATTTATGAATTAATAGTAGGCAAGTAAAGATCCGCATGGTGTCGGGATCCGCATGGTGTCGGACGTAAAGAATAGCACCATCCCATATCTTCCCGTGGGTGTCGTAAGAGGCGACTAAGGGACTTACCAGAGAATGGGCAGCAGCGTTCTCTGCGCTTTTGTAACAACCGTACTGCGATCGCCAACCCGCCTGCCAAGCGTGGCGATTATGGCAAAACCCCCCCAAATGGACACCGCATTAAATAAATGGCCCCTAGTGCCCGGCAGCCCGTCTACCCTCGACTACGGCAGCGGTCGAGGTTATGGCGTGGCAAGGGGTGCGAAGAATCCCCGGATGGGATCCGGCTGCCTATACCAACGACTGGACCTGGCAACCTATAACACGCGCACACTCCGGACCGACGAGAAGATAGCGGAACTCGAGGAGGAGTTGAGCAGGCTGCGATGGAGTATTGTGGGATTATCTGAAATCCGAAGAGAGGGGGAGGACACGATAATCCTAAAATCCGGCAACCTGCTTTATTTCCGAGAGGGTGACCGCCAGTCCCAGGGTGGTGTTGGGTTTATCGTCCACAAGTCCCTCGTGAACAACGTGGTGAAGATCGAGAGTGTGTCGACCAGGGTGGCGTACCTTATACTCAGAATATCCTCAAGATATTCGCTGAAGGTCATACAGGTCTACGCCCCGACCTCGGCACACCCCGACGACGAAGTGGAGACCATGTATGAGGATATCTCTAAAGCCATGCATGGTTTCAAAACTCACTTCACCGTTGTCATGGGGGACTTCAACGCAAAACTGGGCAAACGAGACGGGGATGAGCTGCAGGTGGGGCAATTTGGAGTTGGACGTCGGAACCACCGGGGCCACCAACTGGCTAGTTTTATGGAGAAGGAGGGCCTCTATATGATGAACTCCTTCTTCAAAAAGCGTGAGCACAGAAAGTGGACCTGGCAGAGCCCAGATGGTGCAACAAAAAACGAGATTGACTTCATCATGTCAACCAAGAAGCAAATGTTCAATGATGTCTCTGTGATCAATTCGGTGAAAACCGGGAGCGATCACCGCATGGTAAGAGGCACATTGAACATCAATATCAAGCTAGAAAGGTCTCGACTGATGAAGTCTACGCTCCGTCCAGCACAGATCCAAATCCAAAACCCCGAAAGCTTTCAGCTCGAACTCCAGAATCGTTTCGAGTGCCTAGGGAGCTCAGTGGACGAATACAACGATGGGTTCGTGGAAACTGTCCATACGACCGGGTCTAAGTTCTTCAAGACACGTCGCACAGATCAGAAAAAGAGGTTCTCCGATCAAACTCTCAAGCTCATGAAGGAGCGGCGTGAGATGATCCTGCAGTCTTCAGACGAGGCGTTGAAATACCGGCAGCTCAATAGACAGATCTCTAAATCCTTGAAGAGCGACCTCCGCCGCTATAATACCGAGCGCATTAAAGATGCAATCGAACGGAACAAAGGCTCCAAGGTATTTTCAAGAGATCTGGCTATTGGGCAGAGCCAGCTCACGAAACTGAAGACCGACGATGGCAGGATCTTATCCGCCAAACCGGAGCTACTGAGGGAGATCGAGAGCTTCTATGGACAGTTGTACACGTCAACCAGCAAACCCATTGTCGACCTAGCAAACGACCCAAGAGCTAGACTAACCCGACACTATACCGAAGACATCCCGGACGTCAGCCTGTACGAGATTAGGATGGCTCTGAAACAGCTGAAAAACAACAAGGCACCGGGGGATGACGGAATTACGGCCGAACTCCTGAAGGCGGGTGGAAAACCGGTACTTAAGGCCCTTCAGAAGCTGTTTAATTCCGTCATACTCGAGGGGAAAACGCCACAGGCATGGTGCAGGGGTGTGGTGGTGCTCTTCTTCAAGAAGGGTGACAATGCCCGGTTGAAGAATTACAGGCCCATCTCACTTCTAAGCCATGTCTACAAGTTGTTTTCAAGAGTCATCACGAATCGTCTCGCGCGCAGGTTTGACGATTTCCAGCCACCCGAACAAGCCGGTTTCCGAAAAGGCTTTAGCACCGTGGACCACATACATACGCTTCGGCAGGTTATACAGAAGACCGAAGAGTACAACTTGCCTCTCTGTTTAGCGTTTGTGGACTACGAGAAAGCCTTTGATTCGATCGAGACCTGGGCTGTACTGCAGTCTCTCCAACGGTGCCAAATTGACTACCGGTACATCGAGGTGTTGAAGTGTTTGTACAAAAACGCCACCATGTCAGTCCGACTTCAGGACCAAGCCTCGGAACCTATCCTTCTGCAGCGAGGTGTAAGACAGGGAGACGTAATATCTCCGAAACTGTTCACCGCTGCACTGGAGGATGTCTTCAAGGTTCTGGACTGGAGAGGGCTAGGCATCAACGTCAATGGCGAGTACATCACTCACCTTCGGTTTGCCGACGATATAGTGGTCATGGCTGAGACCATGGAGGACCTCAGTACAATGCTCGATGACCTCAGTAGAGCTTCCGAAAGA
This sequence comes from Xestia ashworthii, assembly GCA_950022955.1. Taxonomy (NCBI): domain Eukaryota; kingdom Metazoa; phylum Arthropoda; class Insecta; order Lepidoptera; family Noctuidae; genus Xestia; species Xestia ashworthii. Next base: position 28,265,204 of record OX465549.1, on the reverse strand, counting down.
GTGGGTCTAAAAATGAACATGGACAAGACGAAGGTCATGTTGAATGCCCATGTCACACCCATTCCTATCAAGATCGGAGGCTCTACACTCGAAATTGTAGACGATTATGTATACCTAGGACAAACGGTCCAGTTAGGTAAGTCTAATTTCGAGAAAGAGGTCAATCGTCGAATCCGACTCGGCTGGGCAGCGTTCGGGAAACTGCGCGGTATCTTCTCGTCCAACTTACCGCAGTGTCTCAAGACGAAAGTCTATGACCAGTGTGTGTTGCCAGTGATTACATACGGGACCGAAACGTGGTCGCTCACAATGGGCCTTATCAAAAGGCTTAAAGTCACCCAAAGGGCAATGGAGAGGGCTATGCTCGGAGTTTCCTTGCGTGATCGAATCAGAAATGAAGACATCCGCAAGAGAACCAAGGTCACCGACGTAGCCCGAAGAATTGCTAAACTTAAGTGGCAGTGGGCAGGGCACATTGCTCGCAGAACGGATGGCCGATGGGGCCGAAAAGTTCTGGAGTGGCGACCGCGTACCGGAAGACGATGCGTTGGAAGACCTCCCACTAGGTGGACCGATGACCTGGTGAAGGTTGCGGGAATCCGGTGGATGCGAGTCGCAAGAGACCGGTCAATGTGGCGACACTTGGGGGAGGCCTATGTCCAGCAGTGGACGTCTTTCGGCTGAAATGAATGATGATGAAGTAAAGAAAAACAAATACAAAGCATAGTTTTCAGTAGAACGTAATTTATGCTGGTAGAAAAGTATTATAGCAACAGTCATTTTTATTTTTCGAAGATTTCAGTATCTCATACGGTCGTTTCAACATATTTATTCGGACAAAAGTATTCGGAAAATTAGTATTTTAGGCCGTAGATTTAATATTTTGAGTAAGGACATATCTTCTTTTTTTGTGGGAGCTTTTATTACTACCCGTATTATAATTATGGAAATAAAACAAATAAAAGGAGTAACAAATAAATACATTGACGAATGCGTAGATTTCAGCTGGGACGGGGACAAAGGCATCGGTAAAATCAAAACAAAATCTAGTCTTTTATTTTTGCAGAAAACACTGTTACAATGGTGTTACAAAAGATTGCATATTTCAAGTGATTCTACCGTACGGTATGCAAAATGTATACCTACAATCATAAAATACAATTAATAAATTTAAGGTCAGGTAAATTAATTAAAAAGTAAATAAAAATAAATAAAAACAAACAAAATATTAAATTAATTCAATGTCATACAGATTAGCCATTACTTGAATGTCGACCGCCAAGTCGAGCGCGAAGCAAACACTGCCGTACCATCCTTTACTGGAACCATTTCGCCGCATTTTCAGGCCCCTATTTGAGAACCTCTGGATATGACCAGAACGCAGAAATTTTTGTCATCTAGTAAGCCATAATCACATACTTAAAATCTAAAATTTCAAGTCTGTAGGTTATTTAGTCTGGGGGCACGGCAGTGCCCCCGCCAAGTCGAGCGCGAAGCAAACACTGCCGTACCATCCTTTACTGGAACCATTTCGCCGCATTTTCAGGCCCCTATTTGAGAACCTCTGGATAAGACCAGAACGCAGAAATTTTTGTCATCTAGTAAGCCATAATCACATACTTAAAATCTAAAATTTCAAGTCTGTAGGTCATTTAGTTCCGAAGTTAAGCGAAAGCAAAGTTTCGCATTTATGACACTCACTCACTCACTCACTCATGATCATCAAAATAGAACTAATACTTCCCATAAACTCAGAGAGTTGAAATTTGGTACAGAGTTAGGGTTTAATGGCCACATAAAGGGAAACTATAAAAACTAGGATAATCGAAGATCTGGAGTACCTGGTGACCCTGATTAGAAAACACAAGAGCCTAACCAAACTATTAGAGAGATCGACATACCGCCTTTACAAAAAATATTTAACTTAGTGGGCCGCTTCATTTGATGTCAAAAATCGAAGGTCTGAAGTATCTGATGAAGAACCCTCAGCTGGTCTCAGCTGTATTAGAGACTAGCTTCTGCCCGCGACTTCGTTCGCGTGAATATCCCGCTTGCAACATTTGTTATTGCTGCTTCGCTCCTTTTAGTCACAGCGTGATGTCATATAGCCTATAGTCTTCCTCAATAAATGGACTATCCAACGCAAAAATAATTTTTCAATTCGAGCTGGTAGTTCCTGAGATTAGAGCGTTCAACCAAACAAACAAACAAACTCTTCTGCTTTATCATATTATTAGTATATTAGTATAGATATGGTAATGCCCCCTTCTACTATTGGTACATAAAAAAAATCGACTGTCATTGCAAAAATCCAGCGTAGTGGGACATATCTTCTAATTTAATCTAGCCTATAGCGTCTCCTCCTCTCTATGCGAAATATTAATTTCGCATAGAGAGGAGGCCTGTGTCCCAGCAGTGGAAATATTAATAGGCTGATGATGATGATGATGATTAATTTCGCTCAAAATTTTGACAAAATATAATGCATTGGAATAAGAGTGGCGTTGATACTCGCAAACGTCGCTAGATGGCGCTGACTGTATTTTAAAATGCGTTTACGTTTGTTTTTCCGATAACCTTATATGGCGAAGTGGCAACCGGCCGTGTTACAGTCGTTTACGACATTCTTCTAGTGCGCTTGAAAACGTTTGCTAGGGATTAGCAGGGATTATTTGCATTTCGTTAATTTCGCTTATTATTTCGTGAGGTTTGCTAAGGTTAGCAGGATGTTAATATAACAATTCAAAGATTTGAATAGGTTAGGAATTTTATGAAGAAACAGTACTTCGAAAATTCGCTAATCATTTGATTCACGAATTATTGCCTATTAAGTCAAAATTTGAGATCATACCCGGGGCATGCGTGTACACAGAACAATTCCCAATTTGTGTGGCGTGTGCCCTAACAATTCACAAGAGCCAAGGTCTAACTCTAAAAAATGCCTTCAATTCATTGACATTGGCACCTCCATATTCTCTTGTGGCCAAGCCTACGTGGCGCTTTCACGAGTAACCAATCTTCATAGGGTGCACCTCATAAATGTTGACTTCAAGAGTATAAAAGCTCAAGCTTCAGCGATCACCGAATACAACCGGCTTAGGCGTAAATACCGCGCCGATCTTTCAGAAATTAAACCGTCTAAACCATCTAAAAGAATTAATAATGAACGCGAATGAGCAATACGAAAAACTGTTGCTACTGTACAAGACTCTGAACCGGAAAAAAAGAAAAGAAAGATTTGTAATAATAAAAAAACTACTACTAAAAAGAAAAAAACTGTCAAATAAGAAATCTTATAAAAAAAATCAATATGCCCACGTTTCTACAAAGAGAAGTGAAATCCCACCAAAAAACATTCTGTAAAAAAACTAGCCAAGTCTCGATGGAGCTGCTTGATTATCTCTAAAAAGTAATGAAATCTAGACAAAGTCGTGCCAAGTCTAAGGTTCCTTACTACGATTTCTTTATTATTATAGTTAATGTTGTGTGACTTGGCCGTTGAACATTATTTATACGTTAGTGGGTACAAGTCAATTTTGTAGTTACAACAGATATAACATTACGTGTAAACAAAATTAATGTTCAACGGCCAAGTCACACAACATTAACTATAATAATAAAGAAATCGCAGTAAGGAACCTTGGACTTGGCACGACTTTGTCTAGATTTCATTACTTTTTAGAGATAAACAAGCAGCTCCATCGAGACTTGGCTAGTTTTTTACAGAATGTTTTTTGGTGGGATTAATTATATCTGGAATTGTTACAATATTTAAAGATACCTCCATAATAATTGTTATTGCTTGATGTCACTGTGAGGTCTTAAAACATTAATAATATAAAAGTCTATTTTATTTTATTTTATTTCTTAGGTCTACCAACAATTGTTTACACTAATTAACAAACACAGATAAAACATGCATTTAAACTGTACACAGTGTAACAATTACATAAAGGTAAACACCACATGGACAAAAAAAAGAAAACTAAGTATAAATCTTAAGCTACATAATGTACAAGTAAACTCAGTAAAATATTCAAATATGAATCAATAACTTACATGCTAAGTATTAAAAGCATAATTTCTTTGAAAAGTTAAGTACACAGTCCAATAACTTTTACAACAAATCTGATAAACAGTTTGTCATATACGGAATAACGTGGGTACCTTCAGTACTTGTGAAATATTCTTTTATTAAAAATATTCGCTAAGTCGAGGGTAGGTTGTTAGTTTTACACATTCGTTTGTACTATGCTATGCTACTCAGCGCAATAAACTGATTTACCAAAATCTAGTGTTTTAATGGGCATAATAGTGGCGACGAGTGTAAATTGTGAACTATGGAGCGTAAATTAGTGAAATTTCATGAGTTCAATGTGAAAACACACAATTGGGACAGTTACGTAACTCGACTCAATTTTTGCTTTGAAGCTAGTGGAATCGTCCTAGATTCGGTCAAAAAAGCCAACTTTTTTACGATTTGTGGTGCTCAGACTTTCGATACTGTTCTTGCATTAATCACTCCAAAAAATTCAAGTCAAGTGACTTATCCGGAAGTTATAGATGTGTTGACCAAACATTACAGTCCAAAACCAAATGAAATATCAATGTCATACAAATTTTACCATCGTGATCAAACAAAGGACGAGACAGCGACGGAATATATCGCTCAATTAAGAAAAATCAGTACCAACTGTAATTTTCCCAATCTGGAACGCATGTTGCGGGACAGATTAGTGTGTGGCATGAGCGATCGCAAACTACAGTACGAGCTGTTGAAGAAAGACAAACTCGAGTACAAGGACGTCGTTGACGCCATGGTGTCTGCCGAGTCCGCGGGGAGGGATGCGCGCATGATGCAGCAGGCCGAGCGCGCGGCCACGCCGGTGCACGCCGATACCGCCGCCGCGCCGCCCCCGCCTGAGCCGATGGATGTCAAGGCGTTTAAAATAAGAACAAACATTCGTCTTCGCTACAGATGTGGTGATCGTCACGGTGGTGAATGCCGTTTTATCAATGCTGTTTGTCATTTTTGCAAAAGAAAGGGTCATATCGAGAAAATCTGTACAGCTAAAAAGAAAAGTACCTCAGGAAAAGTAAACCACGCTGAAGAGGTGCAGTCTAACGCGCAGCTGAACGGGATTTACAAAGTGGAGGGCGCGAACACGCGCGTTCCTGCCTACATGCTACGCGTGTTGCTGAACGACGTGCCTGTGGACATGGAAGTGGACTCGGGCGCCGCTTTCTCACTGGTCAACGAGCGCACGTGGGCGCGCCTACAGCCGCGCGCCGCCACTGCGCCGCGTCCCATGCACACGCGGCTGCGCACTTGGAACAACTCACAGGTTTCGGTTATTGGACAAGCATAGGTTTCGGTCATCTATAAGGACATTAAAACTGAATTAAACGTAATAGTGGCTAGAGGTTCAGGGCCAAACTTATTGGGACGTGATTGGTTTGAGCCCCTCGAAATTTCTATTAAGTTGAATAAAATTTTAGATATTGACTTGTCAGCAACGAATGCATTGTTAACCAAGTATGGGGAGGTTTTCAAGGACGAACTCGGTACTTACCGGGGAGACCCTGTCGCGATTCATTTAAAACCGAATGCAACGCCTAAGTTTTTGAAAGCTAGACCGGTACCATTCGCTATTAAAGCTAGGGTTGAACAAGAGATAGATCGATTGGTAGGTGAAAACGTTTTACAAGCCGTATCTTATTCAGAATGGGCCACTCCGGTAGTCCCAATAATAAAAAAAAAAACGGTACGGTCCGTTTGTGCGGCGATTATAGTAGTACGGTGAATCAGGCTACGGAAACCGATACTTACCCGATGCCTACAGCTAGTGAAATTTTCGCAATTATATCTGGAGGAAAATTCTTTACGACATTAGACCTTGACCGCGCGTACACACAAGTGGTCGTTACAGAAGACACGTCTCGCCTTTTAACACTAAACACATGCAAACGTCTTTACACTGTACATAGGTTAGCGTTCGGCGTAAAAGCGTGCCCTGGCATCTTTCAACGGCTGATGACAGCGTTGCTGGCAGGTGTGCCTGGTGTCGCCGTGCTGATTGATGACGTCATCATCAGCGGCCGCACCATGGCAGAGATGACGCAGCGTCTTAACGCAGTACTAGGACGTATTGAGAAGGCAGGTTTACGTCTCAATAAAGACAAATGCAAGTTCGCGAAGGAGCGAGTGGAATTTTTGGGTTTTGTTATTGATGCTGACGGGATTCACCCGGCACCGAGTAAGGTTGAGTCCATACTCAATACTCCAGAACCTAAAAATGTGCCACAATTACAAGCATTTCTTGGGTTATATAACTTTTATGAGAGGTTCGTACCCCATAAGGCCACGATATTAGAGCCTCTACATAGATTGCTCGACAAATCGCAGAAGTGGGTGTGGACTGACCGAGAGCAGGCCAGTTTCAATACTGCCAAGCGTTTACTATCTTCTGATCTCACACTTGTACACTATGACTTGAACAAGCCGCTGGTCCTCACCTGCGACAGTTCAGAGTACGGAGCGGGAGCTGTCTTGTCCCACATCATGGAGGATGGACATGAGCGTCCTATTGCCATGGGCTCTAGAACATTGCATTCGCACGAGCGTCGTTATTCGCAACTGGATAAAGAAGCGACTGCCATAATGTTTGGAATTAATAAATTCCAGAATTACTTATTGGGTAGGTCTTTTACGATAGTTACGGACCACAAACCACTGTTAGGAATTTTTGATCCCAAAAGGCCCATACCTCATGTTTTATCACCACGTTTGACTCGAATAGCTTTAATATTAACTTCATACAGTTACGACATTATACATAAACCAGGAACACAGATAGGTCATGCTGATGGACTGAGTCGCTGGCCACAGCCTGTTCCTGAACAAGCTGAACCACAGCTCTGTGACATACTGTTAATGGCAGAGGCCCCTGATGACTGTCCGATTGATGTGGACAAAATAGCACACGTTACAAAACAAGACAACGTTCTTAATCGAGTAAGTCATCAAATTCTATGCGGTTGGCCAGCCAAAATATGAAATGATCAGCTACGTCCATACTGGCTGCATCGGGCTGAGTTGTCGTTGCACGAGGACTGCGTCCTCTTATGCTGCCGCGTAGTAGTACCTCCGTCGCTTCGTGAAGCAGTGCTGCATGCTCTTCACAAAACGCACAGTGGCATAGTTCAAACTAAATCACTCGCCAGAAGTTATGTTTGGTGGCCAAAGTTAAATGACGACATTGAGACTTTGGTACAGACCTGCAATAAATGTTCTGAAAACCGGCATATGCCACCAAAAACTAGTTATGAGTGGGTGATGCCAGTGAAGCCTTGGTCTAGGTTAAATGTGGATTTTGCTGGACCTTTCCAAAACAAAACTTTTTTGATTATAGTCGATGCATATTCTAAATGGCCAGAAGTGTTCATTGTCAACAATATGACTTCAGCTACCGTCATTAAGCACTTGAGAATGATTTTTTCTATCCATGGACTGTGTGAGACATTAGTATCGGATAACGGTACTCCTTTTGTTTCTTCTGAGATGCAGACATTCCTAGAAGCTAACAAGATTAAACACATTACTTCTGCACCATTTCATCCATCCACCAACGGTTTGGCTGAACGTATGGTACAGACAGTTAAAGATAAACTTCGTAAAATGGACGGTATGTCCTGGGATATTAAAATTCCAAACATGCTCTTAGGACTAAGGGAAATCCCATGTGCGGCTACTAACAAAATTCCAGCAGAGCTTTTGTTTAACAGACGGATCCGCACATTGCTAGACACTATTAATCCACATGATCAGAAACGTAAAAGAAGAGAAAATCAAATCATAAGAAATAGTCAAAAGAAGAACAGACAGACAGACATAGGGCAAAAGGTTATGTACAGGAATTTTAGCAGTGGACCTCGTTGGTTACCAAGTACAGTAGTAAATAAAGACGGTCCAGCCAGTTATCGAGTTGAAACTGGAGATGGAACAGTAGTCAGTAGACATTTAGACCAGTTAATCAGACAACAGAATGTACTAAATTCCGAAAGACGGATTGCTAATGAGGAATTAGGACAGAATGAGGACAGGGACACGGTAGAACAAAGTTATGGGGAAAGACAATATTGGGAAATGGATCGGGATCAATATCGGGAAATGGATCAGGATCAATCGAATATACAGGAAAATGAGCAAATTATAGAAATACCCAGTTCAGACAAATGGGCTGAAATGTTAGGTATTCCAATGGAGTCAGAACCTAGTTTATCAGGCGGTAAAATTAGGAATAAACTTGCTATCCATGGAAAAACTCCCTATACTAGACCAGCTCCCAATTATAACTTTATGTGGTAGTTGATAAAAATACATGTTTTGGAACCTTATACTTTTTCATATTGCCAAATGCATAGCTAGAAGTATTATGTGGTGAAGGGTTAAAATAAGCAACTTCAATTTTGTAGTATGCTATAAAGTTTATATTTGTTTTTATATTGTTATTATGTTTTACATACTTGGGGGGAAGGTATGTCATATATGGAATAACGTGGGTACCTTCAGTACTTGTGAAATATTCTTTTATTAAAAATATTCGCTAAGTCGAGGGTAGGTTGTTAGTTTAACACATTCGTTTGTACTGTGCTATGCTACTAAACTGATTTACCAAAATCTAGTGTTTTAATGGACCTAGTACAAGTTCATAAAATTTATATTTTTGATTATTGAGAGAATAATGGTGAAAATCTACGATATCACTACAACTATTTAAAACCCAGTTAGATCTCAACACCGTTCTTCTCATTGGAGGACAAAGTGGCGTAATAGGTTTGCGTGGTATCCTCGACGGACGAAAGTTAATGAGTGCGAGCAGTGGCAGTGAGTCGATATTTCCCTTCAAGGTTTTGCCAGCATACATTGCGTCATTCAGACATCTTCGTTCTTCCAAGGTGTGCATGTTGAAGTATTTCAATCTATTTTTGTAGGAACGCACTTTTTTGGTTATTCCCACAGAAAAGGCCAGATGCCAAACGAAGCGTTTTTGGACGCGTTCTGGACGCAAACTATTTGTAGCGTAGTGCGGCCGCCAAACCACACTGCAGTACTCTAATATGCTACGATCTAAACTCTGATAAAGTAAGATTTTAGTTTTAATTTGACGAAAACCCTTACACTGTCTAATGACAAAATCTATCATCCTGGACGCTCTTTTAGAAATGGAATCTACGTCTAGTGCAAAGGTCAGTTTTTGATCAAACAGAACTCCAAGGTCACGAATAGTGCCTAGCCTACTTCATTCACTTTGTCCTCATTTATGTAATACACTGTCTTTATTGGATTATGTTTTCTTGTATATTTAACGTGGTAACATTTCGCCGAATTCAAATACATTTCGTTGCTTTTACACCATTGAATAAGACTATTAAGGTCCATCTGCAAAAGTGAAGCGTCTCTGTTAGATTCAACAATTCTAAGAAACTTTCAATCGTCCGCATACATGAACATTTTAGAGTGCCGTAAACAATTGGGAATGTCGTTTATAAAATAGTTAAATGGGTACGTATCATAATCCCGAAAGTCATAATACCTATGATTGAAATACCGACGACCAAAACATCGAAATTCAAAATACCGAAAGTTTTAAATGCCGATAGTCGTTATATCGAAACACAAAATACCGATGTTCAAATGCCCCCCGAAAGGACGAAATCCCTAATGGACGAAATACCGAATGGACGAAATCCCGAATGGACGAAATATCAATGGATGAAATACCGATGGATGAAACCCCGAATCGACGAAATCCCGAATGAACGAAATACCGATGGATGAAATCCCGAATGGACGAAATCCCGAATGGACGAAAACTTTTATTTAATAGCCGTATTATATTATTATGCCCCTTAAAAGCGTAGTCGACGGAGCCCCGCTTCGCGGGGCACCTATTTCCGAGTGCAGGGTGTAAAGGGAACCTAACTAACCTAACGGGGGTGCCACAAGAACCGATTATGGGGGCAGAGATGGTACTCCCTTGATTGTCCTAAAATTTTTTGTCCCAAAATCATTATCCATAACACGTTTGCTATAAACTTCAGTAACCATAATGTTCAAAACACCGAAATTATGTTTAACATAACTAACTTTACTTCTAATACTATTTTGTCATAATATCGAATACTATAATAATTGAATCTCCTAATTTTACATGACATAAAGTCGTATGGGTTCTCTATCGTATTACCTAACTGTTCGATCGTATTACCTACTTTAGTTGCCTCAATACAGAGCTACGAAACAGTCGTGCCATTTTATTTTAAAAATTGCAAAAATATCCCAAACCTCACAATCAACCTTACGTCGTCAACATATGGTCGCAAATCGAGCCGGATCATCAGTACCGTGGCACACCTGTGGGTCATTAGTGAATCGGTAGCCCAGCGAGCTGAGAACAAAAGGCCGCATTCCAGAGATAAGAAGACGACTTGTTTACGCAAAATTGTGAAGTTTTTATATGAACTTAGATAATTATATACAAGTGTGGTTGACTATTCATAGCACAAGTTTAGTGACATTACAATACGTACATAATAGAACGTTATAATGGCTACGTTAACTTCGGAACAACAAAAATATTTGAATACACTAGAAGACGTGGCAAATTTAATACAAAAAACACAAGTGAACTTAAAGAAGTGTTCTAAAGTGAGACTTACAGACGGTTACATAAGGGCTAGATTGAAGTGCATTGAAGAGTATTGGTGTTCCTTTAAGCAAGCTCATGAGATGTTGACACAATGTACTCCGAGAGACAAGCGTGGAGAAATCCCGTACTTCCTCAATGAAGACTTTTTCGTCGTTGAAGACCTGTACCTTTGCTTACAAGCAGACATGACAGACATGTTGAGCAAAATGAAACAAACATCAATAGACACATCAAACACATCGTTACTTGGTGGCCAAGGGCAATGTTCGATCGTAAAACTGCCTCGGATTCAATTACCAACGTTTTCGGGTAAATACGAGGAGTGGCCTACGTACCAGGACATGTTCATTTCACTTGTGCACAATAATACTTCAATCAGTGACGTTCAAAAACTACATTACTTAAAGTGTAGTGTTACCGGTGAGGCAGAAATAATATTACGGCACATTCAAGTTACAGACAGTAATTACAATCAAGCATGGCAATTGTTAAAAGACCGATACGGAAATAAACGTGTTATTGTGTTTTCTGTTTTGCAACGACTTTTTTATCAAAAGAAAATCACAACGCAAACAGCTAACAGTGTGAAGACTTTATTAGATACTACAACAGAGTGCATAAATAACCTAAAAAACTTGAAAATTAACACCGATTCCTGGGATCCGTTAATTATATTTCTGGTGATTCAGAAGTTGGACCAGGAATCACATAAAGAGTGGGAAACTTATGCCTATAAGGAAGAGTCAGACGAGGTACCACCTTGGGCAGATTTAAAAAGATTTTTGGAATCAAAATTTAGAACTCTGGAAATGATACAACCCGTAACAAATAAAGACCGTACAATCAAGGAGCGATCCTTTCATGCCGTGAATGCTGTTAAAGAAAAGAGCTGTGTACTTTGTAATGAAAAGCATACCTTATGTCATTGCAAACAATTTATTAAAATGGACCTTACTCAACGTAACAACTATGTAAAAGAAAAACAGCTTTGTTTCAACTGCTTGCTGCCGGGTCACTCAGTTTACAAATGCAAGGTACCAGTTACTTGCCGCGTATGTAGAAGACGTCACCATTCCTTGCTCCACAAATCAGAGGCTTCGAAGGGTCCCACAGAGTCTACACCTAACCAACCTATACAACCATCGACGTCTCAACAAGAAGACAACAAGGAGGCCATTACAAGTCTTCATGTTGGTGTTGGAGTATCGGGAAGAGCATTATTAGCAACTGCACTAGTCAAAGTAAAAGGAGAAAATGGACATGCGACACTGTTAAGGGTTCTTGTAGATCAAGGCTCACAAGCGAGCTTTATAAGTGAAAAGGCAACTCAATTATTAAATCTTCAAAGAAAATCAATTGAAGGCACTGTGACAGGTGTGGGTTCTATGCAGGCACCTATTAAACACGTGGTTCAGCTAAACATATTATCTAGAAGGAAACCAGAATTCAACATGCACGTCGAAGCTTACGTCATGACCAAGCAACTGACCACGAGAATACCACATCATGCAATAACTGCTCATAGCTGGCAGCACCTGGAGGGTCTTGATCTTGCTGATCCAGAGTACAATATACCAGGCCCGATAGATATGCTGCTTGGTGTGAAGGAATATGCACGAATAGTCGAACATAAATTAATTAAGGGTCCGCCAGGGTCTCCGTGTGCACAGAAAACAACCCTAGGATGGATATTGTTTGGAGAAATAAATACAACACAAAAGGAACATTCATTTCTTGTCATGCATCACCAAGTAGACGTTGACAACATGTTAAAGGCTCTTTGGGAGATAGACACAACTACAAGGCGAAAAAATACAAAGGAGGAACAATTATGTGAAGACATTTATCACAAAACATACACAAGAAATGAACAAGGAAGATTTGTAGTGAAACTACCGTTTAAAACAAATTGTATTCAATCAACCGAAGGAAATTCAAGAGATATAGCTAAAACAAGATTGATACATTTAGAGAGAAGGTTTAAAAATCAGCCTAAGTTAAAGGAGGAATACGAAAGGGTTATGGAAGACTACAAAAACTTAGGTCACATAGAAGAAGTACCTGAAAAAGAAATATATACAAGAAAATCAGTATACTTACCCCATCATCCAGTCCTGCGTGAAGATAAAGAAACCACTAAAACCCGCATAGTTTTCGACGCATCCTGTAAGGGAACAAATGGTATATCATTAAATGATGAACTCTTACCTGGTCCAGTGCTCCAAGAAGACCTACGAAGCATAATCATGCGCTGGAGAATGCACGCCGTTTGTTTCGCTGCGGACATACAAAAAATGTACAGAATGGTCATGTTATACAAGGAAGATGCTGATTTTCAGAGAATACTGTGGAGAAACAATAGCAATGAAGAAATAAAAGATTTTAGATTACTTACCGTGACCTTTGGCACTACTTCCGCTCCTTATCTAGCAGTGAAGAGCTTGATCCAACTTGCAAACGAAGAACGAGATATCTATCCAGTAGCTGCTGACATTACATTGTCAGATTTCTATGTCGATGACGTCATGTCAGGTTGTGACACTGTAAACGAAGCCATAGAAGCTAGCAATCAACTCAGAGCTATGTTAAGCAAGGGAGGTTTTGAGTTGAAGAAGTGGTCATCAAACAACATCGAATTGATAAAGTCGATGGATCCAAGCAACATTTCTTCAAGCATCCAACTTGATATAAACCTAGATGGTACTGTGAAGGCGTTAGGTATCACCTGGAATCTTGGTACTGATCAATTTCTTTACAAAATCAGTCTCTCTTCATCCCCGTCTACCATAACAAAGAGAAATGTTTTGTCTGATGTACAGAAACTCTACGATCCATTAGGATGGATATCGCCAAGTATTGTGCTCGCGAAGATGCTCATTCAAAAACTATGGTTAGTTGGCACACAATGGGATCAACCATTATCAGATGAATTAACCGCAGAATGGTTGAAGATAAGAAATGATTTCGAAAATGTCAACAAAATTTCTCTCAACCGATGGTTACACTCGTATAGCAGCGATATAAGAGCAATACAATTGCATGGTTTCAGCGATGCTTCAACTCGAGCTTATGCAGCAGTTGTATACTGCAGAGTACAACAACAGGATGGTACTGTGTACACAAGTTTAATTGCATCAAGAACCAAAGTCGCTCCATTGAAAACAGTTTCACTACCTCGGCTTGAGCTGTGTGGAGCTCTTTTGTTGTCAAGGCTTCTAAAACAAGTCACATTGGCCATGAAAATCCCACATAAACAAACCTACTGCTGGACAGACTCAACCATAGTCCTGGCGTGGCTTCATGGTGAACCTCAAAAATGGAAGACCTTTGTTGCTAATCGTGTGGTGGAAATCAAAGACAATACAAACAACATACAGTGGCATCATGTCGTGTCACAAGAAAATCCTGCTGACATAGCATCCAGAGGAATGTTCCTAACAGATCTGAAAAAGGAGAAGATGTGGTGGAAGGGGCCAGAGTGGCTATCAGAAAAAGAAGTGCAATTGAGAATGTCAGAAAGTACAGAAACAGATTTGGAGTTAAAAATTACCTGTTGTACTATTACAAGTAAATTCCAAGAAAATGAAGAAAACCCAATTTGGGAAAGATTTTCAAATCTGACGAGAATGAAGAGAGTACTTGCTTATTGCAGGAGACTACACAATAAAAACAAAGAGAAGTATTTAACTACAAATGAATTGAGCATAATTTGGCAAAGGTGCATAATATACTATCAGCAATTAATTCATGAAAGAGATATAGAATTCATCAAGAAAAATGGTAGGGTGAGAAAATCAAGTTCACTAATTAGCTTGACACCATTTTTAGATAAAAACAACTTGCTGAGAGTTGGAGGTCGTTTACAAAGCGCTAATTTGCCAGTCACAACCAAACATCCAATAATAATACCGAGTAATCAACATATCACTACATTGTTGATTAACGAAGCACACAAACAAACTTTACATGGGGGTATACAAGTTATGATGACATACATAAGAAGTAATTATTGGATAATTCACTTGAAAGCAGCTGTAAGAAAATGTATAAGAAGTTGCAAGGTTTGCCTTGTGAATAAAGGCAAGATAAACAACCAGTTAATGGGCGAATTGCCAGCTGTAAGGGTGAGTCCACAGCGGGCATTTCTAAACAGTGGAGTCGACTATGCAGGTCCAATATTAATGAGAACATCGAAAGGGCGAGGCCATCATGCTACTAAAGGGTACATCTGTTTATTTGTGTGTATGGCTACACGTGCCATACATTTGGAAGCCGTAACAGACTTAACTTCTCAAGCATTCCTGGCTGCATTTCGGAGATTCGTCGCACGTCGAGGTCAATGTCTTCATCTGTTCAGCGACAACGGCACTAATTTCGTTGGTGCTGCAAAGGAGCTCAAAGACCTTTTAAAAGCAGGTGAAAACAGCATTTCCAAAGAAATTGCCGAACACTTAGCAACCAATGGAACTACGTGGCATTTTATCCCGCCGCGAATGCCAAATTGTGGAGGCCTCTGGGAAGCTGGAGTGCAAGCTGCAAAAAGACATCTAGCAAGAGTTAGCAAAGACACAAAACTTACCTACGAAGAGATGGCAACATTGCTTACACAAATAGAAGCTTGTCTCAACTCCCGACCATTGTGCCAGCTGGACAATACCGTTGAGACGATGTCACCACTCACACCTGGGCACTTTTTAATAGGTGAGCCTTTACTCAGTGTTCCTGATTATGAATATAAAGGCTCAAAAATCAGTCTATTGAGTAGATGGCAGTTAGTACAGCGAATGACACAAGACTTCTGGCGAAGGTGGCATTCAGATTACTTAAACACTCTGCAACAACGGACCAAATGGCAATCGGCTATCCAGTCACCTACCGTGGGAGACATTGTGGTCATCAAGGAGGAGGGTCTGCCTCCTACGAAATGGCTTCTGGGAAAAATCATAACGCTGCATCCTGGAAAAGACAATTTAGTGAGAGTGGTTACAGTGCAGTGTAAGGGACAAAGTGAATTAAAAAGACCTTTATCTAAGTTGATATTCCTACCTCAAGACGCTTGAATAATTGTTAGTTACCTGAAACAAGTTTGTTTATATACTTGCTTATCTTTATGTATACTAGGTACTTACTTTATGAATTTAAGTCTGCATGTTACATAATAATATCATTGTTCATTACATTGTTAAAAGTATGTAAGTAATTAGGTTTAAATAAAACTAACTATGTATCTATGCGTATGTATGTATAAATAAACTACTTAATTACTATTGAGATAATTATGTACATGAGTACACATAAGTACCTACCATTCGATGATTAAATTTGCTAAACTGGATTACAATTATGACAATAATGTACTCACCTTCATACCTACATGCTATTACTTACTTAAACTATGCATAAAAACTAATAACTGATTCTATTGTGAAACAGATAGGTTCCTACTTACCTTTGATTCATACATAATACGAGAACTTGGTACTGTATAATTGTAATGTGTACTTAGTAAACAGATATGTAGGCACTTATTTACTATTTGAAAAGCTGTTATTCATTTTTTTTTTACATTACAGTCCACTTTAAGAATTTGTTAGAATTACTTTGAAAAATTGTTAAGTTTAGAATCAATATGTTAGTTTATTAAGCCCAATCAATTGTATTTGTAAAAGGACGTAGGGTCCTTTTGGTGGGCGGTATGTTCGATCGTATTACCTACTTTAGTTGCCTCAATACAGAGCTACGAAACAGTCGTGCCATTTTATTTTAAAAATTGCAAAAATATCCCAAACCTCACAATCAACCTTACGTCGTCAACACCTAACTTTTTAATCCATAATCTAAAATGACATAATTTTTTTTGTCATAATCGTCATTCGTCCGAATGATAATTTACCCGAACTTTAAATCACATAATATCATATGCCATAAAGTTGAAATCCCTAAATATAATAAGCCCTAAATCCGTTTGTCATAGGTATTACAATCAATAATATACAAAAGACATAAAATCGTTTTCAATAAAAGTCATAAGTCCTATTCTAAGTAAATGTTTAATCGTATGTAGGCGTTGACCTGCAAAGCAAGCAAGCATGCAGCAAGTATGCGGCAAGCATACAGCAAGCAAGCATGTGGCAAGCAAGCATGCAATGCAAGCAAGCATGCAGCAAGCATGCAGCACGCATGTAGCAAGCATGTAATGCAAGGACGCATGCAGCAATCATGCAGCAAGCATGCGGCAAGCATACAGCAAGAAAGCAAGCATGCAGCAAGCAAGCATGCAATAAGCAAGCATGCATGCAAGCGTGCAGCATGCAAGCGTGCAGCATGCAAGCAAGCATACAGTATGCAAGCAAGCATGTAGCATGCAAACGAGCAAGCATCATGCAGCAAGCATGAAGCATGCAAACGAGCAAGCATCATGCAGCAGGCATGGTTTCTGCCACCGCAGCTTCCACCGGAATCATTCTGCTGACCATTCGGAATCATACACATGATGTGATACAATACTTAGGACATACGACTGGTACTCCCTTGATTGTCCTAAAATTTTTTGTCAGAAAATCATTATCCATAACACGTTTGCTATAAACTTCAGTAACCATAATGTTCAAAACACCGAAATTATGTTTTACATAACTAACTTTACTTCTAATACTATTTTGTCATAATATCGAATACTATAATAATTGAATCTCCTAATTTTACATTAAGTATTCTATCACATAATGTGTATGATTCCGAATGGTCATTTATAAACCTAACTTTTAGGGATTTTTTAGGGACTAACAGTCGCTAAAAAATCCCTAAAAGTTAGGTTTTGGTGACAGAAACGAATTGCTGTAAATCCGACTCCACGCAGTCTTGTCTGCCCTACCCTAAGAGTGTTATTTAAAATCGCGTAGGCGCGGAGGGGCGAGGCGGGCCGCGAGTTGAGGAGCAGGTGGTTGTGACACTCACCGCCGCGGCTGAGGCTGGCCGTTCGCCGGCCAGCAAGCCGAAGCTGCGGTGGCAGAAACCATGCCTGCTGCATGATGCTTGCTCGTTTGCATGCTACATGCTTGCTGCATGATGCTTGCTCGTTTGCATGCTACATGCTTGCTTGCATACTGTATGCTTGCTTGCATGCTGCACGCTTGCATGCTGCACGCTTGCATGCATGCTTGCTTATTGCATGCTTGCTTGCTGCATGCTTGCTTGCTTGCTGTATGCTTGCCGCATGCTTGCTGCATGATTGCTGCATGCGTCCTTGCATTACATGCTTGCTACATGCGTGCAGCATGCAAGCAAGCATACAGTATGCAAGCAAGCATGTAGCATGCAAACGAGCAAGCATCATGCAGCAAGCATGTAGCATGCAAACGAGCAAGCATCATGCAGCAGGCATGGTTTCTGCCACCGCAGCTTCGGCTTGCTGGCCGTTCGGCCGCGGCGGTGAGTGTCACAACCACCTGCTCCTCAACTCGCGGCCCGCCTCGCCCCTCCGCGCCTACGCGATTTTAAATAACACTCTTAGGGTAGGGCAGACAAGACTGCGTGGAGTCGGATTTACAGCAATTCGTTTCTGTCACCAAAACCTAACTTTTAGGGATTTTTTAGCGACTGTTAGTCCCTAAAAAATCCCTAAAAGTTAGGTTTATAAATGACCATTCGGAATCATACACATTATGTGATAGAATACTTAATGTAAAATTAGGAGATTCAATTATTATAGTATTCGATATTATGACAAAATAGTATTAGAAGTAAAGTTAGTTATGTAAAACATAATTTCGGTGTTTTGAACATTATGGTTACTGAAGTTTATAGCAAACGTGTTATGGATAATGATTTTCGGACAAAAAATTTTAGGACAATCAAGGGAGTACCAGTCGTATGTCCTAAGTATTGTATCACATCATGTGTATGATTCCGAATGGTCATTTATAAACCTAGCTTTTAGGGATTTTTTAGGGACTAACAGTCGCTAAAAAATCCCTAAAAGTTAGGTTTTAGTGACAGAAACGAATTGCTGTAAATCCGACTCCACGCAGTCTTGTCTGCCCTACCCCAAGAGTGTTATTTAAAATCGCGTAGGCGCGGAGGGGCGAGGCGGGCCGCGAGTTGAGGAGCAGGCGGTGGTGAGCGTTAAACCCATCTGCGACGATAAGCTCGCGTGAGGCCGCCGGAGCCCCGCAGCGCCGGAGCCGTGACAGAAACCATGCCTGCTGCATGATGCTTGCTCGTTTGCATGCTACATGCTTGCTTGCATACTGTATGCTTGCTTGCATGCTGCACGCTTGCATGCATGCTTGCTGCCTTGCTGTATGCTTGCTGCATGCTTGCTTGCTATATGCTTGCCGCATGCTTGCTACATGCGTGCCACATGCTTGCTGCATGCTTGCTTGCATTGCAGGTCAACGCCTACATACGATTAAACATTTACTTAGAATAGGACTTATGACTTTTATTGAAAACGATTTCATGTCTTTTGTATATTATTGATTATAATACTTATGACAAACGGATTTAGGGCTTATTATATTTAGGGATTTCAACTTCATGGCATATGATATTATGTGATTTAAAGTTTGGGTAAATTATCATTCGGACGTATGATGATTATGACAAAAAAAAAAAGTCATTTTAGATTATGGATTAAAAGGTTAGGTAATACGATAGAGAACCGGCAGAGATACTTCCGTATGTTCAGTTGACAATAATTCGAGAGTTTACAATATCGCTAGAGAGTAACACGTTATATTGTAATAATATAACGTGTGTGACAATTTTACGGTGACATATATAAGCACAAATTTTGTGACAGAAATGAATCGCTGCAGAGCCGACTCCACGTAGTCTTTTCTGCCCTACCCCTAGAGTGTAATTTAAGCCCGCGTAGGCGCGGCGGGGCGAGGCGGGCCGCGAGCTGAGGAGCAGGTGGCTTTAACACTCGCCGCCGCGGCTGAGGCTGGCCGGCTGTCAGCCGGCCAGCAAGCCGAAGCTGCGGACAATTTCGGGATTTTGAACTTCGGGATTTTAAATTTCGGGCAAATGAACTTTCGGGATTTTGAACTTCGGGATTTTAAACTGTCGGGCAAATGAACTTTCGGGTATTTGAACTACGGGATTTTTAACTTCGGGATTTTAAACTTAGGGTTTATAAACTTCGGGATTTTAAACTTTCGGGCAAATGTTCTTTCGGGATTTTAAACTTTCGGTCAAACAACCATTCGGCGTTTCAATTTTCGGGATTTCGTCCATCGGTATTTTAAAATTCGGTCTTTTAAAATTCGGGATTATGATACGTACCCAGTCCAATACCTTGGTCATAAACAATTATAATAAGTTACCCGAAGTAAGAATTCAAATAAATTTAACATTTTTATCAATAAATTGAAGCTATTCCTTTTAGGCAAATGCTACTATAGTATAAGCGAATACTTGATTTACTATCTAATTATTTCTACAAATACATATTATTAAATATCCAATAAATAAACATAAGAGCGTCATATAATAATTGAAAATACCGTAATTCACAAAAATAATGAGAAATTAATAAAACAATAAAAAAAAAATGAATGGTTTTATATTCTAATAAATAAATCTATATAATTTATAAAACAATAATAAGTATAACTCTTAAATTAATTCTGCATTAATAAAACAGTATTATTTACAGTGCTCTAAACAGCCAGTATTCTTCCTCCTCTCTCCTACTAAATCTATGCTGTGCCCGACAGGGTCCATAATTGTGACTAATATTTTTCCTTCCATCTTTATACATTATGGTACGCAGTAATGAATAGAGAATTGTTTTTAACTGACTTCAAAAAGGAGGAGGTTCTCAATTCGTCAGAACCTTTTCTTATGTATTTTCCCCGATTACTCGAAGATGGCTGGACCGATTTGAATTATTATTTTTTTGTTTGAAAGGGTATTACTTCGCAGGTGGTCCCATAATCATCAAGTCAGGATCTGATGATGGGATCCTGGAGAAATAGAGTGAACTCTTCAAACTTTAGAGGCACACTTGATGCGATTTGTGTAGTTTTTGGAAGAATACTTTCTTAAAGTGGTTCCATTTCAATTTGGTGAAAATCTGATGAAGAACTTCGGAGATAGGCAACGGAACTCCTCAATAAATGATAGCAAATGGACTGGGATTGCTGAAATCTATTGTCTGTCTATTGTTTACACCAGTTCATAACATAACATCACGCCGGTGCGCTGTGAAGGGGTAAGCACAAGTGAACCGCTAAAAAGTGAAAAATAAAAACATTTTGCTAAAAATAAAACCGACTTCAAAAAACACAAAAAGGGAAAAATAACTTTAGCTTCAGAAGTCGGTGACAAAAACAAAAAAAAATCAATCAAACAAAGGTCACCGACTTTGTCCTAAGCCCACCAATATTTTGGTGAAGAATGTTTAGATACGAGTATTTAGGGGCGAAAAAAAGATTCAGATTCTGGGAACTCTTCGCCTGACATTTTTTCTTTTACACTCCCCATATTTTCTTGCTTGATTGCCAATATCAAATCAACGAGGTCCTTAAATATAACCGTCTTACAATGATTATTTAAGGCTCCAGGGCGTATATAATGAAGTATGATGGTTAGTTAAATTCAAATTAGAGTCTAAATGATACTCGTAGGCATGCTCATGGGTGATAAAGTCCATGTATAGCCTACCATTGAATGCTTCCAGTCTTGAGTTATATAGATTGTTGTAATTATAATAGTAATTAGATTTAAATGTTAGTAGTGTTTTTATAATATTAGTATTTTTTATGTCCTGTAGTATACAATATCTAATGTCCGTTATTATGTCTCAATAGTTATTTGTCTTTCTAAAGTCTTCCTCATCAACCATAATTATACAAAAGACATTTAATGAGATATGTATATGGATAATGTCAAGAGATAACACACTTGTGTGATTTGTTACAGCGTTGTGGAGTCCTAGCCAGCCGGTGAGAGACGTGTACCAGTGGAAGTCTCACATGCGCATGCAGAACAAGCTGAAACATCTGTGTCGCGAGCTGGTGCTGGACGCCGAGATGAAGTTGAAGGCAGTGCAGCACTACCGCGACCAGTTTTACAAGTCGCTGCCGTACCAGCTCGGAGACATCGTCTACAAGCTGCGGGACCTGTTCAAGCAAATGATCAACAAGTACCAACTCGTTGATAGAAACATATCCTATCATCATTATGATCACAACCAGGTAACACACCTTCCAAATATTTACAATTTTGCTCGTTTTACCAGAGTTTTGTTAGAATTTTGAATGTTTTTGAGTAGAACATCAGAATCTTCGTTGAAGTGCGTCGGATGGGCACAGAACTCGAAACTCAAGTAGATATGGCACGAGAGTGGCAATTGAGAAGAAGGACAGCTGAAGAGCATCACGAAGTCATGAAGGACCCACTGCGTAGTGGAGCCGGCCGTGACTTACATGAGTCGGAGGAGCTGCTGGGTGAAGCGGTGGCGCGCGGGCGCATGGCGCAGCTGCGCAGGGGGGCGTGGGGGGCACGCGGGCGCGCGGCGCGGGCGGGTGCCGGGCGCCCGCCCGCGCCGCCGGTCCTCGCCGGCGGCGCCACGAGGAAGAACAAGAAGTGGAAGCGGGTCGTTCCGTAGTTTCGTGCAAAAACGATTTCCAGACTAATTTACCCATGGTTTTCATTTTTTTTTAACCAGAATGGGTAAAGACATAGTTACTTTAAAAGGAGTATCGATAATATTAGGTTTTGATTCGTTATTTTATTTAATAAACTAATAAAACTGCGTCTAAATTCATTCCTCTCTGTTTCCAACTAGGGACCTCGGCGTTTGTTTTCATGTTTATTTGTCTACTGTCGAATTGATAGCTTTAATTAATACGGTTTGTAAGAACCAAACCCCTGACCTATTCTTTAAGTATTTTAAATATACCAATAACTTAGTAATAGTAGAAAAAAAACTATATTTTCTAATTGTCACAAAAAAAACATCATCGCCATCCGTACTCGGAAACTTCGTAATTTTGTAGTGGTTTATTCGGTCCCTAATATAGTGCAGGTCACAATGTGTATCTACTGGTAAGTCAGCCGCGGCAAACAGAGCAAAGTGGACGTACGCCTATCGCTGTCATAATTATTTGAAATCTTCGTATTGTTGGTAGTGCTTCGTCCAGAAATAATTTCATCACATTCCTTCTATTTCACAAGGTACTGTAGTAAACAAATTATTATAAATCTACACTAATATTATAAAGAGGAAAACTTTGTTTGTTTGTTTGTTTGGTTGTAATGAATAGGCTTAAAAACTACTGGACCGTTTTTAAAAATTCTTTCACCATTCGAAAGCTACATTATCCACGAGTAACATAGGATATATTTTATCCCCGTACTCCCACGGGAACGGGAACTATGCGGGTGAAACCGCGGGACGTCCGCTAGTACTAAATATGTTTGGCTTTCAAATTGATTTTGATCCTATTTTATTACTGAGTTGCTAATGTATTCGGTAACGAAATTATTAAACAAAATGTTAGAATTTTTCATTCATCTCCTCTTCATTACCTTCCGTCCCCTCCAGTTTTTTGCGGGAAGGTAATGAACTGTTTTGGAAGGAAATGAAAGTTTTATTTTTGTTCACTACAAATAAGATTGAATAGGTACTGTTAAAAATATAGGTACAGTGTAAGCTCCATGTAACACCAACAACAACATGAGATGCGTGTTTTTCTATGTAGTTTATTATTCTATTTGGCCGTATTTTATTATTCACTATATCACTTTTCATTACCTTCCAGTTGTTAAATTTCAAATGTCATTTTCTCCGTGAATAAACAATAATAACGTGCCTTCCACTTTAAATGAATCTGGTGACAATTGAAACTCGTGTATATAAAAGAAAAACCTAAAATGTAATATTTATTTTTATTCTGCGGAACGGTTCTATTTGCACGAAACGACGGAATGAACCAAGCACGTCAGAGGCTACGAGATGGTGTAGATTGCAGTAGTAGTAAGTGTGATATACCTGTAATCCTTCTTCCACGTCCACATTTTAGTAAACTCGACTAGTACATAATAGAACAACGTTTACAGGTCTAACACACTTTTCGAAAACTATTCATTAAAATATTTTGCCAATAATGTTTTCTTCTGCGTGTCGTCGTCACGGAGGCGGGCCCAAGAAACGCTGGTGTGACGAATTGGACTCGTTCCTGACTGATTGGCCAGAAGAGGCAAAATACCGGGAGAGGTGGAAAGAAATGGGGGAGGCCCTTGCCCAGCAGTGGGACAGAATAGGCTAAAAGAACACACACTTACTCACCCACACTTCACACTTATGACAAAACGCTACAAAAGGTCGCAAAGTATGCGCTAGCACAGTGAACATCTACTGCTGACCAACATCAGTTTGCGTCGTATACTACAAACTAAAAAACCCGGCTACTGAAAAAAAATCATAACGATTCCTTCTGGCTTCGCCGTAGTTGTCTAAAAAAGAACGAAACAAGAAAATGATTCATACGGAAATCCAGAAATGCGAAAGGTACAAAATTGGTAAAGGCAGAGTTGAGGTCACACCCACTGTTTATTTACTACGATTATGTGGGTGCCGGGAGCACCTCCATGAACTCGAATGGTCTGCTTCCTAGTCTCGACAGAGATGACAACAAAATCGTTAACTTTCGATTGCTAATTACTAACGAATATATTCGGTTGGAATAATAATGCTTGCGACTTTGCGAGTAATGAAAGTCTCTACATCCTTGATGCGTTTCTTGTAAGTATAATTTATTGCAACCGAATTTATTCCTTAGTAATCAAAGCCGGCCCTGTCCACCGCTCCGTCCGATGTGCACTTGCTTGCTAGTCACGGCTTCATGAGTAGCGCGGTCGTGGCTCGCAGCGGACGACGCGCGCCGCCTACACTACGAGTATCACACATCACTGAATCACTGAATGCAGATTTCCTGAGGTCATAGGAAGTGATTGTGTGCGGAGGTGGGAGGCGGTACGTGTGACGACTGCGAAGCGTTTTGGAGGTGAGGTATCCCGCGACACGCGAGCGACAACCCCAAACAAATTAAAGTTTATAATACGCAATTTGCTTGCAAATACGCGACCGAAATGGAAACAGCTAAGAAGTCGAACGAAGCGCATTCAATAGGAAGTTGTTTGTTGCGCCTATCCAACGTATTGGAACAACAAGTTTTTTCATTTGACGGCGACTCTCGCCGCGCACTACGCGCACTATGGACGAGCTCACTAACCCGAACTTATTTTCCTTCCTTCCTTAAGTAACTGTTTTGAACTCAACTCTTTTACTAAAAAAACGGGCACTTTAGATTTTTTCTCTACTTCAATGAAGAAGAACCAGAAAGAGGTTTTATTAATTTGACGATGTAATGTATAGGCATGTTATTTGCAGCATCCTGACATGGTTCTGTACGTTCCAATTTAAATTTCGAAATCAACAAAATGAAAATAATTAAAGCTTTGTTCCATTATAATTATCTTAGGGCTGGTTTCTCAATCGCCAGTTAACTTTTATCCGAGGAATATTATAAGTTTCATGATTTGACAGTTTTTGTATGGACTCTCTGTCAAAACGTCAGATTTACTCTTCTGATAAAAGTTATCTAATGATTGAGAAATCAGCCCTTACTCCAACAAATAACTACTTACCATTTATGAAAAAACTAAATTATTAAATACTAGATGGAAACCCGGCTTCGCTCGGGTGAAATGTGACTCTTAATACAGATGTAGGTACAAAATGTAGGTGGATATTTTTGCAGGTATCGGTTCTCAAGGAATATTAAAGGCAAAGCATCATTCATCGTGTTTAATAAATATTAGTAAATTAAAACTTCAAAAGTACTTTACTTAAATAATTTTAATTTATAATTAACGTTCAAAATAAACTAACATAAATTAACAAAACAAATAGCTTTTAAGGTTTATTATCTGTAAACCTCTCTGTTTTAAGTACTCAGTCTTTTTCTTTACTTTGGTAGGTAGGTAAGTAGGTACCTACTTACTTATTACTTTTGAAAATCTATACATATAATAAAATTGTAGAAAAGTCGTTTTTGTACATCAAAATAAAATCCAAAAAAAATTGTCAGGGTGTTAAAGGATAACCAATAGAACCCATTTCCAGCATTTTTCGATTTTTTGTCAGTTTATTTATCCGGGCATCACGTAAAATTTACGAAAGCAATGTAGATAACTTTTATACACAACGATTGAGCGTAACTTGAAGTAAGATTTAGTTTTTGTTTCATTGCAATCGTTTCAGTCTATCAAAAGATATTTGAATTTAAAGTGAAGAAGTAGAGAAATTCCACACTTGGTCTCACAACTTTAAAATATTAAAACAGCGCCATCTATCGACTATCAACTACGTGCAGTATTGAATAGATGGCGTTGTGCGTTATGTGACGCATACGAAGTTGCGCGGGTCAGCTAGGAAAAAATAAAAATGTTGTTTTTTAGACTAAGTGACTAAATCAAAAATAATATTGAGAAGCCAAGTAAAATAATTGCATTTTGCAATGAGTAGTCACCCGAGAAGTTGGGAAAGGTACTTATTAAGAAATAATCATAAATATTCTCTATTAGGGCCTGCGCAGACGACAGAATTTTGTGCGCGACTGACAAAAAGTTTTGCGACAAATTTTGCGTGATTGATGTGCTTGACTACTTTTTTGTCCACTATAAGGATCTACTGATGGAAAGGATACTACTGATCGCCTTACAGTCGACATAAAAGGGCAAAAAGTCTCACATGAATCACAGGTTGATTATCATAAAATTTCTCTATATACAACATTTTTCGTTAAATATTTATCACCTTTCAAGCCTTGTTCAGTGGTATTGATAATTTGGATTTTTAAATTCAAATTCAAATTCATTTATTGGTGTGATTTTTGGTACATTTTCATGAGATCTTAATAATAAATAATCAGTTCCTCAAAAACCTACCTTAAAGGTGTACACTCTTTCACATAATTGGTCATATTAATTACAATAACACTCAAAATAACTTAAGACAGAAAAACAAACAAAACATTAACATGGAAATAAAGATAAAAATTCAATGTCAATAATGGAATAAAACTTACAATGTCAATAACGCAATAAAATGAAAATGTCAATAACAGAATACAATTTACGATGTCAAAAATGAAATAAAATTTACAATGTCAATGAAATAATATCAATGTCAAATACTTAAGTTAAAAAAAAAATCTTTCTCAGTAAGGAATTCACTGACAGTATAGTATACTTAAAAACTTTCGAAGCCTGCTTTTAAATAAAGACAGCGGCAATTCTCTCCATTGCTTAGGTAATTTATTATAGATGACCGAAGCCATGCAGTACACACTTTTGCTCATTAGTGCCGTTTTGGCGGGGTGGGAACACACAAGATTATTGTCACGTCTATTACGAGGAACTACGTCAGCCAGGAGTTTAAAACGATTTGGGTTCGACTTAACAAACACAGCTACTTCCATTATGTACAGACAAGGTAGTGTTAATATTTTGTGCTGTTTAAAGTATGGCATGCAACTATCCGTAGATTTAAGCTTAAACATTGCCCGTAGACATCTTTTCTGGGCTTTAAAAACTGTTTCCCTTTCGGTGGGATTTCCCCAGAATATTATAGCGTAGCGTAAGTGCGATTCTACTATACCATAGTATGCAGTAAGCAGTGCATCTATGTATATTACTGGGGATAGTGAATGTAGAGCGTATGCGGACTTACTAATTCTCTTACATAAAGTATCAGTATGTGCTTTCCAATTTAGGTTTTTATCTATCACGAGTCCCAGAAATTTTGTACTTTTTACTTCTTCTACGACTTCATTGTTGTAGTGTATATTAGGGCAAATTCTAGGAATCCGCTGACTGAAATTTATAACTTTCGTTTTTCCCAGGTTTATTTTTAAATTATTTTCCTCTAACCAGTTAACAACACTTTTTAAACAATTATTTATGTCCCTTTCATATGCTTCCTCATTTTCACACGGTATTGTCACAGTACTATCGTCTGCAAACAATGTTATTGGTTGTTCAATATATTCAGGTAAATCGTTTATGTATAGTATGAATACAAAAGGACCCAACACGCTCCCTTGAGGGACTCCAAACATAACTTTACGCTCTGAGGATCGAAATATATCTTCGCGCTTAGTAACCGGATTTATTTGACAAATTTCAGTTATTTGTTTTCGATCTTTAAGGTAAGACTCAAGAAGACTAAGTAAATTGCCTCTAATGCCATATGCTTCAAGTTTTCTCAAGAGAATGGCATAATCCACGTGGTCAAAGGCTTGAGTCATGTCACAAAATATGCCGCATACAGGTATTCGTTTGTCTACATTCTGAATAACATTATAAATAAAGTCATATATAGCCATATTGATAGTTCTATGTTGTCTAAATCCTTTCTGTTCGTCACATAATACGTTATTTTTATCAATGAATTTATAAAGTTCGTTATAGATGTATTTCTCAAATATTTTAGAGATCACAGGTATAAGTGCTACTGGCCGGTAATATTTCATTAATTCTCTATTTTCTTTTTTAAACATTGGCTTTATAATAGAAGTTTTTAAGGCATCGGGAAAGATGCCTGCGCTGATACAAAGATTGATTATATGACTTAAGTGACCACATATTTCCATTAGAAACGTGTTTGAGTATTTTTGTACTAATACCGTCATATCCTACGCTACTTGTATTGTTCAATGACATTATTATTTTATGTATTTCTAAAGGTACACTAGGCAACATGAACATTGACTTAGTGCTCGTCCTTATTTTACAGTGTTCGGGTTTCTTGGTGTCATTCAGTTTCGGCTGAATTTTATCGATGAAGTAGTTATTAAACGCTTCAGCAATGGTCTTGGGATTTGATAGAATACCTTCTTTAACCTTAATTTTATATATGTTTTGTTTGGGTAAATTATGCTTCGCGCGATTAATAATTTGCCACGTAGTTTTAGATTTATTTTTAGATTGTTTAATTTTATGATTGTTTTGTGCCTTCTGTGTCAAGTGTATAATTTTTTTGTGCAATTTTGAATAATTAGTGAATTTATTTTTACTATCCCTACTTAGGTTTAATCTCATCTGCCACAAAAGCTTTCTTTTTCTTTGGCTACACAGTTTAATTCCTTTTGACAGCCACTTAGGTTTTTTAAGAACATTAATTTTGATCAATTTGATTGGAAAGCACAAATCGTACAAAAGCTTGAAAGAGTCGATAAAATTACTATATGTAATATTGGGGTCATCCGTGTCATAAATCTCAGAGAAGGTAAGATTTTTGATGTGACCTTTGAACTTGGCTATGTTCTCAACACTATAATCCCTTTTAGCCGCATACCAACAGTTTATGATACATTTTGTTTGAACAGGACAGTGCAGGAGCTGTGTCGTATGATCGGACAACGCAAATTCTAGCACATCAGTTTTGCATGGTTTGCTAAAATTATGCGCAAAATTGTCTATGCATGTCATGCTTGCCATGCGAGTAGGCTGTTTTAATGCCAATTTCAAGTTATACCTCATTAATAAATATTCAAATGCATTTGTGTGATTATTTTTTTTAAGCATATCTATGTTAAAATCTCCAGCAATAACAACATTTTTATAGCGTGCTAGTGATATTTCTCGCAATATAACTTCCAGTTTTTCTAAGCAGTAGTTAAGATTATTTACATTTGGCACACTATAGATACAGATTACAATTATCCTATAATGCGTTAGCTCAATAGCACAGCATTCAAACACGCCCGAACAAGATAAATTCGAAATTTTTGGTAATTCCTTCCATTGTATATCATTTCTAGCTAGGATGCAGGCCCCTCCCCGTTTTTTCCCCTCTCTACAGAAATAAGCAGCTAAACAATAATTTGGAACATATAACTGATTTTGATATCCTTCCATAATAAAGTGCTCTGTAATGCACAAGACATCTACATTTATGTTTTTTTCAGTAAGTTCATCTAAACATACAGTGAGAAAGTTCGATTTTGTAAGTAAGCCCGCAATATTTTGGTGCAGGATTTTGATATATTTATTGGAGAAAAAACAGTTCTCCAACTTGATCACTATTGCACTTATTCGAGACTTGGGATGTCCCACTATGGTCTTCTTCTAAGAGGTGGATATCGTCGTTAACTTTAGTAAAATCATAATCGTAGTCAATAAATATGTTGGATCTAATCTGGTCAAAGATGTCTCTCCATCCGTCTTTATTAATTTTCCCTGTATGAGTCAGGGTGTAATTACTGTCGAAAAAGTATGCATATTTGTTGTTTTTTATGTCCAAACTGAGGAGGTTGTTGAATAACTCGACTTTATAATTATATATTAGTGCACCTCTTATATAAGTCGGTGCGCATATGAAAACATTTGTGTGTGTAGTATTTTTCAGCGAGTTTTTCAAGTTTTCAAGGATATCTAGACACTCGCTACTTTTAATATCGTTTTCACCAATGAATATCAGGCAATAGTCTTGCATTGTGAACAGTGACGGATTAACCCTTAATCAAATTAAGCAATTGCCTAGGGCATCACGTCTGGGGGGGCACCAGAAGCACAAAAAAATCCGGGCACGCCACTATAGTGGCGATAAATCCCCTCTTTGACGAATGGCTTGAGAGGCACCACGGCGTCCTCACCTTCCGCCTGACGCAGGTCCTCACCGGACACGGATGTTTCGGGAGGTTCCTGCATCGAATCGGGCGGGAGGAAACGCCCGGGTGTTTCCACTGCGAGGATCGACCAGAGGACACGGTGGAGCGCACGGTGGAGGTCTGCCCTGCGTGGGCGGAGCAACGCCGTGTCCTCGTAGCGGCGATCGGCGGCGGCGACCTCTCGTGTCCGGCCCTGGTTCAATCCATGGTCCGGAGCGAGACGGAATGGGAAGCCGTCACCTCCTTCTGCGAAGCAGTCATGCTAGCGAGGGAGGTGGCGGAACGCGAGAGGGAGAGAGCCTCTCGCCCCAGCCGCCGCGGGAGACGCACCGGGCGTCGGGGGCCACGTGGTGGCTACCGGCCATTGTAGACGCGGGCCTGTGGAAGGGGAGCTATGGGCTAGCTCACCGTCCGTCCATCTAATGACGACAGGCCGTGTCGACGGCGCGGTCGTGTTCCACGCGCGCCTCAAAAGGATGTCAGCATAAAGGGAGGGGCCCGTAAGCGCCGAAGCCTGCCGGGGCTGCGGGACTGTTCGAAAGAGATACCGCGGCCCCGGAAGGTAAAGGGCGAGGAAGGAACATGGATGGTTTTTAGTCAGTAAAAGTCTGTCTGGGTCATTTGATGATTCCCATCCGAAAAAAAAAAACTCCGCTGCCACGGCAAACTGTTGCTCAGCGGACAGACCTCCGGCGTGATCTCATGGCGACATGGAGAGAGCGACTATCGCAACCCCGTGCAGGGCACGCCACGATAGTGGCGATAAGTCCCCTCTTTGAGAGGTCTAAAAAATTAGCGATGTAAAATCAGCAGAGTAAAAAAGAAAACGGCAAAATTTGTTGCTTTTTTGTTGCTAATTAGTTGCCAAAAAATTTTTTTTGTTGCTCCAGCCGATCGCAAAAAAATTGCAATAACGCTAGTTTTTCATTATGATAGCGTGGAAATCACTCGATGTGGAATTATCGATCAAGCGAATAAGGGTTAATTTGTTGCTAATTTGTTGCTAAAAGATGCAAAAGAAAAAAATAAAAAAAAAACATAAAAATAAATTTTTGTTAAATATGCCAAAATAAATAAAGTCCACGCCAGCTTAACTCTCAAGTTTTTCGTAGAAAATGCTAAATGAAAATTTGTTGCTGCTCATACTGAAGCTACTCTGAGCACAGAGAGTCAGCAACAAATTAGAAACCGAAAGTCGGATTAGTTTGGAGATCGGTTAAAGAAGAAGCCGGTCACGCCAGCTTAACTCTCGATTTTTCTGTGGAAAAACTGTATTAAAAATTTGTTGCTGGTTAAATTGCAGCTAGTCTGAGTACAAAGAGTCAGCAAATAGAAACCAAAACTTGGATAAATTTGGAGATCGGTTTACGAAAAAACCGGCCACGCCAGCTTAACTCTCGACTTTTCTGTGGAAAAACTATATTAAAAATTTGTTGCTGGTTAAACTGCAGCTAATCTGAGTACAAAGAGTCAGCAAATAGAAACCAAAACTTGGATAAATTTGGAGATCGGTTTACGAAAAAGCCGGCCACGCCAGCTTAACTCTCGACTTTTCTGTGGAAAAACTATATTAAAAATTTGTTGCTGGTTAAACTGCAGCTAATCTGAGTACAAAGAGTCAGCAAATAGAAACCAAAACTTGGATAAATTTGGAGATCGGTTTACGAAAAAGCCGGCCACGCCAGCTTAACTCTCGACTTTTCTGTGGAAAAACTATATTAAAAATTTGTTGCTGGTTAAACTGCAGCTAATCTGAGTAGGTACAAATAGTCGGCAACAAAATAAAAACCGAAAGTCGGATTAGTTTTGTTAGAGTCACTCAACAGCTTTCTGAATCTCAGAGTTGGTTTTCTAGATTTGAAGCGATTAAGTTTTCAATACTGCTATTTCCGAAACTATTGTTTCTAAGGTAGTCGAATGATCATTTAATACGCAACGCAAAGCATTTCCTTCAGTTCTTGAATTTCAGTTGGTTTTAGAAGAGAGGTATCGTCGTATCTTAGGTAGTTTACACCCTTACTAATGTTATAAAATTGAAGAGTTTGTTTGTTTGTTTAAACGCGCTAATCCCAGGAACTACTTTGAAATTGAAAAAAATGTTTTTGTGTTGGATAGTCCATTTATCGAGGAAGGCTTTAGGCTATCTATATAACAATACGCTGCTACCAATAGGAGCGAAGCACCAGTGAAAAATGTTGCAAAAACGGGGAAAATCTCTACTATGCAACATAATTATATACTGATTTATATTAATTAATATTATTAAATTGAACTTAACTCTCGACTTTTCCGTAGTAAAACTATAGTAAAAATTTGTTGCTGCTCATACTGTAGCTAGTCCGAGTACAAAGAGTCAGCAACAAAATAGATACCGAAAGTCGGATTAGTTTGGAGATCGTTTTACAAAAACAACCGGCTACGCCAGCTTGACTCTTGAGCTTTCAATGGAAAAACTATTGTGAAAATTATTGCTGCTCATTACAGCACACAAAACGGTTTTTCCCGGTTCTCATAAAGCCGGGAATCATCGGGTTTTCACTTTGTAAACAAAAACCAGAGTTTTCGGGTTTTTCGGTCTTTTTTAAATAGGTCAATCTGTGAGCTTCGCAGATCAGACACGGAACACGTCGTAGGTCGTAGTGTATAAAACTATGAGTAAGTTAAACTGTCTATCTTCCGAGTTATTCATCTTATTTATATTTTATTTTCAAAAGTACGTTACAGGGTTTCTTGGGTTGTGGAATTGGTAAAATTATCATTCAAAAGTAGGTACCCTTTGTATTTTTTTTGTATTACAGAAGATAGGCTAAGCGTTCATCAATGAAAGTATACACATTATATGAAGCAGTTACGGTGTGTTTTTTTATTATTACAATTATTTTATTTATATTAATTTACTAAATCTGATAGAGGACCATATTCATCAGAATATGGAATTTATATTCATTTGTCGGCGCTCCATTGAAGCCATAGGGTTGTCCCTTTTAATGTTGTTGATATTGTTTTATTTTATTAAAACATGTGACGTTGCACTTTGCAGGTTACAAATAAAAAGAGTTTAGGAATCCTTAATATTAAGATATCTATGTACACTTAAAACTAAACTATTTACACAATACTTTAAAGTTATAATCTATTATAATATTACCAACTAAACCTAACATTTAAATAAAACATTAAAATTAAATGTTATTGTACGGAACCTACGAGAATCTATTATCTTATTTTAAAAGGTCCACGCTTCTATGCGCCCGCGCAACGCTAAAACGATCCTTACCGAGTGTCGCCGAGGAGTTACGAATCGGTTGGGCCGGTAGGGCCCATAACCAGTCGTTTTTGAGAGCACTGATTTGACAGCTGTGTCGCTCGGTCCGATCGTACCTTAATAATTTTATTAAATACGTCGTGAAATCCCTCTAGGGTAAGTTTCCATGTATTTTATTAGAAGAGCTAATTACTGTAAGGTGTTTCCAGAACTTCTTAAATCTAGTCTTCTGCTGTATTTCTTCCTATCTTCCTATCTGGGACAGTGTGACCTTTGGACCTACGAAACGTGGTTCCGACAGCTTGCTTACGCGTCCGTTTCTGTCTGGAATTCCAGGATTCTAGTCTACCCTTCACCCTTTCGCCACGTCGTGGTTCCTGCGTCGTGAAGGACGCTTGAAGAAGATCCTCTGCTGCAGTCGCTACAGAGCGACACCTACCCTACGCTGACGTCATCTACCGAAGACTGAACCTGGGTCTGGAGCCGTTGGTTACTGGCTAGGTCCAAGACGAACCATCATCGCTGGAGTCGGTTCAGACCAGTGTTCCGTACCACATCCTTTACCTCTGCAATCGAGTCGTGTGATGGCCACGGAAGTGTAGGCAATAAATAATAAGTTAACTTGGGACGAGCTCTTATTATTTACAAACCCCTACCTACCTACCTGCTGACACCCTCCTACAGGGCATAAGTGTCACAAACATTTTTCTGTTGTGATCAATGAATCGAATTGAAATAACTAGCATAATAAGTTATTTGTTGTACAAGAGTGCAAAGTTGTTTTTTAACCGCGAGCTCAATTTTGACACGCAAACAAAGGGGGCCGTGCTAGCCAAACGTTTTCAGCGCGTCCCTCTTTTTTCGCATATTTCTTCAAAGGTCAGAGGTAGGTACATTGAAAAAGAAACCAGTACGTATACTCCTAGAGGCGAGTACATTGCATTGGTGTACACATATACCTAACGCAAATTTTGAAAGGCCTAGCGGGGCAAACGTACATATTAATACGGGTAATACCATTGCCTTTGCGTTACTATCGCAGAAGTAAAGATAGTAAATATTATGTAGAATAAGAATGAAGAAAATACAAATTTGATACAACAAACTTGGATTAAGCGCTCGCCAGCCGCCGTCGTGGCCAGCAATAATAATATAATCAGATCGAATACTTCTAAGCTGCTCGGTCCATCGTTCATCGTCGAAGCAAGTTATGGCAAGAGAGGTTCCCACCACCTTACAACTTGAAGCCCCAAGAACACAACTTGGCTACCGCGGGCAGTGACTTTGTTTTTTTTTTCGGATGGGAAATCAAAGAAAACCCATCCATGTTCCTTCCTCGCCCTTTACGGGCAGTGACCTACAGTATCCTATTTGGAAAGCTCTGAATCGATTGCGTACACAAGTAGGCCGCTGCAAAATATATTTGGCAAAATGGAGTATTATTGGTTCCTCCAATACCGAGTGCAAGTGCGGCGGTCCGAACCAAACTATGCCGGGGCTATCTGCTGAAGTGTCCAAGGTGTTCGTTTACCTGCACTTATTACGACCTGAATAGCGCCTCTGCCACTGCAATAAACGTAGCCACCTACTGGGCCCAAACTATGTGCGTGTGGATTGAGGGCCACTTTGTTAAAATTTTTTGAAAAAGTGTTTTGGATTTAGAAACATTCCTAAAGAATTGTGAAAGTTGGAATGCCATTTTGTGAAAGGCAAATAAGGGTGTTATGGACTGCAAAGTTAATATAGAAGTACATCGATACGACAAGCAGAAGAAGGTTCATCTTCCAACTGAATTCTTTGCTCAACTCTGGACGACCGGAACTTACCTATTAATAGAGCAAACTGGCGGAGAAAAGCTCAGAAGCTGTGAGCTCATAAAGCACAGCTGGGTTGGAGAGACCACCATGTAGCCGCGACGGATTGGAGGCAGCAGGGTACAATTTATTTAAAATTGCCACGCGAACACGTAGCTGTCATTCATCTCTGGCAATCATCCCTGCCAAAACTGGAATAATAACGGAGGTAGACGTAGCCAATTCGGATGCCGTATTTCTTCAACAAACCAAGTAGCTAGTCAGCTTTCCTCCTCAATCAATTAAATAGTCAAGGGAAAGGACATAATTATGTCACAAAGATTTGTCAGATCGATCAAGATGTTTAAAAAACTTCTTAATTGAGGTTGGATTTTACCCCTATTTTTCTAAATAAGTATGTGTGTATGCTCCAGTTTTTTATGTTGAAAATTTAGCCGTCACATAAAGTGCCCTATTGACCTAGTTAAATGCGAGCTATTTTGAAGATTTGTCCAGCCAGCCTGAGTCACATCTTTCTTTAGAATTTACCGTTGACATGCATGAAAAATAAATTATAATTGTTTCATAATTGATTAATAATACCTACCTACTTACATTGAAATCTCGTTATTTGACTTTGTATTGTATAAGCCGATGCATTAAAGAAAGGAATCTTAAATGGTACTAAACGTAGTGATTATATACTCTGTGGCCCGTACTTTTTATTTATTTATTTATTTATTTATTTAACACTTCAAGCACATAGTACAGAGGCGGACTTAATGCCATAGGCATTCTCTACCAGTCAACCTTTGGGTGATGCAGAGACAAGCAGTGGTAGGTGTACATCTGAAAATAATAATTACTATGGTAAACTACAAGGATATATAAAATACTATAAATATATATAAATACTATAAATAAATATCAAAGTAGGTATATATTACTGTAAATAGAAATTAACACGGATATACTAAAATAAAAAGACAAACAATGGAGAAAACATTACTGTTGTGATGAAACTGCCAGTTTCTTGCGAATGTACTCTCGAACTTTAATCTTGAAAGATAAACGATTGGTAGCCATCCTGATTTCCTGGGGAAGCGCATTCCAAAGAGAAATACACTGCACAAAGAATGATCTGTGAATGAAGTCAGAACGGTGAGAGGGGCATTGGAGAACACAGATGTTTATACTTTTCGACATTAGATTTAAAATCCGGATTTCTACAAATTCAGCTAAATCCGTCCGATATTCCAAAAACGGCATTTAGTGTAGAGCAAGGGCATTTTGAATATGTTAGAATGGCCATGGGATTGAAAAATTCTCCGGCTACGTTTCAACGTGTGATGGACAATGTCCTTCGCGGATTGCCAAATTGTACCACATACATGGACGATATTTTGGTATTTTCAATGACCTTGCAAGAACATATAGTTAATTTACGCGCCATATTTGATCGTCTTAGACATTCAAACTTAAAAATTCAGATGGATAATTTCTCAAACATGAAACACCATATCTTGGTCATATAATTACCACAGATGGTGTGAAGCCAAACCCGGATAAAATATCAGCTATTGTAAATTATCCAATTCCGAAAACCCCTAAGCAGATTAAGGCATTTTTGGGTTTACTTGGTTACTACAGACGTTTTATACCAAATTTCGCACGTGTCACTAAACCCTTTACGTCATGTCTAAAAAAAGGTGCTAAAATTAATTTGACTGCCGAGTACTTGTCCTGCTTTGAACACTGTAAAACTTCTTACAAACGACCCTATTCTAACATATCCAGATTTTAGCAAAGAATTTATTTTAACCACAGACGCCTCAAACGTGGCTTTGGGAGCAATACTTTCTCAGGGACCTATCGGTTCTGACAAACCCATAGCCTATGCGTCTAGAACTTTGAATGATAGCGAAATTAATTACTCTACGATCGAGAAAGAGTTACTCGTCTGGGCTACAAAATATTTCAGGCCTTACCTTTTCGGTAGAGAATTTAAAATAATAACGGATCACAAACTCTTAATTTGGCTTATGAATCTGGTGACTAAGGTTAGCAGAATATGATTATACTATTGTCCATAAAAAAGGTAAAACCAATACTAATGCGGATGCCCTGTCACGTATTCAAATCAACCAAAATGAAACTTTGTCCTTGTGCGTTAATCATTCTGAAACGGCACACTAAAATACATCTTCTACATTAACTGCTGAAGGAAACAGCCCGATACATTCGTCATCAACCCTCACGGCTCACTCAGTTTTTGATGAAGGATCAAATGACCCGCAGCATCAAGAAAGTGCAGCCTCCCCAAATATTGAAACCATACACACAAGTTTAGAAAACCCTGTTCTGGAAATACCAATATCGGACGAACCTTTAAATAAATTTAAGAGGCAGTTAGTCATAAATATAATAAATGGTAACCCTAAAAGTAGACCAACTACAACCCAACCTTTTCAATCCTTTCAGAAAACTACTGTAGACATTAACTACTGTAGACATTAACTTCTGTAGACATTAACGAACATTGCATTGTAGACAGTCTTATTAACGCTGTAAAGTCTCACGTCGATCCAAAATTTCGGACAGCAATTCTTGTAAATCCTATCGAAAGAATGCTGAGTATAATACCGATTTTACAGGAAACTTTTGAAAATTCGTCGATGAACTTAGTTTTTGTCAAATATGAGGTACTAAACGTTAGTGATCAGTCAAATCAACTTGATATAATAAAAAAATACCACGAAGGCAAGACCAATCATCGCGGAATCAACGAAACCTACCTTTCGCTGTCAGAACGTTACTTTTGGCCGAAAATTAAAACTGATATTACTAAATTTATAAAAGAATGTAATTTATGCAGATGTGCGAAATATGACCGAAATCCGATACGTCAGCAGTCAGAGTTGTACCTCCACCAACTCAACCGTTTGAATTAGCACACGCAGACGTTCTGACTATTGACCATGACAAATACTTGACTATCATAGACTCATTTTCTAAATACGCTCAGGCGTATCTTTTACCAGATTGTACTGCACCTAATATATTAAAAGCTCTTTTAACTTACAGTACTCATTATGGGTTTCCTTTAAATTTAACGACGGATCAAGGTACCGAATTTAGTAATAAAGTAGTGTCAGAATTTCTCCTTTTGCATAAAGTAGAACACCATATGACTAGTTCATATGCACCAAATGAAAACGGTAAGTATCATAGAACGTTTCCACAGTACGCTTTTAGAACACTTACGGTTATTTAAAATTCAGCATAAAAACGAGCCCACTCGAGGTCTTATACCGTATGCGTTAATCGCCTACAATAGTTCTATCCACAGCTTAACCAAGTGTAGACCGTTTGATGTAATTTCTGGACATTTTGATCCTCGAAATCCTATTGATATAAAGGAGACATTTTTTTTTGTTCGGGGATTAAGCCACCCACATAAATTGTAGCATTTAATAATGAAACGTACATTGATTTCTTCCTTCTAACCTCTAGATTCCAGTGGTTAAATTAGCTACGCATTGTCTAATCGGAATAAATGTGAAAAATCTGCAAAAACAGTTACGAAAACCAAAAAAAACAGAAAAAGTTAAATGTCAAAATCAAAGTTGTCTGTCAATCCCTAAAAAAGTGGGTTTGTATCGTTCCGTGCCACGTTGATTGTTTAAACCATCTATGCGATTTTAGTGTAAACCTTTAAAAATAGCATTAAAATGCTCACAGTTTAATAATATTTAAGTATTTTTATATTCTCTCTGATTCTATAATAATTATAGCAGATATGATTACCAACGGGTAGGTACCGTACTTTTTTTAGTAAACAGAAAAAAACGCCCCTATTCACGTAAGTATTTGCTGTCAAATGACATTGACCACAACAGGAATGATTTGACTCGCTAAAAAATATCATAACATGGCTTATTTAATGTGATTTTAGGATTCCGTTTTCATTTCTACGTAATATTTCATTTAATACTATAGTAAAATGGTAACTTTTTTTTGGTGTTATTATGAATAATAAATGCAACGACCAGGTGAGCCCAAAAAAAATGTTCTCCTTTGACGAACCGATATCTTCAAACTTATATCCAAGAACATCGTAGTAGAATGGAAACGGTGTATAAAATTATTCATGACTCTGCACTATCCGATCGTATAGATATAATGACGCGGCGTAACGCTGATAGGGAACCTGTTTTAGATTGTGAACAAGATCAAGTCATACATATACGAAATCCACACAATGGCAAGTAGACAAAAATTGGCACCTCGATTTATTCAGGACAAAGTACTTAAGAACTTACCTGTACACATCTACACCGCAAAAAATCGTGGTCCGGTCGCTAAATCACGGTTAAAAAGACCACCAAAGAAATGACAATTCAGCAAAACCAGATAATCTGCAATCTTTCAATTAATCAGAGAAAATTGGAAAAAGCTCTTTCTTATGTCATGAATATGACTAATAATGATAACGAGCGAATAATTCATTACGCTCATCTTGTGCCGCTTTTCGCGATTTTGACCGAAAATGTACAAGAACTGCTGAGTGAAATTAATAGAATAGAAAATATATTAGCCTTTAGTCGAGACAAATCAGTTCATCATTCCGTAAGAATATGATAAGCCAACTAAAACATATATATAGTTCAAACGAAATCATTGACTTAGATATTATAAATTATTACGAAATCCTTGACTTAGCTTCATTTTTTACCGAGTCCACAGTTGTACCTAGTAGTCATAAAGTTTCCTATTACATTTACTACTGAGTACCAGTTATAGGAATTGTGCCCCGTTCCAAATAACAATAGCGTTATTATAGTACCACCTGCATCCTATATAGCATCCAATTCTCAGGAATTTGTGTATAGAGGCTGAATGCCCGAAGGTCAACTCTTGGCACCTATGCGAGCAGAGGATCGTCCACCAGATTATGTCAAAAACCGACTGTATTCAAAAACTCATACAATTTCAGGAGATAGATGTAACGTGCAAAACCACGCCTATCTCTCTGACCAAGGAAGCTCTGATTGAGCTAGACAGCTACCACTACATAATTGCTTTCCCCAACAGTACAAAAGTAAAATTATCCTCTGGAAAAGAACGATATCAGATGCTACGAGGAAGCTTTTTGGTCACCGTTCCTCAAGGTTGCAAGATAAAAACCCCAGAGATCAGTATAATCAATTTGGATAACAAATTAGGTGGGCGACCATTGGAACTCATGGCTCTACCGCACAATGAGATATTGACAAAGACACGCAGTTTCCATTTGCAGACTACAGATCTAAGTAGTCTCCGCAAAATTCAGAACCAAATTACCATGCAAGACGAAATATCTGTTGAATCATTAGACACAACTGGAATGTACCATACCACAATTCCATTTTATTTACTCATACTATTCGGTGCAGGCGCACTGAGCATTTGGTATTTCATTCGTCGCCGCCGCCGCCGCCGTCGAACTGCGACATTAAATATTACAACTGAAACAGCTAAATACTGAACTGACGGAAGATGGAAGAAGAGCCGCAACTTTTGGCGTCAAAGTCACCAAATAGTTGCTTATCTGGCAGGGGAGGTGTTACGATGCCAACCTGCAACCTATGCACATCGTACCGACAAAGCGACCGTTCGTATTAC
Source organism: Xestia ashworthii (assembly GCA_950022955.1). NCBI lineage: Eukaryota > Metazoa > Arthropoda > Insecta > Lepidoptera > Noctuidae > Xestia > Xestia ashworthii. The sequence continues at coordinate 28,224,082 of OX465549.1, read as the reverse complement.
GACACCGCGCTTCAGACGTCACAGACTATTGTCATCGCCTTTTCTTTACCTAACTTCGGTGGGAACGGACACTGATATGTTAAACCTAATTCATAAGAAATAAATTTTATAATTTTTATATGTTATTTGTGAATCTTCGAAATATATTCGTAACCTAAAGGGCTTATTCATTGTGATATTGATGTTAGACCTCCTTTGTAACATTCTTCTATGTTCTAATAAAATATAAAAAATTCATAATTGCATGACGACGGGAAGCCGAGCCTGAAAATTCAGTCTATCCTTGGTGCTCGAGCTGGTAAGAAGTTTGACAGTCCTCTAAACTATTTGACGTGGTCGCTAAGCTGGCGAGATCTAGTCGTGGCGTCATTTTGAAGTACAGAAGTCTTGAAAAGAAGCTACTATGCTACTACTACTACTGTTGCTGCTGCTTCTACCACTGAGAGCCTGGACGCTGTCGGCCTTGAAAAGGCATTTACTATTACTACTGAGAACCTGTACACTGACAGCGGGTGACCCTCGACCCGCGAACCCTTCCAGATTGGCGTCTGCGAGCAAGCCTGTCACTGCGGCGAGTGGTTTCTGCCTGCTGCAAGCTTTGGACCTGGATCACTATCATACCAGCTTTGTATCGGCTTCCCTAGTCTTAACAAAACATCCATCTTCATTTTTCCCTTGCCATTTTTCTTTTACATTTCTACCCAATGTGACCTTACATTTTCCTAAAATGTAACGTTACAGTTTGGAAAAACAAAAGTAGAATCAACATATCAAAACAGCGTATAGAACGTTTAGTAAACAGGTCCCGGAGCAAATTAATGCTTGATGTACCTACAAGCCCTCAAGAAAGCAATGCAACATATATGTGGGCACCGATATTGTGGGTCACTGAGAGATGTGCCAGGCTCTGGGTTGACATTGAAATTAAAATTGCGGATTCTAATCTGAAAACATACATCATAATAGATTAATAATCATAATAATATAATATGATTGGCAGTCAAATACACACTCATACAAGACACAAACACTCCATACTACAATAATTGTAGTATGGAGTGTTTGTGTCTTGTATGTTATTACACACCACAAGGTACCCTCGAAAATGATACTCACAAACTTTACTACGACCGCGCCATTCTAACTGACAGGACAATTCACTATAAAACCATGAAAATAAATTATTCGAAAACAGCATTACCAAATTCACTATATCGTCAACATTAATTTAGGTGGCACGGCTGAGTCGATGCTAGCGACATCTATGTCGACCTTTGAGTTTTTCTCCCCATTCTGACGTAGTTCGCTTGATACTTAATCACCTTTGTCATAGATGTCACTGTAGTACGTTTTGTTCAATGTAGCTGAAGTACTTTTTGTAGTGTCGCTACAAGTGTCGATAGTAGACAGATGTGCCATAGAGAGGTGCCGAACAGCCTACAGCCCGCGTAGCATGGCGTTCTATCTCTAGTCTACCAAGACTCGACCGAGCTCTTTTCTATACAACTTGACATGTCTTGAGTCTTGGACATGCCCGAGCAGTGCGCCGTAGAGAGGTGCACCGTAGAGTAGCGCCATAGAGTAGCGCTGTTAGCTGAAGTACTTTTTGTGGTGTCGCTACACTATGTTCTCTCATAATTCGTAAACGGATGAATGGATGTGGATACATTATTCGTTGTAGGATTTTTCTTGGTGGCGGAAACTGGAAGAGGGAGGAGTGGCGCTAACAATAAATACACAAATACATTTAATGACATTTTATTGTTAGATTTATACGCGAATGTCGCTGACTCGCTGTGTTACCGTCACACGTGCACAGCGCGCCGGCTGCGATGCGTCTCGGACGCCTCTTCACCGCATTCTTAGGTACAATCCAGTAATGATAGTTTCTACTTCATTTATGTACAAAATCTTTTATTATCATTAACTTTACATCTTAGTAATTCGTAGTCACCGTCCAAGCCGTAATTCATTAGACCTTACCTAAACCAGCAAGATTATAATATTTACATAAATATGTACAGACAAGGAATATTAGAGGAGCAATAGTTTCTTATGAAAGTCAAATGGCTATCAGATAGTGTCACTCATTTCCGTAGTACTATTTTCATGAACAAAACACAGATACTCGTCGACTTGATCGACAAGTCACACCGCACACTTCACAGAAACTTTTTACGATTACACACACGTTTGAGCAGCACAGAGAGCGCACGGCGCCAGCGCGGGCACACGCGTCTAGAGGGCGTGCGAGGCGCGCGAGGTGATGTGCGCGGCGGCAGGCGGCGCGCGCGAGCGCTGTTAGAAGTGAGCGCGCGCGCTGCCGTTCCAACGCGCGTCCGACGTGCTCGTGAGCTCGGTGCTCGGCGCTGGGTAGTACACGGTGGGCGCGGGTGAGGGCGCACGCCGCGCCCGCCCGGCGCCGCTCGGGGTGCTGGCGCCGCGCGAGCTGCGCGCCTCCGAGCGCCGCAACGTGCCATTGCGCGCGAGCCGCAGCGAGACACGCTCCCCGCACGACGCGAACGAGTCGTCGCGCGTGTGCTCGGGTGAGTCGCGAGTGCCGCCGCGTGTGCGCATGCCTCCCGCGCAGAACATTTTCAGGAATACTCGCTTGAACTTCTCGCCGAATATTACATAGATGACGAAATTGACGCTGCTGTTGATGGTGACCAGCAAGTTGCTCGTCTTGACGAGTGGGTCCAACTTGTCGAACTGGTCGCCTAGAAAAACTTCAAACGAGTTGGTGACGAGTGGCAGCAGGTTGCACAGGAAGAACACCAGCACGACCACCAGCAGCATGGTGGCCAGGCCGAGCTCGCGGCGCTGCACACGCGACAGGCGCGCACGCTCGGCCTGCGCGCGCCGCACCTGCCGCACGATGCACGCGTTCAGCGCCGCCAGCGCCGAGAAGGGCACGATGTACATGACGATCATGTACAGGGAGTGGATGTACACCACGATGTAAGACTCGGTGCGGAATTCCAGATCGGCGGTGACGCAGTAGACGGGCTCACCGTCCACGAAGCGCTCGATGACCTCCGCCTCGAAGAACTTGGGCGCGTTGTAGGCGAGCGCGAAGGCCGCCGTGCCCAGCACGTACCAGCGCGCGCGTGATGACGTGCACAGCGCCTTGGCGCGGAAGGGGTGGCACACCGCCACCCAGCGCTCCACCGTCACGATGAGCGTGAGGTACACGGACATGGTCTGTGCCGCGTTGGCGATGGGGTAGGCGTAGGGCGTGATGTGCGGGCACACGTGGTAGTAGTAATAGCGCAGGTGGCCGGTGTACGGGAACACGGCCGTGAGGCCGAACAGCAGCACGGAGGTGAGGATGAGAACGGTGTCGCAGGCCGCCAGCCCCACCAGCAGGCAGTTGATGCTGGAGCGCATCTGCGGGCGCGACAGCACCACCACGGACAGCGCGTTGCCCAGCAGCCCGCCCGCGCCGATAGCGTTGAGCAGCACGCCGTGGACCACGAAGCGGAACAGCTGGTCGGCAGGCGCCACGCCCACGTCCGAGTCGCAGCCGCCGTCCGATGCATCCGACGCGTCCGACGCGTTGCTCATGGTGGGGAGGCGGCATGGGCTCACCACCCGCCGCCCGCGCCTGGCTCGCCTCCGCCTGCCTGCGGAGAAACAAACTTACGCCTTACAATCAACATTATTATACATACTTACAAATAATCGATTAAATACGAGCCCAATAGCAGCGAGCTACCTAATAGTCCGGAAGGTAAAGTTGCATATAAAAAAAGTCATAGTAAGTCGGCTGTTATTGTCATCGAATGTTGATCTTGTTTACCAATAAGTGAACCAACCGTCAGCTGCTCAAATAACGGTGGGTGTAGGATTGGGAGGTTACGGAAGTGGTGAAAATAAATAAAAAAATTGTCAGCTGCATGGTGGAGGGGGGATTATGCGTCAGCCGCTCGCATGAACTTGTAAATTAAACCTGTCTGATGAAAAACTAAAAGCAATCTACCACCAACTTTTTTTTCATCACTTTCGTAACCTCCCAATCCTACACGCACCACGGGTGCGTCAGCTGACGCTGAGTTCTCTTGTCAGTTATCCCAGATCTATCAACAAGAGTGCAACCTATCGGCGTAAAAACACTTCCTTTCCCGTATGTATAGATGCTCTGTGACACTTCCTAAAATGCAACGGTACCACCCGGACTATAACCGTGTGACATTAGATGATAAACATGCAAAGTTACATGAACTCATGAACTGTCGTATAACATTTGAATGATGTGTCAAATATCGAGCCGTTGGTAAAGCTTTAGTGTCGCTCGTGGTGATAAAGTTTTACCGTCATGTAAAGCAGCAAAGCAACTGCATCCTACACAGCGCGGATGCCTTTCAAAGATCATTTGTTTTTTTTTAATAATTGTAGAGTAGATATTACAATATAACGTGTGTTTCTCTAGCGATATTGTAAACTCTCGAAATATTGTCAACTGAACATACGGAAGTATCTCTGCCCCCATAATCGGGACTTGGGGCACCCCCCCGTTAGGTTAGTTAGGTTCCTTTAAACCCTGCACTTGGAAATAGGGGCTCCGTCGACTACGCTTTTTAGGGGAATAAAGTGTTTTAAGGTTAGGTTATATTAATCGGTATTTTTCTCCTTTTCATGAGAGTTGTACCACTGGGCAAGGGGGACCCCTCCTTCCCTCCACACCGCGTGAGTTGACTACCATCGCATGCATTTCACGAAAAATAATGCGTTTTGTTGTAAGCAGTATGTTCGTTTGACAATAATTCGAGATTTTACAATTTCGCTAGAGATATTACAATATAACGTATTTGACAATTTTACGGTGACATATACATAACAGTATTGTTACGAGCTGGGTATGGGATCAGTTAAAACAATAAGTTCTTATGTTTTTATAACACAAAACACTTTAACTCGTCGACGTTACCTCAATAATTATTATTAGAAATACATTCCAAGCAATCGATTTTTAGGATACAATGTCCTGTGACTATTGTAGAGAAATTTCCAAAAATCGCATTACTAGTCCACTACATAGGACATTACTAGTTAACGAAAATAAGGCAATTTAAGAACGTAATTACAAAACAGAAAGCTTGGAGTCGTTATGAATATATTGTTTAGTTTGTGGTTACAATACGGGTACACGACACGTACTAGTGAATAGTCCCGGCCGGGAAATGATGGATAAGAGTGCGTTCACGATCAGCGAAAACATGCGTCGAAGAAATATAGCTAAAAATCAACCAATTTTTAGACAAAATAAAAAACAAAACTTAACATTAGATTGGATGCTACCAATGTTTTAATTTTGTCTTGTCATTTAGTAAGTATTTCTCTATCTTTGGTCCTTTCCTTTTTTTAGTATATATAAATGATCTACCCTATTTGTTGAAACACCAACCTCAAAATATGGTGTTGTTTGCTGATGACACTTCTCTAATTTTAAAGATAAATAGACGGGCCCAAAATCTAGATGACGTGAATGATGCCCTACTTCAGTATTTTGTTCAAGTATTTTGTTTTTGTTTGGCTATGGACACTTTTAACGTGCACATCTTGCTACATTGTTCTCACATAATATAACATCTCAACATGAATGATGTAACCAAGATTTTGTAACAATATTTTGATTTAAAAGAGTGTCCATGGAGTTTCTTGCCCGTTCTTCTCCATAGAGATCTACGCTAGGGAATGGGCAACTACAGTACTTTCACAGTTTTTATGTCTTGTGACTGGGACTGTAGCTACATTTAATTTTCATCTTTGTTTCGACTATTCAAAAGTGCCTGTTATTGGCCTACTTGAAATAAATGCTATGATTTTGATTTTGATTTTGAACACTTTCAACTGTAATCGTTAAAAATCGACATGTCGTGAATTGGTGCCGCCAAAGTGCAACAAGTAGCGCCATCTAACAATTAGTTTTGTGAATTAATAATATCAATACCGGAAACGCAAGCGCGCCCTACCGCTTGGACACGATCTTCGGTAGAGGGGATGCAACGAGGGCTGGAGAAGGGACCGAGTGTTGCGACAGTTGAGCTCCGACAGCCTTGGCAGACGCTCAGTACCAACGCACGTGTTTGTTCCTTGTATTGTAAGACCGTTGGTTTGAATAAAGTTATTTAAATCATCTTTCGTTCGCGTGCCCGCAACAACGCCCACATCAATTAGACACTATGTCGGATCGTAAAGAAAACCCGGTATGCGACATATACAGGGTGCAAACCACCTCATCACGAAGCCGTCAACCAAGCATTCTGTAGGTACATCAAACTAAGTAACTTTACGCAAAAATTATTGCTGGGAACCTTTTTTTTTTTGAGGTCACGTTTTGTGGTAGAACTCAATGTAACGCACTTAAAACATTGTGCTGATGGATGGATTGAATAGTACGGGGGTCGTGGAGGTGTTAAAAGTCAAAATCTTGTCAAAAAGGTGTAACTTTGATAAGTTATGGAATCATGGCATTAAATGCTATGGAAAATATTTAGTTTTAATACCGCTACTAAATATTTTTCATAGCATTTAGTGTAACTTTGACCCCCCATAATCTCCGTAACTAGAAGGTTCTCAGGTATGTGTAGAACAAAAAAAATATCGCAATGATGGGGAGAACAAGTGCCTTTCGGCTTCGTGAAGAGGTGTTTTACACCCTTTTGTAACTAGCGTAAGTATACCCACGGCTTCGCCCGCATGGAGTTTGATAATTTCCCACGTCTTCTGACTTCGTGTTATATATTCGTGCTATAGACCTTATATTTAAATAAATATTGTGTAAAAGTTGAAGTAATATTCAGTGTTTGCTTCATCGCAATTGCTGCATTCTATGAAAAGTTATCATGTCATGTCATGTCGTACATCATCGACATGTATATGTCACCGTAATATGTAAAACCCGTTAGATTGTAATGTATCTAGCGAGATTGTAAACTCTAAAGATTGTCAAACGAACATACTGCTTACAATTGAACATTTTTTTTCGGTACATTATAACCTATTTAAGTGACACCGTAATATTTTGCAATGTAATAATCAGGACTTGGGGGACGTTGGGTTAGTTAGGTACCTTTAAACCCTACAGACAGATATAGGGGCTCCGTCGACTAAGCTTTTGAGACTAATATCAAGTGTTTTGAGGAGGAGCTTGTGACTAAATAATAACAGCCGCTCGGGCCGATCTTTAAGTTAAGCCGTGCTTGTCTAGGTTGGTCTGTGGATGGGTGACCCCCCTTACATATCGAGTTTCCTCCGTGCCTCGGAAAGCACGTTAAGCTGTTTTGGTCCCGGCTGTCATTTGTCCCTCTTTGGCAGTCGTTACAGGTAGTAAGTGGCTCAAAAAGTGTGACAACCAGTCTTACCAAGTGGTATCGTATTACTCGGTATTAATTGGGTTGTGAAGGTCAGATAGGCAGTCGCTCCATGTAAAATACTGGTATTCAGCTACATCCGGTTAGACTGGAAGTCGACCCCAACATAGTTGAGCAAAGGCTATGCAGATGATATAAAGTGTTTTGAGGTTTTACATTAATCGGTTACATTCATCGATTTTGCTCAGGAATAGTGCATTATCTTTTCATGGGAGTGGTACCATAGAGCAAGGGGGACTCCCCCTTCCCTCACCTCCCTCCACACTGCGCGAGTTGAGTTCCGTCGCATACATTCACCTCGACAGATTTTAATCTACCAAAAATTATGCGTCACATTGTAAGCAGAATGTTCAGTTACAATATTTTGAGAGTTTACAATCTTGCTAGTTATATTACAATCTAACGGTTTCTACAATGTGACGTTGACATATAATACATGCGTAAATAGCACGCAGACCCATCTTGGGCTTCACTAATTCTTAGGTTTTTTTAAAACCGACTTATCGGTATAACAGTTGTACTTAGTACTTTTAAGTTCCATGCCTAGAATAGTGCGGTGAAGGTGACAGCATGTCACGTGCTGTCATAGCGTCAGTTGTGCCGCGCAATCAACAGTTTGTTGCCACGAGCCGAGCTTCAGGATGCTGCCCGCGATGCTGCAGGCGATGTTGGTGACGGGCGCGCTGGGCGCGTTCTCGGCGGCCGGCAACTGCAGCCGGCACGCGTTCTACCGCAGCATGTGGGAGGGCGCGAGGAAGGCGGGTGACTCGCGGCGCGTGTTCGGTGGCGAGGCGGTGCCGCTCGACACGTTCCCGGGCACGTGCGTGCTGCTGGACCGCTACTGGAAGGCGCGCTGTTCGGCAGCCGTGGTGGCACCCAACTGGGCGGTGACAGCCGCGCACTGCGTGTCGTCGAAGGTGGCTTACGTTAAATACAACACGCGCCACCCCTCTTCGGAGGACGGAGCCGTCTCCGCCGTCATCTACTTGTACTTACACCCCAGGTAGGTACGTGCCTACCGCATAGCCGCAGAGCTCGTTCTGTGGCAGAGCCGGTCTGACGTCACTGTGTGTGCAGCTTCAAGGCGGTGGAGGAGGACGAGGGCCGCGGCACGGACGTGACGCAGCTGCAGCATGACGTGGGGCTGGTGCACACGCGCTCCGCCATGCGGCTGCATCCGCCGCTCGCGCTGCAGCCCATCACCGCCATGTACCTGTACGACCTCCAGACCCTCCACGACCAGAAAGTGCAGGTGACAGCCATACTACTGCCGCTACTGCAGCACAACAGCGCAGCACGGCGTCGAACTATACTGCTGTTATTATAAGCTTACTGAACGAATGGTGCGGTTCAAATGTGTTGTTCGCGATCCCTTTATTGGTGCATCTACACCGCATGTTGAGGTAACATTCTCTAACAATGTTGTCAATTGTTACCCAGTGTTGACTGTTTTCCAAAGCAACATTATTTTACATAATTACTAACACGGCAATATAAAGGTGCTAACAATAAATAACACTTGGAAAAGTTGCTCTTTAAAAAGTATAAGTGAGGTGTGAATGCACCATAACATAACGCTGAACATCATACTAGTAATTTAAGCTACTTGAAAATCTTTGCAAAGCCATCTCGCTGTCGGTTATATCTGGTCGGCGCTCCGCTCCAGGTGTAAGCGGCAGCCGGGTGGGTGTCTGTAAAGTCGCAGAGCGGTGTGTCGCAGGTGCTGGGCTTCGGGCGCACGGAACGCTCGACGCAGGGCGAGGAGCTGTTCGCGGTGCAGCTGCGACTGGTGGCGTGCGAGCGCGCGACCTGGAGGCCGTGCGAGTGCGGCGTGGGCGAGGCGCTGTCAGGCCCAGGCGCGCGCGGCGTGTGCTCGGGCGACTCGGGCGGGCCCGTCGTGTACCGCGGCGCGCAGGTGGGCGTCACCTCCATGGGCCCGATGGAGTGCGCCACGGGGCACTCGGATCCCAGCGAGGGCGCCACCAGCGTGTTCACAGCGCTGTACCCCTACGTACAGATGCTGAACTCCACCATAGAGAACACAGAGTCGGGGCTGCGCATGCGGCGCATCAGCGTGAGCGGGAGTGCGAGCACGAGCGCGTACTGCTCCCCACGCCCCCGCTACTTCCCCCCCGCGGCGCTCGTAGTCCCCGCCGCCGCCGCACTCTTCATGCGCCGCGCCAGGTGAAGCGTTGGCGTCGGCGTCCGTGTTATTACGCTTTCCAATTGTAACGTAATTAACGTAATTATAATTTAATTTTAAGTCTTGTAGTTTTACGCTCCAGTCCTGTCCTTTGTAGCCGCTCGGCCAGTGTCCGCGGAAACAACCAAGATCTCTGTTATGGCAATCCCGACCCTTCGTTCTAGTCGACTGCAATAAGATAAAAAGGTGGAACGAAGTTTACAGTTATCGGATATTCCAGGGACTTTCTTTATTGAGTTCCTAGAGGAAAACAAAAAAATAACTTCGGTAACTTATATCTCGGAAACGTGACATTTAGAACATTTTGTCTCATACAAACTTTGTTTGTCAAAAAAACAATTATACGTGGCTGATCAAATCAAAGTTGTGCTGAAGATGCCATCAGTGAATGTACTTTTACTTTGATAGCTCATATTTCTGAAACGTGACACTTAACAACATTTTCTCCCAGACTAAATTTATTTGTATTAATACCAGCTATCGATTAAAATAGGTTCTATGAGTGACCGCAATTTTGGAAAACAAAAATGGCGGATGTTAGGCCTTTGTGATTGTCTTAAAAAAACTGGAAGTAGCAATATAAACAGACCAAATTGGCACTTATTGGATGTACACCGGTCACACTATTACGCCACAATACATTCGTAGAGTTTCAAGTTATTCATCAACAAAAAAAAACAAAAAAGTCGCGAGTATCGAAATGTTTTTTTAATTTTCTTCTCCACACGTCTAGGACCTCAACAAGAACGTCCCATGAACATCCGACCACTATTAACATCCGACCACTATTAACTCGCGCCTCAAAGCTTTTAAGTATTTTATGCCTTATTGCACTCGCTACTACTGATAGTATTAAGAATAGATTCCTTTTGGTCGTAGAATGATAATAATATTTATACTACTAGAGGTACACGTCTGTCTAACACTTCGTTGATTGGTGCGCGGTGTTATGTTATCATTCAAATAAATCATGTTATGTGTCATTCGTACAATAATTGTGTTTGTGCGTACGCTGGTTAACTGAACAAGCGCATTCTTCTGTTGAACATGTCGGCTTTGTTTCACTTGGCAGCTTCATGCGACGAGCGCTTGTACACTGGTCGTGTCAGTCAGTGGTCATGACAATACTTTCAATAACTCAACTGTCGTCACCTCAACAAGTGACACACACTCAGATACTACAAGTAGTAGACTCGCTAGAAGGAGCACTTCAAGCGAACAAAAACGATTATGTTACGTTGACTGTACGTACGCCGTACGGCTCTAGAATGTTTCACTAAGTACGGAACTGTGTAGAAAATTCGAGAATAAATCTAGAATGCTCCACTGTGGTTAATTCGGGAAAGCTGTGGAACACTCTCGAGGGATGGGTTGACATACGAGTATAAACATCTGTTTGAAAAGAAATTAACTACAAGTGCGATATCTAAGTCTGAGTAATAGTGAGTAGTGAATTTGTGATTAATTTATAAATGTTAAGATTGGTACTGTTTCAGTTTAACCCATACCACGCTCGTAACACTAAAAAAGAGCTGTAAAGGGTGGCAAAAGCCTGTCGCAATCTGTAGCGTTGCGTGCGTGTGCATACGTGTGCATGCGTGTGCATGCGTGTGCATGGTGTGCGAGTGTGCGGTACTCACTGGTGGGTCGCGCTGGCGGAGACACATCGGGGGATCTGTAACAATACAAAGGATCCCGACTGAGTACACGGCTGCGAACATGTTATGCATTTTATAGTAACCTAACCATTTTCCGTCCGTTTCGTCCGATTTGGTATTTTTTTATAAACGCCACCTCTATAATATATTTATAGGTTGTCGTCTCAGTGGCAAAAGTGCTTGTGGCGAGCGCCAAACTCACTGGCACCAGTGCAGGGCGCACGCTACGAGCTACGAGTACGTGCTACGCCTTACGTGCTACGCGCTACGTGCTACGCGCTACGTGCTACGCGCTACTTTCTACGAGCAGTGGGCTACGCCTCACGTGATTCGTAGCATCTTAACTTAAATTTACGTAATGTAGAGAACTTTAATTGATAAGCCACTTTCACTACTTTCCTATTTTGCACTTTTATACATTCACAAGTACGAATATTACCTACTAAACCCGATTTGCATTAGACGGCTAAAATACGAATAGTGGCAAATGGCTTATAAATTAAAATCCTGTACTGTACGTGGAACAGTCAGAAAGCTTTGTGTAAAAATAATAATATAGGTATTTTTTAAATTAAATCTTTACGTTGTACGCTCCGCAGCTTATACAAAGTTTTATGCGTGTGAACCAGTTTTCGAAATACTTTTTCCAGTCCGCCGTAGACACTTTGTTACAGCCTGCTCAAACGCTGACAGCGCATCTTCCGGCGACGAAAATTGTATCCCTGTGAGCTGACTTTAAATTTTCGGGAATAAAAAAAGTCATTCAGTGCTAGTTTGACTGGCGCGCTGTCCAGGTAGTCCCTCGTGTTGAGCGCGGTGTGTGACCACGCGTCGTCGTGGAGAAGCAGTAGCACGCGGAGCCCTGTGTTCGGTCACTTGTTGCTCACAACAGACAAAATTTCTGCGAAGCATTCAGTACAATACTATCAGCGTTGATGCTTCTTTGGTTCCGTAATGGAATTGACACCATGTAGCCAGTCAAATTGAAAAAGCTCGCGATCAAAATCTTCCCCCCGCTTCTAGATCGCTTCACTGTGGTAGGCGTTGATTCGTTTTGAAACCCAAACCGTCGACGGGCGCTTCGTTTCTGGATCGTATTAATAAATCTAGGACTCATCACCTGTAATGATGTCGTCAATACGCCGAGACGAGCCTGCTTCAAATTTGTTTATCATACCCATAAAAAACTTTGTACGGTAGAAGAACTCAATCAAAATCAAAATCAAAATCAAAGCATTTATTTCAAGTAGGCCAGTTACAGGCACTTTTGAATTGTCGAAACAAAAATGAACATTTAAAGTAGCTACAGTCCCAGTCACAAGACATAAAAACTGTGAAAGTACTGTAGTTGCCCATTCCCTAGCGTAGATCTCTATGGAGAAGAACGGGCAAGAAACTCCATGGACACTCTTTTAAATCAAAATATTGTTACAAAATCTTGGTTACATCATTCATGTTGAGATGGTATATTATGTGAGAACAATGTAGCAAGATGTGCACGTTAAAAGTGTCCATAGCAAAACAAAAATAAAATACAACTCAAAAACAAAATAATTCAAATAAACCATGGCGACTAAGAGATGACCAGTCACAACTGACAGCGCCCGTTCACGAACATGACGCATGGATCAGCACCATTCAGCTCAACCATTTTGAAGGGAACTAAATGGTCCGACACACGCGCCACCATCAGCGAGACATTTGAGTGAGCATGACATACTCTCAACCGCCAGGGCACATTCAAGTCAAGAACTGCCGTAGGTTTCCAGTGAATGATAGCTTACTAGTACATGGTACTCACACAATATGGGCTATGCGATTATATAATACTAACATTGAATCTATACAATGCAAAGATAAGTTTGTACAATCTTCAGCAGCTCCAACAATACCATTTAATGCTATCAATTTTTGCGCCCCTGTCCATGTGGAGCAGGACCAGCATTAAGCCAAGCATTTTTATCAGCGATATAATCGCTCAACTTGTAATATGCTTGTTTACATAGTGTGCGTTTAACGCATGTTTTAAATTTCGTCTCATTCAGTTCAAGAATACTTTGTGGAATTTTATTATAGCATCTCAAACAGTACCCCATGAAAGATGAGTCTACTTTAGCGAGTCTAAAGCCTGGCTGAACTAGTTGGTCCCTATTTCTAGTACTGTAATTGTGTCTGTCACCTCTTTTACCAAAAAGATGCAGATTTTTTCTGACGTACATTATGTTTTCGTAGATGTATTGGCAATGAACCGTCATGATGCCAATATCCTTAAAAAGTTCCCTTAGAGAATCGCGCCTACGAAGATTATATATGGCTCTGATGGCTCTTTTCTGCAGAATAAATATAGACTCAATATCAGCAGCCCGTCCCCATAGCAAAATACCGTAAGACATTATACTATGGAAGTAACTAAAATAGACCAGTCTAGCGGTATCTACATCAGTGAATTGACGGATTTTTCTAATGGCATATGCTGCTGAACTTAAGCGCCCCGCAAGCGATGTTAAATGAGAACCCCATTGTAGCCTTGAATCAAGCGTAAGCCCCAGGAAAACCGTTTTATCTACGAATTCGAGTTTCTCTTTATTCAATATTATCTCACAATCACTACTTTTAACATTCGGTAATGAAAATCTTATGCATTTAGTTTTCTTTTCATTCAATACCAAATTGTTTGCTGTGAAGCAATTTTGGACCTGAAGTAGGGCATTATTCACTTCATCTAGATTTTGGGCCCGTCTATTTATCTTAAAAATTAGGGAAGTGTCATCAGCAAATAGCACCATATTTTGTGGTTGGTTTTTCAATAAATAGGGTAGATCATTTATATAGACTAGAAAAAGGAAAGGACCCAATATTGAGCCTTGCGGAACCCCCATTTTTACTTTCAAACCCTGTGAATTGACACCATTTATTTGAACATGTTGTTTTCTATCACTCAAATAAGATTTTACCAGGCTAAGTGCAAGTTTACCTAGTCCGTAATGCTCCAGTTTCAAAAGTAATGTGTCGTGATTTACGCAGTCAAAAGCTTTGGAGAGGTCACAGAAAATTCCTATTGCGTCTTGGGAATCTTCCCACGCAGCAAAAACGTGCTTTAATAAGGTTACACCGGCGTCAGTTGTACAACGACCCTTGGTGAAACCATACTGTTGATCATGTAAGATTCTGTTGGTGTTAAAATGATAGAGCATTTGATTAAGCATTACTTTTTCAAAAACCTTGCTAAAAACTGGTAACACGGATACAGGTCTATAATTATTGGCATCTTTACTGTCCCCGGATTTGAAAAGAGGTATGACTTTACTGTATTTCATTAAATCAGGGAACACTCCTTGGTCTACACATGAATTAAAAATTAAAGCTAAGTACGGGGCTATGGTCTCAAGTATAGATGTACAAACTTTGATAGACATTCCCCATAGATCTTCGGTCAGTTTGATTTTAATTTGCCGGAAAGCTTTAATAACTGTCATAGGGTTAATGTGTTTAAATTTAAATTCAGCCAGGCAGCCAGATACATTCGCCTCAACTGAGTTGCGAGACTTGTTTTTTTTACATGTTATGTTTTGAATGGGATCTCATTTATTTTTTTTATATAGTCCTACTTTATTCCTTTCCCGGGCAGTTTAGTTTATTTTATACTTTGTGGGATTTTGGACTTCATAAGACATTTCCCATTCTTGATTTATCTTTCCGTTGACCATTTTATACTAGTCACCTTTGAACATAATTACATTGGTTACAATCGAAACGAAAACTGATGTTTTGTAAGCGCTCAAGTTTATTTAAAAGCTCCTTGGTGGCATCCAAATAACAGGCATCAGTGTTGTCAATGCTGGGTTGAATGAGAGTTTGCGCAAGGAAGATTTTGGTATTCAATGGCAAGAAGCTCTGGAGGCATTTCAATGAGTGGAACGTATAGTGTACTTTGCGACTAACCTCAGCCACATCTACAGTCCAATATAAATAAGAATCCATAGTCACCCCCAGGTTTTTAGCCTTGATTGCGTAATCAATTTGAACTCCATTCAGCCTGAGTGGAGACAGCGACGCAACATCGAGCCTGTTCCGCATATACCTGCCGCCAATGATCTGCAAGACCTGAGATTTCTTAGGATTGATCTGCAGCCCAAGGGACCGCGACCACTCACTAATCAAATCCATATTCTTATTCATGGCAGACACGGTGGCTTCCGCATCTTCCCTCAATAAATGATGGTAAAGCTGCAGGTCGTCTGCATAGAGATGGAAGACGGAGGAAATGACTATGGTGACAGTGTTAGTGACAATAGAGAAGAGAAGACGAGAGACAACGCCACCCTGAGGCACACCTGCGCTAAGAAGGCACGAATCAGAGGATTCATCCAGATGAACATGCTGGGAGCGGCCTTTGAGATAGGAGTCAAACCAACTAATGGAGGAAGTGGAGAAATCGAGAGATATAAGGATCCCCAGAAGGATGTCGAAATCAAGTTAGTCAAAGGCGCCACTAAAGTCTAGAAGAACAAGTAAGGTAAGTGACTTGTGGTCCATAGCACAACGGATATCATCAGTAACCTTTAAAAGAACCGTTACGGTACTATGGCCAGGATGAAAACCAGATTGGAAAGTACTGAGAAGGTCATTCCTAGAAATGAAGGCCGTGAGTGGCTGATGGACAATGTGCTCAAGGACTTTAGAGAGATAAGGGAGGATGGAAATGGGTCTGAAATCGTTTGGTCCAACAGGATTAGAGATTTTGTGTAGATGGATGATATGGGCTTTCCAGACATCAAGAACAGTACAATAAAACAAGGAGTAGTTAAAAATGTGAGTCAAAACTGGAAGTAATGTGGGAAGGATAGGTAGGTAGTAATCATTCTTGAGCAAAGATTGTCATTGCCAACAGCAGAGGAGGAGCTAACAACAATAGATTTTGGGCCTCAATTTCACTCACAGGCCTTAATTCAAAGGAAGAACATTGCGGCAAAGGCAAACATGAAAGTTTTATTTAAACTTGATGTGCGGATCCAACGTAACAGGAGGGAGTGAAAAAATGTTTGTTAAGAGCACACACGTCAATGTCCTTACCTAAAACAACTGGGGACTTGCCAATGCCGACAGATTTTAAAAACCTCCAGACATCAGAAGAGTTGCGGTTATCGAGAAATTTGTGAAAGTAGCGTCTTTTAGCATCTCTACACATACGACTGCAGCAATTACGCAGCGATTTGTACGCAGCTAGATTGCGCTCGGAAAGACAGCGTTTCAGCTTTCTCTTGGCTCTGTCTCTTCTTGCCGATGCATCCTTAATGGCAGGAGTAAGCCCAGGAGCCGGAACATACTTCACCTTCACTCGACGAATAGGGGCCTGACGATCATATAAGCCAAGTATATTGCTGTTTAAAATACGAGCCATTTCGTTAATAAATGAACTCTCAAAGATTTCCGTCCAGTCGATGCTACTGGCATGTTGCAATAATGCCTCCAAGTCTATGCCCTCATAGCTCCGGAGGAGAATGTAGCGCGGCTTGCGCTTAGGAGGGCGTAATTTATATGACAAGAAGACGAGATCATGATATGAAAAACATGCAGTTAGTTGTCCATGGATAGAAACATTATTAGAATTATATACAATTATCAGGTCCAAGAGATAAGGGGTGCAGTTAAGAAAATGTTGAGTAGCAGACAGAGGCAAAATACTGAGATTAAAGAAGAAAGGATAGATTGAAGTTTGTGAGTACGCGTATAATTTTTAAGAAGGCAAGTATTAAAATCACCGATCAGGACTACGTGGTCATAAGTTGGACAAAAATCATTTAAAAGCAAATCAAAAGAGTCAAAGTAGTCGATGCTGAGTTTAGGGATATATTTATACGGGTACACTGATTCATTCGCTGCAAATATAACTTTGAAATCCTGTACCTATCTTCCGGAAGATGTTGCGTTGGAAGACGTCTCACTAGGTGGACCGATGACCTGGTGAAGGTAGTAGGAATCCGCTGGATGCGAGTCGCACGGGACCGGTCAATGTGGCGACACTTGGGGAGGCCTATGTCCAGCAGTGGATGTCTTTCGGCTGAAATAAAGATGATGATGATGACTAAAATGCATAAGTTAATGCATAATGCATAAGTTTTAACAGACTTAATAGTGAACATGATTTGGACATTTTCAACACCAGTGTTTCTCAGCTTAAGCGTTTATTGGTGAAAAGCTTTTTTATGGATAAGTAGTTATTTAGTTTGTTTTTTTTTTCTTAATATTTTATTTTTGTCTTTTGCATAACATTTCAGTTTGTAGTTTGTAGTATTTATTTGTGTCTGACTGTAGCCTTTAGTTTGTTTTTTTTTTATTAATTTATTTTTCTCTTTTGTATAACATTTCAGTTTGTAGTTTGTATTATTTGATAGTGTTGGTATTTTTCAAAATTTATAAGTATTTTGTACCAACCACTTTCTTTTGTTGATTTTCTTTTTGTTTTTTGCTTCGAATGTAATTATCTGCGGAAACTTGTAAATGGCCTTCGAATCCGTATGATTTAAGAGCATTGTTTTTGTTAGCTGTAAGTTTCCCGAAAAGTATAAAATAAAATAAAATAAAATAATGCGAAAAAAATTTTGGGAAATATCTCAATAAAGTATACAAATTCATATATATCCCATACTGTAAAACTTTCGGTAGGGAAAGTAGGGTTCAGTAATTAGTAAATAACCTCCTTTATATGCAATGGCGGGTCCAGACACAATCACCCTATATTTTTCTTTTATGTAGGTTCGTTCATAACTCGGTCATGTATAGACGGGATTGCTTAATTCCTTTTTTGTTCGAAAGGGGTTTATTTTTATTAAAATCGTCCCATTTAAATTTCATAAATGTAGATTCTGATCAGATCAGTAAATCAACCGCGATTGCTACAATCGCTTAGATGTTTATTGTTCACACAACTTCATAACATCACGCCTGTATGCTGTGCTCAGGGGGTACGCAGATGTGTAGTACTACACCCACATATCTACTCGAATTGTAACTCGTAGCTACGCCATCCAAAATGAAGTCTAATCTGGAAGCCAGTTGAGAGACGAGGCTAGAAGAGCTGTGTAGCGAGACAAGCTAGCTGTATCCTAGGTGTGTCTGTCCGACCTCCGACTGTGCGCTGACCACTGGGACAGGTGTCAGCGCTAAGCAGATTAAGCTCCGCGCTTTAAACTAGTTAGCCGACGTAGACACCCTTGACGCCCACTAATAAGTTTAGCCTCTCGAGCTAATCAAGATCGACTCTTATACCGCTGCGGATGCACCTGCGCGAGGTGCTCCGGAGGTGGCTTGCTTGCGATCGCAATGTTGGCCCGGCCGGCTCTGCCTCGCCCTTTCGCTCACGGAGTGCCTTAGTTGTTGTTAATTGTTAATGTATTATAAATTATTTATTTATTTATTTTATTAATTAAAGCTTTATGCACAATTAAAACTGTACAAAGGCGGATTTAATGCCTTAGGCATTTTATACCAGTCTACCTTAGGGTGATGCAGAGATAATACACAGTAGGTGCAATAACCGAAAAAAAGACTTGAAATTATTTATAGCTAAAATATAAGTATAAATACATACATACATTTAGCAAAATATATAAAGTTAAGAGAGATAAACAAGAAAAACTACAACAACTTAGTTTTGAGACGAATTGCCAACTTCTTGTGAATTATGCTCTCGAACCTTCACTTTGAAAGTGAAACGACTAGTCAACGTCCTGATACTCTGAGGGAGCGCATTCCAAAGGAAGACCGCTTGGACAGAAAAGGAAGATTTTATAAAGCCAGATCGGTGAGAAGGACAGCGTAGAAGACAATTATTGGAGGAACGAAGATTTTTGCTGTGCGCAGAACATTCTCGTAAATATTGAAAATGACAAGTGAGATAAGAAGGAGAAGTGGGTTTGTGAAGAAGGCAAAACAGTGTTGTCAAATCCCTCAATGCTCTGCGCTGCCGGATGGGTAGCCACTTTAACAGCAATCGTTGTGCAGAAACATGATCATACTTGCGGAGATTGAAGACGAATCGAAGTCGGTCAAGTTTATGGAGCAGTTCAGCATTCAGGTCATAGTAGCACACATCACCATAGTAAATCCTTGACGTCAGAGCTAAACGGTATTAATGTGCCGTCAAAGGTAACCGGTGGCACCGTTAAACCATTCAGCCTCCTCAGGCTATGGGGGCTCCCTATAGTTATAGACTGACACTTGGTTGGATTAACCGCCACACCGAAACGATAAGACCAGCTGATTATTGAAAGAACTTATATCTCAAGTCTGATTTATATTTTCCTTTCTTTCAGTAGAGGGCGCGCGTCGGTATGGTATGCCGTGCGACCACGTTAGGTATACCTACTATAAGGCCCAGTAGAGTCAAAAACTTTTTCAATAGACTTTCTCGAAAACTGGCTCTTAACTCACACAACGCATTGTATATCACACATTTTTTTCATTTAAAACAGAACGGGTCCGAAAATAAAAATTGGTTAAAATTTTCCTTTTATTTTAATCTCGCAAATAGATAAAATGCATCTTTACAGCGTAATTCTTTAAAAAAATATAAAATATATTATTTTATGATATTTTATAAACATTAATTATTTAAAAAAATCTTTTAAAACGCAAATTAAATTATAGTTTCCTAATCATTCATAGCAAAACTTATTGTTATTCTATGAGAAGAGGTTTCAGTCAGGGGAAACAGAAAGGCACTGATTGTAAAATTAAGAGTAAAAGTTTATTATAGTTCACAGTACAAAGTAATTAAAATCAGAAAAGAGAGTTCGGTATAAATAATTATTCGTGGACAATACAAGTTGCGCGGGAGGTTGAGATGCACGTACATGTGCCTTGCGCGTAAGCAGCGGACTGGCGGGCGACCCCGCGCGCATCGGTAACACGCTTACTACAGCCACACGGGAAAGAGAGAGAGAATCATTCCGTATATCGGAGCGGCACGCGACCGCGGGACGCTCTTATTGGTCCAGTCGTTGCGTTCTGGGTTGCTACAATTCCTTATTGCACACAAAATAATTTTCGTTCCAATCTTTTTAACCGACTTCTAAAAAGAGGAGGTTATCAATTCGTCTGTATGTTTTTTTTTTTTTTTTTTTTTTTTTTGTGTTTGTTACCTCATAACTTTCGACTGAGTGAACCGATTTTGATGATTCTTTTTTTATTTGAAAGCTGGTGCTTCCCATGTGGTCCCATTTTATTTTGCTGAAGATCTGATGCTGGTCTTCGGAGATATACAATGGAACTCTTCAAAAATGTACGGCAAATCTGCAGTGCTTGCTGTTAACGCTTGTAGGTTTATTGTTTAAACAACATCATGACGTAATATCACGCCTGTATGCTCTGAGGGGGTACGCAGATGTGTACAATACACCCAGATTTCGACAGTGGTTGTTACCACAGTACTTTCGACTGGGTGAACGGATTTTGATGATTCTTTTTTAATTTGAAAGCTGGTGCTTCCCGTGTGGTTATATTTTAATTTGCTGAAGATCTAATCCGGGTCTTCGGAGATATACAATGGAACTCTTCAAAAATGCACGGCAAATCTGCAGTAACTGCTGCAATCGCTTGAATGTTTATTGTTTATACAAAATCATGACGTAACATCACGCCTGTATGCTCTGAGGGGGTACGCAGAAGTGTACAATATTCCCAGATTTCGACAGTAAGGTGTATTAAGTTTCATTTATTGGGGATAAGCCTATTACCTTGACATGTATTGTTATTTTATTGGCAAGGGTACCTACTTCAAGGGTAGTTTGATGAGAATTTGGTTAGGTTCTGGTTATGGGATCCATGACAAAGGAACGGAACTCTTCAATTCTTAGAAGCAAATTAACGATACTCGGCCAAATCTTTTAAAGGCTATCCGGATATTTGAGTCACGTACCATAACGTCGTTATTAACCGACTTCAAAAAGGAGGAGGTTCTCAATTCAATGTTCCCCGATTACTCGAAGATGACTGGACCGAATTTGTTTTTTAATTGTTTGAAAGGGTATACTTCCCAGAAGGTCCCATAATCATCAAGTCAGGATCCTGATAGTGGGATCCTGGAGAAATAGAGGGAACTCTTCAAATTTTATAGGCACACCAGAAGCGATTTGGGTAGTTTTAGAAAGAGTACTTTCTCGGAGTGATCCCATTTAAATTTGGTAAAGATTAGATGAAGAACTTCGGAGAAAGGCAACGGAACTCCTCATTAAATGTAGCAAATTTGTGTCTCTTACTGGGATTGCTGAAATTTCATGTCTGTCTATTGTTTACACCAGTTCATAACAAAAAATCACGCTGGTATGCTGTGAAAACCCTATACACATGTGAACCACTAAAAAGTGAAAAATAAAAACTTTTTTGCAAAAAATAAAACCGACTTCACACAAAAAAGTGAAAAATAACTTTAGCTTCAGAAGTCGGTGACAAAAAAACTAAATCAATCAAATAAAGGTCACCGACTTCTGAAGCTAAAGTTATTTTTCACTTTTTTGTGTGAAGTCGGTTTTATTTTTTGCAAAAAAGTTTTTATATTTAATCGATAATGTATTGAAAAACGTCGTGAGATACACGTGCTCATTTGTTACTGCGTACGTTATATTCTCAACCATAACGCAGGCAGGAGTGTTGTTTAGAAGGGATAGAGATGTCTATCTCGGACCGACTACAGTTATTAAGAGCAGCAACAACTTACTGCCGCTCGTAGTTTGTTAGCGACACGACGTCACTACGACCTCTGCAGCAGGGTGTAGGCGACAAGCGAAGCACAGCGAGAGCTGCCTCACTACACTTGTGGTTAATATCTCAGAACGGCCTTTGTGAGGTTGTTATCATTGATGTCAATCATTTTGCTTGTTTTCGCAAGCCTTCCTCGCATGTTTACTATCACAACTGCTTGGGCGTCAAGTGACAATCGTGCGTGGGGCGCGCTGCCTCCTCAATAGTACGCTTACGGTGAGATGCATTACATATTATGCCCAAATGTTAGTATTAAACAACAGTTCCACAAAGTAATAACTGTACTAATAGGATTACAAACACACGTAAGGGGAGTCCGTGTCCTCGTAGCGGCGATCGGCGGCGGCGACCTCTCGCGTCCGGCCCTGGTTCAATCCATGGTCCGGAGCGAGACGGAATGGGAAGCCGTCACCTCCTTCTGCGAAGCAGTCATGCTAGCGAAGGAGGTGGCGGAACGAGAGAGGGAGAGATCCTCTCTTCCCGGCCGCCGCGGGAGACGCACCGGGCGTCGGGGGCCACGCGGTGGCTACCGGCCACCGTAGACGCGGGCCTGTGGACGGTTGGCTATGGGCTAGCTAGCCGTCCGTCCGTCTAACGACGACAGGCCGAGTCGACGGCGCGTTCGTGTTCCACGCGCGCCTCAAAGAGATGTCAGCATAAGAGAGGGGCCCGCAAGGGCCGAAGCCTGCCGGGGTTGCGGGACTGTTCGAAAGAGATACCGCGGCCCCGGAACGTAAAGGGCGAGGAAGGAACATGGATGGGTTTTAGTCAGTAAAAGTCTGACACTCCCTCCCGCTCCGCCCAGAGTGGGAGAAGTCATTTGATGATTTCCCATCCTAAAAAAAAAAAAAAAAGGGGAGATATTAGCTTGTGCAGAGCTAATAATGTGCAAGTACAGCGTTGTATTAGCATCTCTGTGAGGTCGTGCTCGACCCACTTATTAGACACGCCGAGGCTTCGCCTGCATGTGAGCACCGCAGCTGTACAGCTGACGAGGCGACGACTTCCTACTTATGTTAATAGACGTAGAGTACAAGCAGGAACTTGAGAAAGAACTAGTGACGAAACCCAAGCCGGATTGAAACAGAGATAGAAACCGTTTACTACATTCATTCAGAATGTTATTACAAAGACATAATATATAGGTTGGAGAAACTGCAGTACGGCTCAGGTCTCGATCAAATCGAAGGTTTGTTCTGGTGGCTGGAAATCGTCAAAGCTGCGCGCGAGTCGTTTCGTGATGATTCTTGAAAACAACTTGTAGACATGGCTTAGAAGTGAGATGGGCATGTAATTCCTCAACCGGGCATTGTCGCCCTTCGTGAAGAAGAGTACCACTACACCCTTGCACCATGCCTTTGGCATTTTCTCCTCGTGTATGACGGAGTTAAACAGCTTCTGAAGGGCCTTTAATACCGGTTTTCCACCCGCCTTCAGGAGTTCGGCCGTAATTCCGTCATCACCCGGTGCCTTGTTGTGTTTTAGCTGTTTCAGAGCCATCCTAATCGTGCAAGCTGACGTCCGGGATGTCTTCGGTATAATGTCGGGTCAGTAGCTAGCTAGCTAGCTCTTGGGTCGTTTGCTAGGCCGACAACGGGTTTACTGGTTGACGTGTACAACTGTCCATAGAATCAGTAGCTCCGGTTTGGCGGAGAAAAAAATACTTGTCCTGACCTGACAATAGTTTACAAGGGCAATTTTTTTTGTATTTTTAATGTTTAAAAGTTAATAGAAATTAATTTTATCAACACGTATCATTGCTTACACAATTTTAGATGAGATCTGTAATATTTTATTAGACAGCGCTTCAAGAAATGCGTCAGTAAAAGCCATGAGTCAAGATTGATATAGGAACGTGTCGGCGTGCGTCCAGCGTCAGATAGCGTCAGGTGTACAGGCAGGTACACACGCACAGCTGCCAGCGAAACAACTAACAGCGCAACACGTACTCACTGTGAGAAAGGCGCGCATCTGCGACGAACTCATCGAAATGTGGAAATCTCTGTTACGATGGAATTCATTGAATCCTCGCCACGCTCGATTCTTCGGAGGAAATCTAAACAGTGCTAGGAGCACTGGAGAAAATCGAAAATAGCTTCGCCCGAATTGTTAGCAGAGATTTCGTAAAGCGAGAGCCAATAAAGACGAAATGAAATCGCGCCGCGCGGTACTCTACCACCGCCCGCAGTCAGCCACGCGCTGCGACAGCTTTCCCTGGTTGTGGTGACGAGGGCGCCGAGCTGTGTGAGCATGTGCAGGCGGAGCGGCGGCGAACTGTACCTACTGTGACGTAATTAATGCTAACTGCTATCAAAATACGTCTCAATATTAAATCACTGAACGCTGTTCTTGGAACAGCTGCTAGCACGCTTATGAAACAGCTGATATTGAACGGGTCGCTAAGGTTCAATTCTCCCTGATTTGTTTGCAAATGAGCGTGGCGCGCTCTGAGTGTGCAATAACCGCGACTGCGACACAAAAGCGAGCGCTCGCCCGTGTGGTGCCGCATGTGCCGCACGCCCGCGCGCCCTCACTACATCCTTTAGTTGTCGCTTCATAACTTTGCGACTGCGGCTCCACATGCGCCGCACACATACATACGTTGTTTCGCTCAACCTACTGCTACTGGTGGACAGAGTGATCCGAAACGCGAACTTTAGCAACATAAAGTGATAAAAGTAAAAAATACATCTTAATCTTCTGCCAAGCCTTTTTCCAGCTATGTCGGCATCCAGTTTAACCTGATGCAGCTGAATACCAGTATTTAAGGGGCTATACCTCACGCCAACGACCTTGAGCGAGTGGGAAAAGTTTAGCAATAGCGTATACCCGTGCGTGAGAGTGGTCAGCGATACACTGCCGCCCGTCGCCCCGACGAGCCCCGCACCAAGATTATTCGAAAAAACAACCCACCTTGATTTATCAAACACAATACGGATAAAAGCCGTATACTAATATAAAGGGCATTAAATTATCTTTGAGATGATCTAAGTTTCATGCAAATACGCCCGATAGTTTTTGCGTGATGATCGTTTTTTTGCCGCATTAGACATTACTTCACAAATTAATTACACTAAGTTATAAAAATATTTCTTCACATTTTCACATATCAAATTATGAAAGAAATGGTCTAGTATAACATATATTTTTTTCAAAGAATATGACTAGAAGTTAAGACGTGATGATCAATTTAAAATCACTAAAAGTCATGTGTCTGCGCCTTAACATGAAGCAACTGCTGGCTATCTGACTTTCACGACCAGTTTCAGTGACCAACGAAAGTTTCGGAGCACTGTTTGTTTCCCTAATTCGTTACTCAGTAACTCCGCTCCGCCGAGATGGGTTTAATATAGTGTGGCTTGGCAGTGACCCGCGCGGCTGAGCTGGCTTGTGATGCGACCCTTAGATCCTTTTAACTCGACAATGAATGGAACTTAATGGATTTGTGAATAATGCACGGAATCAAACAGATACCTTTGAGTTATACCAACATTATAATAAGCGAATAAATTAGTAAAGTATTGAGGATCGACAATGAGTGGGAAATGAGCGGAGTGGCGCGCGGCGCGTGCTTCTGTGGTGCGCTGCAGAATGATGACACAAGGGAACAAGTTTTAAACTTTTTGATACAACTGACCAAATACTTGTTTCGAATTACAATTGCCTGACATAACTAGAAACTGAAAGTGAATTTATTGTTACTGGTCTAAGTTCACAGATACATCGATACTTATTATTTTTCAAATAACCAAAACAATCGTTTAAACAATGTAGATAAATTAAAAGCATTACATTTTACATAATAGCATTAATTTGAAATTATCCATTATTATAGAGTGCTAGCTGTTGCCCGCGACTTCGTCCGCGTTAACTACCCTAGTCATCTAGGGGTATAGAAATAGCCTACAACTTGTTCTTTGACCTACCAAACATACACGAAAAAATTCATTAAAATCGGTCTAGCCGTTAAATTCTTTTGTTAGTGCACCCCTAGGCCACGTATATTGTAAGTGTAGGATTAAATTAGTAAGTAGGCTGTATAAATCAAACATTTCCTAACGTTTAGAAGCATGTTTCTGTACGAATGATTGAATAGGTGATTTAATGAGTGAAAGGTAATAAAGAAAATGCAAGATGGCGAGTTATATAAAATACTGAAAGACGTCTTGTAAAAGGTGTTGAAGATTTTCTCAAAATAAACTATTTTATAGACGTTTAAAACTGTTCTGGAGATCCCACACACTACATAAGGATCAACCTACTCGCCATATTTGTAATCTGTTCAGCCAGCGGTTTGGGCTGTGCGTTGAAATGTCAGTCACTCAGTCAGTCAGTTTCTTCTTTTATATAATTACTAGTGCGCGTATCAAAATCCGTTGTGTAGTTTTAAAGATCTAAGCATACATAGGGACAGACGGACGCGGCGGGAGACTTTGTTTTATAATATGTAGTGATAGTGATAGTGATAGTGAAGTGATAGTGATTTAGTTTTGATCTAAAAGAAACAGGTGTAATTGGGTTAGTAACTTTTATTTTGTGCGACGTTGAATCTTATTTTATGGGGAACCAACAAATATCTGCCTTCATAACTGGATCCCACCGTCCTTGGTATCTTATTTCTGAACTATTGTTCGCACATCTTGGTTGAGCGCCTCGTCTTGTTTACCACTAATCGCTCCAAGATTATCAGGAAATAATCTTAATGAAAGTGTAGAAAATGAAATTTGAGCGACATTTAGCATTCAAAGTTTCGTAGGGGATAGGTCCCGATGCTGATTCCAAATGTGGATATTTTATTATGTTTATCCTTCTTCAAGTATCTGGAGACACTTATCGTGCAAAAATATAGCAATCATAAACATGATTGAAAGGCTCTCGCCACAACATAGGAATTGCAAAATATAGCAATCATAAACATGATTGTAAGGCTCTCGCCACAACATAGGAATTGCAAAATATAGCAATAATAAACATGATTGTAAGGCTCTCGCCACAACATAGGAATTGCAAAATATAGCAATAATAAACATGATTGTAAGGCTCTCGCCACAACATAGGAATTGCAAAATATAGCAATAATAAACATGATTGTAAGGCTCTCGCCACAACATAGGAATTGCAAAATATAGCAATAATAAACATGATTGTAAGGCTCTCGCCACAACATAGGAATTGCAAAATATAGCAATAATAAACATGATTGTAAGGCTCTCGCCACAACATAGGAATTGCAAAAGGCATTATCTTTTGTTTACCTTTCATCCACTTCGAAAGTCCAATGTAGCAAGAAATACAACACGTTTGAAGTGTCCACGACTTTTCAAGATCTCAACCGTAAATCAAAACCTAGAAGAAGCAAGCTGCTTTTATGTCTTTCGTAGTTTTTTTTTATTTATCATTACATAACATCCGAACACATAACAAAATTGTTTTGATGGATTTTCACATATATTTCTTTGATTACTAACCATCAAACGTCTGTTTAACTTAAATTTTATAATAACAAAAAAAAAAACATGTAGATTCGTAATATTTTGAATAATCTTTGTGAAGACTTGTGTACAGGGGGCTAACTCTAGCGAAATTATGAAACTATAAATATAACAGCCACTCGGCACGACCTTCAGGTTAAGCCGTGCTTGCCTGGGTTAGTCTGTGGATGGGTAACAACCCATTTCGTATCGAATTTGCTACGTGCCTCGGTAAGGACGTTAAGCCGTTGGTCCCGTCTGTCATTTGTAATAGATCTTTGATAGTTGTTACAGGTAGTTCCGAAGGTCTGACAAGCAGTCTTATCACGGGTACCATGTTACCCAATATACTAACGGGGGTGTTGAACTGTTGAACACAAATCACCACTAATACGAGGAGGCTATCGCGCAGGAATTCGCCGCTAGAGGCGTTCACGTACAGCTTCTCACAAATCTCAGATGTCGTAATGCTGGCGCGTTGCGTGCTTTTTATCACATATTTTACTAACATTCACAATTGAGGTCTATATGAGCCATCCCTGATCTGATCGGCAGGACGAGCCACGCGGAGCGGAAGGGCACTACCTACCTTTTCTCAAAGCGTTTCGTCGTTTTTTTGAACCCTCATAACTTGAGTTTGGATTATACCAGACTCGCTTTTAACCGTGGCTTTGCTCGCGTTAATTTTGATTTTGACAATCAATTTGGGATGTACGCTGCTTGTCTTTTAATATAATTCAATCATGTTTTGACAGAGACGTGGCGTTATAAGAACGTTATTGCTGTCCTCCTCTGTCTGGGGATGGAAGCCGACTGGCCGATTCGCTACGGTCACATCATCATGTGACAGTGGGCGTAAAGTGAAAAGTTTAGGTACTGTTTATTACTTTTCTGTTGGAAGAAAGTTCTTGTAGTAACGAAACGGCCACCACAGCCACATATTTGGACTAAAGTGTAGAGGTTGTGAAGTTAGGGTTTGTAGAGTTAATGCGTATAGAATTAGAAGCTTGGCTCCACGTGAGATCTGATAACTTTTTGCACTGTAACTGAACTTATTGGCATGTCATCTAGAAGAAGAGAAAATGCATATAAAAGAGGATAACTCGTGAAGTACTGAAGCAAAGTTAAAAAAAAAAATTGTTACTAGCTGCACCGCGAGAATGCAATGCAATGCATTTGGTCCTACCTACCTCCTTGTAGTTTTAGTTCTTGTTCGGGGTTGAGGGGAGATTAATGATAAACTATTATTACTTAAATAATAAAAATAAAGCTTTATTTCAGTAATACAAACGAGATAACTATTAGGACTAATGAGGCGAATGAGATGAGATTATTGAGTCGCGCCCGAAATGCCATTCAATACAACATGTTAAAATGTTTAAGGCATAGAGTGCGGTGTGGCAATTACGCAGTTTTTTTATTGTTCGGTGATTGACCCGAACACTACATCATACATCAATACATCCGTAGTAGCACGTTATCACATGATCATTTATTATGGAGATTTAAATTTTATTTTAGACTTTGATTTTCAATGCACCCTTAACCCGTTATAAACAAGCAACTACTTCATCTTAGTCACTTTATAGGAATTATTTTAAGGATTTTGTATTTGGTACGAATTTCCTCGCTTATATTTTTCGCTCTCTCTTTCGCTATAATTTTCCTTTCAAGTTCATGAATGCACTATCATCATGAATTTTTCCAGATTTTTCAAGCACGCAGTATAGCTTTTAGAGGGGGGGGGGGTAGGGGGGAAGAAGAATCAACACATTCAATCACGGCGGTGCGGGAGGGGCTTAGCTTAGCTCGCGTAGCATACACAACTAACTTAGCTGCGGATATTTTAGTTAGCTAACATAGCTAAGCTTGCATAGTTTGCAGTCTGCACACAAGTATGAAAAACTGCGGAAGCTAAGCTAAACTAAGTTGGCTTAGCTCTTGTTCTGCAACCCGCATTAGTAATACGTTAACGTATACGGTTAGCAGTTATTAAAATAACTGTTTTACTGGAACATAAAAATGTGTTTTGCAAAAAAATCAAAATCACTTATGAGCCGCGCGGTTTTTTTTTGAGGTTATAAATCATGTTTTGTGGTACAACTCAATGTAACGCACTTAAAACATTGTGCTGATGGATGGATTGAATAGTACGGGGGTCGTAGAGATGTTAAAAATCAAAATATTACAAAAAAAAAATGTATAAAAAAAAAAAATGTCAAAAAGATGTAACTTTGACCCCCCATAACTCCGTAACTCGAAGGTTCCCCAGGTATGGTGTAGAACAAAAAAAATATCGCAATGATGAGGAGAACAAGTGCTTTTCGGCTTCGTGAAGAGGTGTTTTACACCCTTTATATTTCTCTTCTCATGCTCTAATAGTACGCCAATATAGCCCTACGAAGCGGAACTAAAGTGACCCTTTTAGTCTCTAGGGAGTAAAAGTTATTAGTTTTTTTAATTTCCTTCATGTGATATAGAAAAAACGGGACCCTATTACTGAGACTCCACTGTCCATCTGTCTGTACGTCTGCGTGTTCGTCCGTCTGTTCGTCTGTCTGTCCATCTGTCTGTCCGTCTGCGTGTTCGTCCGTCTGTTCGTCTATCTGTCCATCTACCTGTTCGTCTGACTGAATTGTCTATTTTTCTCGCACTCAAAGTGGATAGTACAGTGTAACACACGGTGCTAAAATCCCATTATAACTCGGTTCCTATTTACTACCTCGCTAAAGATCAGTAGTAAAACTACCTCGTATATAATAGGTCATTTTAGCCCCTTGTAGGTACTACAATGTACTTTCTCAATACACTTCCTCGAAAACGGATTCCTATCGCACTACGATTAGGTTCAACATGTACAATGACAACCAACAAAAATCAATATAGTCACAGACAACAATCAATTAGGTTTTTTGGCTGGCCACACTGGCCGCCGGTTGTCAATAATTTTCGTGTTAGAATTAAATTGTAACATAAATATTTTTTCACTTCTCATGCTCTAAAAGTACGCCATTATAGCCCTACGAAGCGGGATTAAAGTGACCGTTTATTCCCTAGGGAGTAAAAAGTAATTTAAAAATGGAACGATCTTTTACTCTGAAACATGGTCACAAAACAGTACCTACATACTTTTTTTTTTATGGGCAAAGGTATTATTTAAATTTCGAATTGGCTTGCAAATAGAAAGCGGTTTATTGAAAAAAAAAACAAATGAACTCTGCAACGCGAGAAAAATTATTGTTGTTTGTGTGCATCGTTGATTTTGAAAAGTAGGTATGTGCAATGCCTCTGTAGCTAGCCGCTGCAATAATGTAGGTACTAATTATCTGTGGAGTGTGGATCATCTTCATTGCGGCAATGTTGAGAGTTTGTGTTGTGTTTTAAATTGTTAATCTGTGACTGACCTGATAGAAGAAAAAACTGACCGCTCAGTTCAGAATTTTTGTCGAGTGTAAATTTGTTCGGTTTTAAATGATTTTTTTTCTCGCACTCGAAGTGAAAAGTACAGTTTGCACCTCGAGACTAAACGCCAACTTAATATACCCTCGCTTTTTAATGACTCCCTCGCAAGCTCGGGAGTCAAACCACCTCGGGTATATAATGGCTTCGTTTAGTCCCTCGTTATAAAATATACTATTAGTGATAGACTTATGTCAAATATACTTAAATACGATAGTTAAAGTTGTAAATAACGAGGATCTGTGTTTGTGAGTTGTTTCGCTGCAAGATCAATGAATAAATCGATAATCTAGTTCCAGCTGTCATCCAACGGACGGATTTAAAATCACCACCTAACCGGGGTGCCTCCAGCCTCTGGGGTTGGCCTATCAACATGTTGACCCGTAGAGCTGCATCCTTGGAGGAAAAACTGAGGTCCACTCTAAAAGAGTTGGAAATCAGCAAGAACCTGTGCAATAAGCTGCTACAGGAAAGTGAAGATAGTGAGGTGGAAATAAAGCTTGTTGTTGACAAGAACACAGAGCTAAAAAGCCAGTTGGCTGAACTACACATCCAGCATATGGACATACTAGAACAGCATCAACATCTCCGTCAACTTGTGTCTAATTTCCAGGAGTGTAGTGACACTTATGATGTGTTTTTAAGACGTATATCTGAACTGGAACTGGAATTAAGCCGGGCTCACAACATTATCACCCGCTTTGAGTCTCTTAAATCCAATGAAGAGTCTGCGAAGACCTGCAGCCTTTATAATGAGTTGGTTGGTAGCGGGCCTAGACCCATATGTGTCGAGCCAGTAGTCACAATAGACTTAACTAATGATACAATTACGAAGTGCAATTTCCACCTTCAAAGTCATAGTCATAATAAGATTAAAAAATACATTAAAATTAATAGATTTATCAGAAAAACGCATTCATCACTGAAACGACTAAAAGTAAATAAATTAAACACAAAACTAAGAAAAAGTAAACTCAATTTATTACAAGAATTAAAGAATTGCAATAGTGAATTGGATTTAAGCAGAAACATGTATGAAACTGATATTCAGCACCTGCGGGATGAACTTTTTGTTAAGGAATATGCTTTACAGAGGTCTAAAAAATTAGCGATGTAAAATCAGCAGTGTGAAAAAAAAAAAACGGCAAAATTTGTTGCTTTTTTGTTGCTAATTAGTTGCCAAAAAATTTTTTTTGTTGCTCCAGCCGATCGCAAAAAAATTGCAGTAACGCTAGTTTTTCATTATGATAGCGTGGAAATCACTCGATGTGGAATTATCGATCAAGCGAATAAGGGTTAATTTGTTGCTAATTTGTTGCTAAAAGATGCAAAAGAAAAAAATAAAAAAAATCATAAAAATAAATTTTTGTTAAATATGCCAAAATAAATAAAGTCCACGCCAGCTTAACTCTCAAGTTTTTCGTAGAAAATGCTAAATAAAAATTTGTTGCTGCTCATACTGAAGCTACTCTGAGCACAGGGAGTCAGCAACAAAATAAAAACTGAAAGTCGGATTAGTTCGGAGATCGGTTTACGAAAAAGCCGGCCACGCCAGCTTAACTCTCGAATTTTCTGTGGAAAAACTATATTAAAAATTTGTTGCTGGTTAAATTGCAGCTAATCTGAGTACAAAGAGTCAGCAACAAAATAAAAACCAAAAGTCGGATTAGTTTTCAGATCGGCTTACGAAAAAACCGGATACGCCAGCTTAACTCTCGACTTTTCCGTAGTAAAACTATAGTAAAAATTTGTTGCTGTTCATATTGCAGCTAGTCTGAGTACAAAGAGACAGCAACAAATTAGAAACCGAAAGTCGGATTAGTTTGGAGATCGGTTAAAGAAGAAGCCGGCCACGCCAGCTTAACTCTCGATTTTTCTGTGGATAAAGTATATTAAAAATTTGTTGCTGGTTAAATTGCAGCTAATCTGAGTACAAAGAGTCAGCAACAAAATATAAACTGAAAGTCGGATTAATTTGGAGATCGGTTTACGAAAAAACCGGCTACGCCAGCTTCACTCGCCTTTTCCGTAGTAAAACTATAGTAAAAAATTGTTGCTGCTCGTACTGCAGCTAGTCTGAGTACAAAGAGTCAGCAACAAAATAGAAACCGAAAGTCGTATTAGTTTGGAGATCGAATTTCGAGAAAATCGGCTACGCCAGCTTCAGTTTCGACTATTCCGTAGAAAAACTATGATATAAATTTGTTGCTGCTCATGCTGCAGCTAGTCTGAGTACAAAGAGTCAGCAACAAAATAGAAACCGAAAGTCGGATTAGTTTTAGGGGCACACTAAGCGGGGCTCCGTCGACTACGCTTTTTAGGGGAATATAAAGTGTTTTAAGGTTAGGTTATATTAATCGGTATTTCTCAGAAATGGTAGAGTATCTTTTCATGAGAGTGGTACCATTGGGCAAGGGGGACCCCTCCTTCCCTCCACACCGCGTGAGTTGACTACCATCGCATGCATTTCACGAAAAATAATGCGTTTTATTGTAAGCAGTATGTTCGTTTGACAATATTTCGAGAGTTTGCAATATCGCTAGAGAGAATACAATATAACGTGTTTGACAATAGGCTTGTTTCCACCATCAATAAATTGTAAATCTATTTAGTCCGTCAGTTAGAGTATTAGAAAATAATGGACACGTATTTTCTGTTTTTGTAAATCAACGAATATTGACAAAGATAAAACGCATCGAAACTCGGGAGTGGGGGCTCGTGACGTCAGTAGGTACTCACTAAGAAGGATACCGAACAGTGACGTATTGGGAATTTTAAAAGCGTCGTATCTTCGTCAATTTTGGTTTATGTGACAAAAGAAAAAATACGGGTCAAATATTTTTTGATAATCTAAGTGACGGACTAATTAGATTTTTTCAGTTAACAAGCATATTTTACGGTGACAATAT
Organism: Xestia ashworthii; assembly: GCA_950022955.1. Lineage (NCBI taxonomy): Eukaryota > Metazoa > Arthropoda > Insecta > Lepidoptera > Noctuidae > Xestia > Xestia ashworthii. The sequence continues at coordinate 28,190,245 of OX465549.1, read as the reverse complement.
TATACTGATATATATTGATTAATGTTATAAAGTTGAAGAGTTTGTTTGTTTGTTCAACGCGCTAATCTCAGGAACTACTGATTGAAACTGAAAATATCTTTTGGTGTTGGATAGTCCATTTCACGCTACAACCTACAGGAGCGGAGCATAAATGATTTTTTTTGCAAAAACGGGGAATACCTACTTATTTTCCTTTTGTGGGTTTTTTCTCTTTTATATGACGCAGACCAAGTTGCGTGGGTCAGCTAGTGTATTATAACTTAGCTAAATGCTCCTGAATTGGGGTAATTTTGTTAGGCTGGCAACTTTAATTAATGCCAAATGTCATGGAAGGTTGCTGAAGTCATTGTGATTGCAAAGCCTGGGAAACCACCCCATGAAGCATCGTCATATACAGGGTGTAAACCACCTCATCACAAAGCCGTTAACCAAGCATTCTGTACATCAAACTATGAAACTTTACGCAAAAATTATTGCTGGGAAACAACTTTTTTTTTGAGGTTATAAATCATGTTTTGTGGTAGAACTCAATGTAACGCACTTAACACATTGTGCTGATGGATGGATTGAATAGTATGGGGGTCGTGGAGATGCTAAAAGTTAAAATCTTACAAAAAAAAACTTTTATTTAAAAAAATCTTGTCAAAAACTTGTAACTTTGACCCCCAATATCTCCGTAACTAGAAGGTTCCCAGATATGGTGTAGAACAAAAACATGATCGAAATGATGGGGAGAACAAATGCCTTTCGGCCTCGTGAAGAGGTGTTTTACACCCGTTAGACCGACAGAAATATTAAAAACAGAAGAAGTGGCGGCTATGCCGTCTTGTTCGGTGGTTTTGTGCAAAAATAGTTTTTTTTATTTGATTAAAGGGCTTTGTCGCTTAGCGACCACATCGCCCAGTACAGAAAAGCAAATTACTTACGATCTACTTATTACTAGTTCATATAATTCTTTTGCTTTCTCGGACACTGGAAAAGCAAGGATGGGATTACAAATGCCAATAGCATTCGTTTCATATCGTCCAAACACATATTAGGTCTACTATTTTCGTTCCGGACACACTCCATCAGGATATGAAAAACATCATCAATTACTCCACAGTCATCACAATTTGGAGACAAAACTTTCTTCATTAAATGATAGAACTTATTCGAAGGAATATGGCCGGAACGAAGTTTTAAAGCTATAGTAATTAATTTCCTGTTCAGATCACAATCAATCCACGGAGACCGAGAGATCTCTGGCTGGATAGTTCGGTACCAGATCCCCTTTTCTTTTGATCTTCCATCAAAATACTCTTGCCAAAAATCTAAACACTTTTTTGTGCCTTTCCAAAATAGTCTGAATATATATAGCGAAGTAATATTCGTAGGGACTCCGTCAACACACGCTTGTTTGGCGAGTAAATCAACAATATCATTTTCTTCAAATTGAATATGTGACGGAATCCATTGGAGGCGCACCGTTTTTGAATTAGCTTGAAGTTTTAAGATCAATTCATATAACGCGTAGGCTGTCGGAATACCTCGCATGTGAGAAGTGTGCCGAGCCAAGTGTTGCAGCGAGCTTTTGGAGTCTGTCAGAATCACAAAATCATCGCCATTAATTGACAGTATTTATTTATTTATTTATTTAGGAAAAACAAACAGTAACATATTACAGATTTAAAATAAGACTTAAATACTAAACTATGCTATATATGCTACCCACTACGTTTTTCACAGATTACTATAAATATTGTACAACTAGAGAGACTATTTATGAATGTAAACTATAAATATAAAAACGTTCAACCATAATTGGTACCTAACACGTATAACAATAAGTCATATAGTAAGTTATAGTTGTGTGATGTACTTACAATATACAAAAAGTTACATTAATCGGCACACAATACGTAACATATATACTTAATTATGCCACACACATTACATCACAATGGTCGACTGCCGATCCTTAAGAATTGCACGGATTTGCTTCCTGAATACGTTTTTACTAAGGAAAAGTATGTCGATTGAGCTAAACTCATTATTGTAAGTCTCAACCAAGCGATGAAGAGGTGAGCGCGAGCCAGCGTTAGATTTACAACAGCTAGTAGCAAACAGGCGCCGTATGCGCACCTCACGTACATGTACAGTTCGAGGAACAAGGTAATTTATATTATTTACCAAATCAGGACAATCAAATTTATTGCGGCACACACTATACAGAGTCATAACATCAAGGAGCAGTCGTCTTGACTGCAAGGTTAGGATATCGTATTTCCTAAGAAGCAAGTGGTATGAGACTTTTTTCCGAAAACATCTGTAATATAAAGCACGAAAGTATTTGCGTTGTACTAACTCTATAGCATCATTATATTTTTTGTAAAGTGGGTTCCATATCGATATTGCAAACTCTAGCTGCGGCCTAATTATGGATTTGTATAAATGCAGAAAGGTGATGGGGCGACGAAATTCCGTAGATGCTCTCATTACAAAACCAAACATTTGGTAAGCCTTACTAACTATTTTATCCATATGAACATCCAGATGGAGCTTTGAGTCCAGCTGAACCCCAAGGTCACGGAGAGAAGTAACTTTATCTATTAATGTATTAGCAAGGCAGTAGTTAAATTCAGTTTTATTTTTCTTTTTAGTAAACGTTATAGCGTGACATTTTGGAAGACTAAGATAAAGCTTATTGGAAAAACAATAGTCAGAGAAACGGTCTAGATCTTGTTGGAAATCAATACAATCTTGTTTATGTGAAATTTTTTATACACCTTTAAATCGTCTGCATATAGAAGGAATTTAGAATGTTGAAAACAGAATTTAATGTCATTAATAAATAAAATAAATAACAAGGGACCCAGAATAGAACCTTGAGGGACACCAGAGGTGACCTGGATAGAGCTGGACTCGAAGCCATCAATCACTACTTTCTGAGTTCTGTTAGTTATGTAAGATATAAACCATCGCAAAAGGTCCCCTCTGATCCCGTTATAAGCTATTTTACTAAGTAGTAATTCATGATCAATTTTATCAAACGCTTTCTGAAAATCAGTGTATACAGCATCAATTTGCTGTCTGTCGTCAATACTTTCAAAGAGATGGGATGTGAAGATAAGGAGATTGCTAATACAAGATCTGTCCTTAACAAAACCATGCTGTTCATTTATTAGCACACTGCGAATGGCCGGATATATCTCGTTATGTACAAGCCTCTCGAAGAGCTTGGAAAAAGCAGGTAGTATGGAGATAGGTCAATAATTCGCTACATCATGCTTGGATCCACTTTTGTGAACTGGCACAATATTGGCATGTTTCTAGACATCCGGAAAGACACCACAAGATAAACATTTATTAAAAACGATAAATAAAGGATAGCAAAGTGTCTCACACGTATTTTTGAGAAAAACTGATGGAATCCCATCCGGACCAGGACCTTTAGATGAATCGAGAGATTTTAATTCTTTACGTATAGCATCAAGAGAAAGATGCAGCTTACAAAGGTTAACATCATTATCAGCACTGTTAGTGGGTGGCTTCCAGGTGTTGAAGTCAAAAGTTGAAGGCTCATAAACAGAGCGGAAGAATGCAGCAAATGAGTTGCAGGTAGTGATAGGATCGTTGGATGAGATTTGATTGAAGTGAACCGTTGACGGGATTTTATTTGTATTTTTGCGGCTGGCAACATACGTCCAAAAGGTCTTAATATTAGTAGCAACACTGTCCTCAACCGCTTGGATATAGCTATCGTAGCATTGGTCAGCTACTTTTTTAAATCTTGTTCTGTTGGTGGAGAAAACCTCATAGTCGCTTAAGTTCCCGTACTTCTTCCACTTGACCCACGCACGAGTTTTACTTTTAAAAATAGCTATAAGTGATTTGGAAAACCAAACTGGATAATTCGTATTTTTACGTTTACAGAATGGCGTGTGTGATCTTATAATTTCATAAAGTTTTTCATAGAATGTGGAAACAGTTTCATCAGGTGTCAAGTTACCAAGTAAGAGATTCCAATCAACGTTACCCAAATCGGTATTTATTTCCTTATAGTTTGCTTTATGATAATTTAGTTTGTTATGAGCACTCCGTTTAGAAATATGTGTAGGGGACGTGAAAGAAATGAGTACACAGAAAGCAGGATGGTAGACGTCAATGGGTAAAAGAGTAATATCAGGAGTATTTGATACGGTATGAGTATTACAAAAGAATAGGTCTAAAATGCGACCGACAGAATTGGGTAAATGGTTATACTGTTTCAGAGCTTGTTGTGAGCAAAAGTTTAATAAATTGCGACTAATGTTTGTGGGTTTATTATTTGTAGCATATTCCATGTACGATGATTTTTTTACCCAGTTAATTAAAGGCAAGTTGAAGTCACCTGTTAAAATAATATTACCAATGCGAGGGTCATCACACAAAATTGACATAGAATCAAAGAAAGTTAAGTATGTATCATCATCAGCGGTTGGAGGTATGTAGGTGGCACATATCAAGTGATACTTATTATTGTTGGAAGGAATTTTTACTATGACGTGCTCGGGTAACGCTAACGGGGGCGAGAATGAAATACAGGTCGGTTTCAGTTCTTTGGATACGGCTATAAGGACACTGCCGCCATCCTTTTTGTTGGTGAGTACACGGTTACGATCGCATCTAAATACTAAATAGCGGTGATCAATAAATTCATCATCCGATATTTCTGACGTCAACCAGGTCTCAGTCAAGATAATGACGTCATAGTTATGCGAAAAAATATTTAAATACAGGGTATTTAGTTTAGTCCTAATTCCTCGACAGTTTTGATAATAAATGGAAAGATTACTATCATTAGCCATTTTCAAGGTGAGAGGGTATAATGAGATTAATCAGTAGAATATATTTGAGACTAACATATTTAACTAAAACAAACCGACGTTCACGGTACTTTTCCATTATAATATCATAAATTAAAAACAAAAAGTCGACATGATCGACACAAGTAACTACAATAACCAGCAATAATCTCAGGATTGGTGGCAGGACTGTGATGTATGTATATAGGACAAAGCTTCCAATATAGCAATCAACTCAATGTGCTTATTAGAAATATCTGAATCAGTGCAAAAATAGAAGGGAAGACAAAAACTTTAGAAGTCATTGCATCAGTTACCACAGCACAGGTAAGTAGGTACAAGTATTTTACAATATTTGTCATAAATATCACGAAAAACCTTAATCCCTAAAATATATCTGACTTGTACTACTTTATTTAAGTTTTTTTGTATTACTTTGACTGTATTATGTTTGCATTAAATACATTGCTCTTTTACAACCACCTCAGTCTGTCACTGAGTGACTGAACAAGCAATGTACAGCGAACATAACGAAACATCATTAAGCCGTTATGTCGCATGGTGCGTCCGCTGCTCTGGTCCGCCGTATTTGAGCGTGAGCTAGTGATGTGCTCGTGGAGGTTTGACAAAGTCTATCGACAAGAAAGTGCACTGCGAATTGTTATATAACTATTTCAGATTTTTCTTCAACTTGTTAACTCTTGTAATCCATGGAAGGACGATGGTTGGAGGGACGATGGTCTATGGTAAATTTTTTTTTTGTCTTTGACAACAATAGTGCCTGTAGTCCTAACTGAAATAAATGCTTTGATTTTGTTTTTGAACTACGTGTAACTGTGTTATTTGATTTGTAATTGTTTTTAAAATATTTTTATTAATTGAAGAATGTTTTATAGGTTTCATATTGTTTTCATTTACTTTATTTCCAAAACCTTTATAAAAAATTATCGATATATTTATCGAAAACTCTTCGATTTAGTCAAGCACTGTGTCATATCTGCCCTCGTCTCCCGACAACACACAATGATAATTGTTTTCGTGTGAGTAAATTATACGGAAAAGTACGCTGTGATTAAAGAATAAGGTTTATATTTAAATGACAGAGTTAACGATGGCGCGTGTGTGCACTTGGTCGTAGTATTGTATTGTCAGAACTGTGTGTGCAATATTAATAGCGTTATGGAGGGGGAACCACGGCAACTGTTGCTTCACCAGTTTTCTATACATTTTGAACTCCACGCCATATTCATTATCTCCTTCTTTATTATAATTATGTATGAATATACCTAGTTCTCTGTTATCAAAACTATTTAAAAACTCTTATTGAAACGGTTAAAACCAATAATAGAAGATAGAGAACTTATTCCAAATCATCAATTTGGCTTGAAAACAAGGAAGTCTGCTCCACCGTGCTTTTAGATGTCGCGCAAGCTTTTGCCAAAGTTTGCCATAAGGGTCTAATATTTAAGCTCAGACGCATGCTACCAGAATTTGCAGATATCCTAGAGTCGTATACAACTAACAGAATGTTTAGAATACGGCAGGAGGACGCATATTCCGAGCTAAAAGTTATAAAAGCTGGTGTACCTCAAGGAAGTGTGCTAGGCCCAATTTTGTACTTGTTATACACATGTGACATCCCAGAACTACAAAACCATACCATTGCGACCTTTGCCGATGATACTGCAATTATGGCTACTGGATCAAGCCACAGAGAAGTACTAGAAAAAGTTCAACTAGCTGGGAACAAAGTTTATGACTGGACACAAAAATGGAAGATCAAACTGAAAGAGTCAAAATCAATTCACATTGATTTTATAAACAAACACTTGGACTATCACATCTAAATGGTATGCAAGTACCTTAAGCTAATACTAACTAAAACCCATTCACGTTCCTTCCTCGCCCTTTATGTTCCGGGGCCACGGTATCTCTTTCGAACAGTCCCGCAACCCCGGCAGGCTTCGGCCCTTGCGGGCCCTTTCAATGTGCTGACATCTCTTTGAGGCGCGCGTGGAACACGAGCTCGCCCATAGCTTATGTCAAAGAGAAATGACAGGAACTCGATTAGCGATGATCTATGAGTAAGTATTGGTTACTCGGAAGGAAATCTTGTCTATCATTGATACATAATAAAATAACCCTATACGAGTACAAGCATAATTAATCTGATGCCAATTTGGACGTATGGCACCCAACTTTGGGGCTCTAATAAACAAAGCAACGTCAAAATTATTTTTGACGTTTGTTTATGGTTATTTTATTATATTTTATAGGGTTAGTATCGTGATTTATTTGGATCCGCGATATAAATCGCATTTTTTTAACGGCATCATTACAGCGCGGGCTGAATCTAAATGAAATAATAAATGACGATTAACACCATTAAAAAACCCGGATGGTCTGGTTTTTGTATCCATTCGTTGCATCACTACTGTCAATAAAGTAAGTGCTACGGACTTGTGTAAAAGTGCAAAAGTGCTTATTGGTCTTTTAGGCTAGATCCTAATTAAGTATTAAGAATTTAGATCTTACTAATAAAGTACAAAAAAAAATGATAAATTTGCATAAAAGGCTAAGTATCAGGGCAGGAAAAAGATGACTTTTGTTATGACAGTGACAGTTGACACTGATGACAGCCCGCCGCCCACGGTGAATGAAAACACCAAGAGTGGAGAACAAGAACAACCGGAAATTATGAATAAATGGGGGTATTAGAAGACATTTTTGAAACGTACCTACAAAAAGCATGTTGAGCATTTAACGTTTTCTCCCACAAAACAGTAAGTATACATTGTCATGAATGCACTTTGTTTACACTACTTTTCACATTAAAAAGACAGACACTTTGACGATTTGACAGTGGGGCTTAGTTTCCAAGCTTTTCTAAAAGGTACAGGCCGGTTACAGAAAACCAACTCTGAGATTCAGAAAGCTGTTGAGTGACTCTAACAAAACTAATCCGACTTTCGGTTTTTATTTTGTTGCTGACTCTATGTACTCAGTTTTATCATTAGCTGCAGTTTAACCAGCCATATTTTTTTAATATAAAGGGTGTAAAACACCTCTTCACGAAGCTGAAAGGCACTTATTCTCCCCATCATATCGATCATTTTTTTGTTCCACACCATACCTGGGAACCTTCTAGTTACGGAGATATGGGGGGTCAAAGTTACAACTTTTTGACAAGTTTTTTTTTTAATACAAGTTTCTTTTGTAACATTTTGACTTTTAACACCTCCACGACCCCCGTACTATTCAATCCATCCATCAGCACAATGTTTTAAGTGCGTTACATTGAGTTCTACTACAAAACATGATTTATAACCTCAAAAAAAAAAGTTGTTTCCCAGCAATAATTTTTGCGTAAAGTTACTTAGTTTGATGTACAGAATGCTTGGTTAACGGCTTTGTGATGAGGTGGTTTACACCCTGTATACACATCAAAAGTGTCTAGGGATCAACATATATTTTTGCAATAACTTTTCTCCTGATTGATATTAATTAAAATTTTCTTTAAGGATTCATCAAATAAAGTGTTTTCGTTTGTCACAGTAACGATAAACCAAGTCACCTTTGCATTAATAAAGAAATTTGCCATTTTCATAATAAAGGGATTTTTGACATTTGAACCACTAACATTAAAGTTCGAAAAAAAGACTGAAATAACAGTTTTCTTTAAAATTTTATTGGGTAACTTAAACAATTAATAATCCGTGTTTCTACCGCGAACACTAACAACACAAGAACATCGGTTTGGCATACTCAAAATGAGTTCATCCAAATCACGCTGTGGAATGGCCGCCCATGTTCGTTGCAACAACAAAAAAAGGTCTTCTTGCGACTGGATACCCTCCATATTCGGCAGAGCTCTTCTCTGTAGCATATCCCATGCATGCTCAATCGGGTTCAAGTCCGGCGACTGAGCAGGCCAGGGCAGGACATTGATGTTAGCTGCGGCGAGAGTGTCTTACAACTCTTGCGGTGTGCGGTCGTGCATTATCATGCACGACCGCGCACACACACATTAACTGAAATAAGGGACCGATTTGCACTTGTAGAGGAACGATGACGTCTGATACAATCGTCTCAGCATAAATTTGAGCGTTGAGGTTGCCTCTGATCCAAATCAACTCAGTTCTTCCGCCGATCCAAATACCCGCCCATACCATGATGGTTCCACCACTATAAGGATGGACTTCCTGGCAGGATTTTAATCGCTGTTGGCGTCCAGGGGTTCTCCAGTGTCGTATACGTCTTGTATCCGGTCTCATACCAAAACGAGACTCATCAGAAAAGCACACGAAACGCCATTGTTCTTCTGCCCAATTTCTGTGTTCAAGAGCCCATTGATATCGAATCCTACGATTGTGCATTGCTATAGGTGGTACCCGTAGCGGTCTTCGGGAATGAAGGTTCACTTCATGCAAGCGGTTTCTGACTGTTTGGTCGCTAATTAAGTTCCCTGAAGAGTGATGAAGCCTCACGGCTAACATCATGGCGGTTATTGTTGGAGCTCTTCGAGTTAAGATTTGAATGTATCGGTCTTGTCTCCGTGTGGTGCAGCGATACCGTCCTCCATGGCGCTCAGCCGGTACCAGTGCTTCGGTAACGTGTCCAAAGTCGACTGATAACACTCTGACTTGTATTCAGAGCTAAAGCCACAGTACGTTGCCGGGAACCAGCTTCTATCATTCCCACGGCTCTGAGCATTTCTTCCCTGCTTAAATGACGTCGCCGCTCCATAATAACGTTGGTTTTAATCAGTAGTAGGGAAACAGTAGCACTAATAATGTCTTCAATGCGTTGTATGTTTTTATAGGGAAAATATTGACAGCTGATTTTCATCTTTTACTCGAATTTGATTGACAGTTCCTGTTTCAAATTATGAAATGCACCAAAAAGGATCCATATAAATTTATTAAATCATAAATTTATTACAAAGCCACATCTCAATCTCAAGAAATCCGCATAAAAATGCTTGATCCCTAGACACTTTTGATGTGTGTAGTTTCTCCACAGAAAAGTCGAGAGTTAAGCAGGCGTGGCCGGCTTTTTCGTAAACCGATCTCCAAATTTATCCGAATTTCGGTTTCTATTTTGTTGCTGCCTCTTTGTACTCAGATTAGCTGCAGTACGAGCAGCAACAAATTTTTGCTATGGTTTTACTACGGAAAAGTCGAGTGAAGCTGGCGTAGCCGGTTTTTTCGTAAACCGATCTCCAAACTAATCCGACTTTCAGTTTCTATTTTGTTGCTGACTCTTTGTACTCAGACTAGCTGCAGTATGAGCAGCAACAAATTTTTATCATAGTTTTTCTACGGAATAGTCGAGAGTGAAGCTGGCGTAACCGATTTTTTCGAAAACCGATCTCCAAACTAATCGGACTTTCGGTTTTTATTTTGTTGCTGACTCTTTGTACTCAGACTAGCTGCAGTATGAGCAGCAACAAATTTATATCATAGTTTTTCTACGGAATAGTCGAGAGTGAAGCTGGCGTAGCCGGCTTTTTCGAAAACCGATCTCCAAATTTATCCGAATTTCAGTTTTTATATTGTTGCTGACTCTTTGTACTTAGACTAGCTGCAATTTAACCAGCAACAAATTTGTAATATAGTTTATCCACAGAAAAGTCGAGAGTTAAGCTGGCGTGGCCGGTTTTTTCTTTAACCGATCTCCAAACTAATCCGACTTTCGGTTTCTATTTTGTTGCTGACTCTTTGTACTCAGACTAGCTGCAGCATGAGCAGCAACGAATTTATATCATAGTTTTTCTACGGAATAGTCGAGAGTGAAGCTGGCGTAGCAGATTTTTTCGAAAACCGATCTCCAAATTTATCCGAATTTCAGTTTTTATTTTGTTGCTGACTATTTGTACTTAGACTAGCTGCAATTTAACCAGCAACAAGTTTTTAATATAGTTTCTCCACAGAAAGTCGAGAGTTAAGCTGGCGTGGCCGGTTTTTTCTTTAACCGATCTCCAAACTAATCCGACTTTCGGTTTCTATTTTGTTGCTGACTCTTTGTACTCAGACTAGCTGCAGCATGAGCAGCAACAAATTTATATCATAGTTTTTCTACGGAATAGTCGAGAGTGAAGCTGGCGTAGCCAATTTTTTCGAAAACCGAACTCCAAATTTATCCGAATTTCAGTTTTTATTTTGTTGCTGACTCTTTGTACTTAGACTAGCTACAATTTAACCAGCAACAAATTTGTAATATTGTTTATCCACAGAAAAGTCGAGAGTTAAGCTGGCGTGGCCGGTTTTTTCTTTAACCGATCTCCAAACTAATCCGACTTTCAGTTTATATTTTGTTGCTGACTCTTTGTACTCAGATTAGCTGCAATTTAACCAGCAACAAATTTTTAATATAGTTTATCCACAGAAAAATCGAGAGTTAAGCTGGCGTGGCCGGCTTCTTCTTTAACCGATCTCCAAACTAATCCGACTTTCGGTTTCTAATTTGTTGCTGTCTCTTTGTACTCAGACTAGCTGCAATATGAACAGCAACAAATTTTTAGTATAGTTTTACTACGGAAAAGTCGAGAGTTAAGCTGGCGTATCCGGTTTTTTCGTAAGCCGATCTGAAAACTAATCCGACTTTCGGTTTTTATTTTGTTGCTGACTCTTTGTACTCAGATTAGCTGCAATTTAACCAGCAACAAATTTTTAATATAGTTTTTCCACAGAAAATTCGAGAGTTAAGCTGGCGTGGCCGGCTTTTTCGTAAACCGATCTCCGAACTAATCCGACTTTCAGTTTTTATTTTGTTGCTGACTCTCTGTGCTCAGAGTAGCTTCAGTATGAGCAGCAACAAATTTTTATTTAGCATTTTCTACGAAAAACTTGAGAGTTAAGCTGGCGTGGACTTTATTTATTTTGGCAAATTTAACAAAAATTTATTTTTATGATTTTTTTTCTTTTTTTCTTTTGCATCTTTTAGCAACAAATTAGCAACAAATTAACCCTTATTCGCTTGATCGATACTTCCATATCAAGTGATTTCCACGCTATCATAATGAAAAACTAGCGTTACTGCAATTTTTTTGCGATCGGCTGGAGCAACAAAAAAAATTTTTTGGCAACTAATTAGCAACAAAAAAGCAACAAATTTTGCCGTTTTTTTTTTCACACTGCTGATTTTACATCGCTAATTTTTTAGACCTGCTTTACAGGACATCTTTAGTAAATATGAGGCTTCTCAACAAGATCTGAGTAAGCGCTTGCAGGAGGCTAGTGAGCTGGTGGACCTGGTAAAGGATAATGCAGAGCGTTATGAGTCTCTGACAAATAACCTTTCTTGTAGCTGTAACTGCTCCCAGGCACCACAGCCCCAGCATAATACACCCTCACCCTCAGTGGCTGAGCCAATAGCAAACATTTTCAATAATGTAAATGAAAATATTCTAATCAAAACAACTTATGTATTTTCTGACAAAATTGGGCAAAACTTTGGTAGTATATTTAATCAGTGTTCACATAATTATGTAATAAATAGTTGTTTTCCCGGTGCCAGTCTAAGCCAATTAAGGACGCGTTCGCAAAATTGATAGGTACAGAATCGAACTACTACATTGACACGGCTCATACACACAAGTGTAGTGCACGACTACTATTCTCGCTACCGAGAAAAGTAAACTTGTGTGTATTGATTCGTGTCAATGTAGTGGTTCGATTGATTCAAGTGAACTCATTTTGATACTTAGAAAGATTCATTTTTTTACGTATTTATTTGTAATAAAATTATGGCACCAACATAAATATTTACGTTTTATATTTTTACGTTTTACCTCGGACTTGATGGAACGACCTGAAGGTGTACTTCGGTGACTGCTACTGGAACTCCTCGACGTGTTGGACTAGGTGAGCCGACTTTGGGCTTGTTTTGTTAGTTATGATGAGACCTTACCTCCGGACTTGATGGAGCGACCTGAAGGTGTACTTCGGGAACTGCTACTGGAACTCCCTAGACGTGTTGGACTAGGTGAGCCGAGTTTGGGCTTGTTTTGTTAGTTATGATGAGACCTTACCTCCGGACTTGATGGAGCGACCTGAAGGTGTACTTCGGGAACTGCTACTGGAACTCCTAGACGTGTTGGACTAGGTGAGCCGAGTTTGGGCTTGTTTTGTTAGTTATGATGAGACCTTACCTCCGCACTTGATGGAGCGACCTGAAGGTGTACTTCGGGAACTGCTACTGGAACTCCTAGACGTGTTGGACTAGGTAAGCCGAGTTTGGGGTTGTTTTGTTAGTTATGATGAGACCTTACCTCCGGACTTGATGGAGCGACCTGAAGGTGTACTTCGGGAACTGCTACTGGAACTCCTAGACGTGTTGGACTAGGTGAGCCGAGTTTGGGCTTGTTTTGTTAGTTATGATGAGACCTTACCTCCGCACTTGATGGAGCGACCTGAAGGTGTACTTCGGGAACTGCTACTGGAACTCCTAGACGTGTTGGACTAGGTGAGCCGAGTTTGGATTTGTTTTGTTAGTTATGATGAGACCTTACCTCCGGACTTGATGGAGCGACCTGAAGGTGTACTTTGGGAACTGCTACTGGAACTCCTCGACGTTTGGACTAGGTGAGCCGAGTTTGGACTTGTTTTGTTAGTTATGATGTGAACTTACCTCCGGACTAGATGGAGCAACCTGAAGGTGTACTTCGGGGACTGCTACTGGAACTCCTCGACATGTTGGGACTAGGTGAGCCGAGTTTGGGTTCGTTTTGTTAGTTATGATGAGACCTTACCTCCGGACTTGATGGAGCGACCTGAAGGTGTACTTCGGGAACTGCTACTGGAACTCCTCGACATGTTGGGACTAGGTGAGCCGTGTTTGGGTTCGTTTTGTTAGTTATGATGAGACTTTACCTCCGGACTTGATGTAGCGACCTGAAGGTGTACTTCGGGGACTGCTACTGGAACTCCTCGACATGTTGGGACTAGGTGAGCCGAGTTTGGGTTCGTTTTGTTAGTTATGATGAGACCTTACCTCCGGACTTGATGGAGCGACCTGAAGGTGTACTTCGGGAACTGCTACTGGAACTCCTCGACGTTTGGACTAGGTGAGCCGAGTTTGGACTTGTTTTGTTAGTTATGCTCATGTAGTCCAATACGTGTAGGAGTTCCAGTAGCAGTCACCGAAGTACACCTTCAGGTCGCTCCATGAAATCCGGAGGTAAGGTCTCATCATAACTAACAAAACAAGCCCAAACTCGGCTCATCTAGTCCAACACGTCTAGGAGTTCCAGTAGCAGTCACCGAAGTACACCTTCAGGTCGCTCCATCAAGTCCGGAGGTAAGGTCTCATCATAACTAACAAAACAAGCCCAAACTCGGCTCATCTAGTCCAACACGTCTAGGAGTTCCAGTAGCAGTCACCGAAGTACACCTTCAGGTCGCTCCATCAAGTCCGGAGGTAAGGTCTCATCATAACTAACAAAACAAGCCCAAACTCGGCTCATCTAGTCCAACACGTCTAGGAGTTCCAGTAGCAGTCACCGAAGTACACCTTCAGGTCGCTCCATCAAGTCCGGAGGTAAGGTCTCATCATAACTAACAAAACAAGCCCAAACTCGGCTCATCTAGTCCAACACGTCTAAGAGTTCCAGTAGCAGTCACCGAAGTACACCTTCATCAGGTCGCTCCATCGAGTCCAGGACGATTAGGCATATAATTATAAACCCTACTTACATACTTTTTTATAGCAAAATGAAATAGAATGAAAATCTTACGAGTACCTTGTCAAGTATCAAATTCGGTTTGTCGAATATTTTGTGTTTTTACAGCGATCTTTTTCAACTCGAGCCGCTCTAAACAGGCGATACATGTCCACTCTCGACGGGGGCCGCGCTTGGACTAAAGTTTCATTCCAAGTGCTTGTGCAATAAATCAAGACGGGTATAGAAATAAAATAACCCTTAATGCAATCGATTAAGATTCATCCAGAATAGCAAAATATGTGAAAAAATAAGTTTCGGTTTTCATTTTTTCTGCGACTATTTAAAGCATTTAGATGAAAAAAAAAAACTAACATTAAACATTGAATATGTTAGCCTACATATAGTATTTTTAAAAGTAGTCAAATATGATAATAATAGCACAAAAAATGTACCTAAACTCAACCCGGTATCGTTAAATTTGTGGAAAATGGCAACGAAAGATCGATTTTACATTGTAAAAAAGTAAAATTTTCAATAATAAAGTACCGTTAATTTGAAGATGAAGAACCAATCTATACGATGTAGTTATTGGTTATATTGAATTTTGTTTTATTATGCTATAAAATGTACCGAAAAACAGCATAATTTTGCCTGATATGCAAACGCGCCCTTAATAAATAAAGTTAAATTATCAAAAATTAACCCCAGTTCAACTGTTATTTTATTATGTGGGGATAGTTTAACTGTTAGAAAAAAGGATATTATTGAATGTGTTAATTTAATGTTGCATCTCAATGACACAAATAATTGTAAATTTATTTTCTGTGCCTTACCCTACTCTGATTACTTAACTGATAAGCAAAACAGGCACATTTATGATTATATGCTTATTTATAATAGGACATGTCGTCACAGTGACGCTATTTTATATTTTGATTGTAATCAATTTATTACTGATTACAAACTATCTAGTTTTAAGTTGTATTTACCACCTAGATGTAGGAGACTGATTGCTAATATTTTAGCATTCAATATAGACACTGGTACTTATTCTTTACCAGCAGTCACTGTTAGTAATGATACTAACATTATTATGGATACCCCTAGTTGTTTAAACTTTTAGGCAGGACAACGGAAAAACCTCACATGTTGAATGTTGTACATCAAAACATGCAAGGTCTGTCCGGCAAAGAACTAGAGTTAAGTTTGTTTATGGAAAATTATGATGTTCACGTGCTATGTTTAACTGAACATTGGTTGAAAGAACATGAAGTAGTATTTATCAATGATGATCATTTTACTGTAAAAAGTGCGTTTGCAAGAAGAAGTGCGATTCGCGGTGGATCTTTAGTTCTTGTCTCAAACAAGTTGAAATGTAAACAACGTTTAGATTTAGTTAACCTTTCTATCGAGCGCACTGTTGAGCTGTCTTGTGTTGAACTCGAGCGATATATAGTCATTTGCGTGTACCGACCCCCTTCTGGTGATTTTGGTCTTTTTGAATCCGTAATGGAGGACTCACTCAATAAGTTGAAAGCAAGTAACAAAAATATTATTTTATGTGGAGATTTTAATGTTAATACTTTAAATGACACTCCATTAAGTAGCAGACTTCTCAATCTGTGTAGGTCTTTTAATTTAGTTAATTTGTTCTGTGAACCAACTAGGACCACCGAGTCTACGTCGACTTGTCTCGATAATATATTTACTGACTGTGATTCTCTAAATAAATTGGTATTAAGTGACCTGACATCTGACCACAATGGTCTATTAGTTAGCTTTCCTATAACATTTATATACACAAAAAGCCGCATAAAATAGAATGCAGGCCTTATACAGCTAGTCGTTGCGATAGGTTTAAAAATAATATAGCAAATAAAATTACGCCGTCCATTGTAGATCACGAGCATCCTAATGAAATCTATGGAGCCCTTTTTGATGTTGTGCAAAAAGAATACCAATCAACTTTTAAGTCAAAAACCATAAACGTTGCGGGTAACTCAGTTAGCTTCAATCAATGGGCTACGCCTGGTATTTATATAAGTAGAGCGAAACTGTATGAACTATATGGTATGAAACAGTACAGGTTTGATGCTCCTTTTCTAGAGCGTGTTAAAAAGTATTCTTAATTATTTAAACAGGTTTGTGCCCTTGCAAAATCAAAATATTTAAGTGACACGATTAAAAACTCTAATAATAAAGTGAAAGCTACGTGGAAAATGATAAAGACTGAAACGGGCAAGTCGATTAAAAAAGAAGATCAACTGGAGATTTTAGTCGACAGCAAATTAATTAGTAACGCAACTGATGTAGCTCAGGCATTTAACGAGTTTTTTGCCAACATACCAATAACAACGACTCGCTCTCTAAGTTCGTCCCCGTCTAAAGCCGAAAACCTTTTACATGGTAGTGTGCCCAAGTGTAATAACTCATTTCGTTTCGAGCACGTAGGTAACACCGAATGATGTAGTTAATATTTTTAAGACATTAAAGTTGAAAAACACAGGGGACTACTGGGGCATTTCCATTAAACTTTTGAGTAATATAATAGACATAGTAGCCCCCTATCTTGCTGTTACTTTTAATAAATGCGTTGATCTAGGAACTTTTCCTGACCTCATGAAGAGTAGTAAAACCATACCTCTATTCAAATCAGGTAGTAAAAATGACATAGGCAACTATAGGCCAATTTCCATCTTACCTGCATTTAGCAAAATATTTGAAAAATTAATACTCAAGCAGCTGCTAAGACATTTTAATCTAAATAGCCTCCTCCATAATGAACAATATGGTTTTACAAAAGGTCGCTCGACTACAGATGCGGGTGTTGCTCTCCTAAAACACATATTTAACGCATGGGAGAACTCACAAAATGTAATTGGAGTTTTCTGTGACCTCTCCAAAGCCTTTGATTGCGTACGCCATGACACGCTTCTGCGTAAACTGCGTCATTACGGTCTCGAAAACGAAGCTGTTAACGTAATTCACTCATATTTAAATAATAGGTTCCAATGTGTAGATGTTGATGGCACAAAGTCTTCAGGGCTACCAGTTCAGTTAGGTGTACCTCAAGGCTCAATACTAGGTCCATTCTTGTTCCTAGTATATATAAATGATTTACCATTCTATCTAAAAGGTCTCTGCGACGTTGTACTTTTTGCAGATGATACTTCTCTTATCTTTAAAGTAGATAGGAATAGACAAAATTTTGATGACATAAACAGCACACTATCAATGGTTACGGATTGGTTCACGACTAATAATCTTGTTCTTAATGCCAAGAAAACTAAATGTATAAAATTTGCCTTACCTAACGTTAGAAACCTAGGGCCCAATATTAGTTTAAATGATGAAGTGCTTGAAACTGTAGACTCTGCAATTTTTTTAGGAATAACAGTTGATCCCAAACTTCAATGGGGCCCACATATATTAACCCTGTCGGGAAGACTGAGTTCTGCCGCATACGCAGTCAGGAAAGTTAGACAATACACTGACGTTGACACAGCTCGACTAGTCTACTTTAGTTATTTCCATAGCATTATGTCCTATGGTATTCTATTGTGGGGAAAAGCTGCAGATATACAAAATGTCTTTGTCTTACAAAAACGAGCTATAAGAGCAATATACCAACTAGGATCCAGAGTTTCTTTAAGAGAACTTTTCAAAGACATTGGTATTCTCACGGTGGCATCTCAATTCATCTTAGCCAACATATTATATATCAGGCAAAATATACATTTATACCCCAAAACCAGAGATATTCACAATTTAAACACCAGAAACAAGCACAAACTACATGCTCCTTCCCACCGTCTTCGTAAGGTGCATGACTCGTTTGTGGGGCTCGGTATCCGCTTTTATAACAAGCTACCCCTTTCCTTTTTGGACTTGCCTTTCAATGCGTTTAAAGCTCAAGTAAAATCTAACCTTTGTTTGAAGGCATACTATTCCATTAACGACTATTTAGATGACAAGAATAGTTGGTCGCTGTGTTGAACGCAAGACAAAGATATGTTCTTTCACTATAAGTATTGGTTATTGTAGTTGTGTTCACATTATATTTGTGTATTCACCTGGCGGAGCACGTCAATTTTGTTTAAAAAAATTTAATTATTGACTTGATCTACTCACTACAATGTTTTTAATGAGTTGTATTGCAATATGTGGTTAACTAGCGACTTCTACTAATAACTAATCTTGTTTCTGCTTGAGCAACCGACAGCAAGTTCGTCATGCTCCCTTAGACGTCACTACTTGCGGTAGCGTCGGGGGTCGGGCTGCCACCTTCCCTCAATTAAGGCGAGGGAGGTAATGGCCGATCTTTGCGTTATGCTCGTGAACGGGTGCTGCTTGTGGTGACTGGTCGTCTTGATAGTCGTGTTATTGTTATAACGTTAAATGCTCATTTTATATAGCTCGTTGACATTTGTTTTTTTTTACAATCTGACATTTATTAATTTTTACAATCTGACATTTGATTTGTTTTTCTCATTATAAATAGCTCGTTGACATTTGTTTGTTTTTTACAATCTGACATTTATTTATTTTTTTACAATTTGACATTTTGATTTATTTTTTAAAATCTGACATTGTTATTATTTTTTGGAACGAAGTTCCTTATCGCGCGTTGTGAAAGGGGGCCAGACGGAAAAAATTCTTACGAAAAGTTGTCACGACACTTTTTGCCAAGCTAGTTTTCTTTTTAATATATTACAGTAACTAGGAGTTGTAGGTTGTATACATTTGATATTAGACCTTCTTTGTAACCATTTTTTATCAACTTATGCAATGGGGAGGAACGTTAAAAGCTAATTGTAGATGGCGCCACCATAGCTGGTCTCAATCTGACCAATGAGGTTAAGGTATTTTAAAATATGAAATGACATTCCTTGGTTTTTAACCAATGACGATGCTTGGAACCAGCTATGCTAGCGCCATTAGTTCCACAGTGTGCATCCCCATTATAATTATTTATGTATTTTATTTTTCCGCTTGTTGTCGGCTCGAGGACCAAACGCAGACTGAATGTTCAGGCTGGGCTTCCCATCACGATGAAATTATGTTGGCACCGATGAAAAAATTCAGTTTTTTCGTCATGGGTGTCGTTTTCGTGGTTTTAGGGCTCGCTGATACTGAAAATGAGGTCAAAATGATAATCCAAGATGGCGCCGATGAAAAATTTCAGTTTTTTCGTCATGGGTGTCGTTTTCGTGTTTTTTGGGGTCGCTGATAATAAAAAAGAGGTCAAAATAAAAATCAAAGATGGCGCCGACGAAAAATTTCGGTTTTCTCTTCATGGGTGTCGTTTTCGTGGTTTTTGGGGTCGCTGATAATGAAAATGAGGACAAAATGATAATCCAAGATGGCGCCGATGAAAAATTTCATTTTTTTCGTCATGGGTGTCGTTTTCGTGTTTTTGGGGTCGCTGATAATAAAAAAGAGGTCAAAATAAAAATCAAAGATGGCGCCGACGAAAAATTTCGGTTTTCTCTTCATGGGTGTCGTTTTCGTGGTTTTTGGGGTCGCTGATAATGAAAATGAGGTCAAAATGATAATCCAAGATGGCGCCGATGAAAAATTTCATTTTTTTCGTCATGGGTGTCGTTTTCGTGGTTAAAGGGGTCACTGATAATAAAAAAGAGGTCAAAATGAAAATCAAATATGGCGCCGACGAATAATTTCGGTTTTCTCTTCATGGGTGTCGTTTTCGTGGTTTTTGGGGTCGCTGATGATGAAAATGAGGTCAAAATGAAAATCCAAGATGGAGACGATGAAATATTGAAGTGCCTTACCGCGCGTTGTGAAAGGGGGCTAGACGGAAAAAATTCTTACGAAAAGTTGTCGCGACACTTTTTGCTATAGTAAGCTATTGTAAGCTGTGCGGCGTCGCATGTTTCTCTGTCTGTCTCTCTCTCTCTTATTTCTTTTTAAAAATAAATGCAGGTTGCAATGCGTTTGTTTCATTTCTATTTCGCATTGAACAGTGTTGTGTCACGACGATTATTTTTAAAAATAAATGAAGGTTGCAATGCGTTTGTTTCATTTCTATTTCGCATTGAACAGTGTTGTGTCACGACGATTATTTTTGTTGAGTGTATACAGGTTTTTTGTAAATACAATGTTAATTGATTGAAAAAATTCTTACGAAAAAGTTGTCACGACACTTTTTGCTTTTTAAAAATAAATGAAGGTTGCAATGCGTTTGTTTCATTTCTATTTCGCATTGAACAGTGTGGTGTGGCGACGATTATTTTTGTTGAGTGAACATTATATTTGTTAATAATAAAAAAAATATTATAATAACTTAAAAAAAATAAAATTATCGAAAGAACTTCGTTCCATCCGGGTGTCCCTTGACACCTCTCAAGTTTTTTATCCTTGTTATTGGTATTGTTTGTCAAATCGTTGAGCTCCTATGTTAAGTTGAGCTACACGATCTTGACATGAATTTATGTTTTTTTTGTTTTTGTTTTTTATTTTGGAAACTATTATATAGAATCAAGTTCTTCTAACATAACAGACAGATGTGTTGCTGGTGAGTTTGTTCCGCCGCTTCTTCTCATCAGCTATAACACAACGAAGTTGGCGACACGGGGGGGCGTTTTTGGGGGACTGTCTTATGTAAATTTTTGACGTTCAGAAAGTGCTGATTTTCAGCCTAATTTGAATAAATGACTTTTTACTTTACTTTACAATAAGCAATTAAGAAGAAAATTCAATTTCTCATACGTTTAAGATGTAATCTCAAGATTTCGATTTTAGCCGAAAGTTCAAAACAACATTTATTGATTCTGACTACGCATTTTTTTATTATACCCTTTGACCACCACTGTCATTGTATTTTTCATTTAATCTTTTCAAATATTTGTGTTCTTTAGATTTAGTCAGTTGTTAAACAATGCCTAAATCAGTGTTGTCGACGAATCTTTCTTTGGGGAAAGATTCTGTCGTCGATTCACTCATGAATTAATCGTTATGTCGTTGAAGCGTCGGCGGCTCATTCCGTGGAGAAACGTTTGTCGTAGGTAAGTTTAAGAATCAGTAGTTTTTAAGTTTATTAGTAAATCATACAAAAATACAAAGACACAGTAATCTTTCCTCTTTATATATAACAATCAACTCTAAATGATCTATACCTGTTATAAGTAAGACCTGTAATAATATATATATAAACAATCAACTAATATAAATGATCTATAAGTAATCTACAAGCAATGAACTATATTTATATTATTTTTTTCAACATTTTGAGCTCCGTAGTTTCGGAGGCCAGTGGTTAATTTTCTTCTTCTTTCATGAATAAAATAAAAACTATTTATTATACAATAATTACAAAAATATATTTGAGATTCCCATAATAAGCCCTGTTATTTGAGATATATGACGTAAGGCTGCAAAACTTTTTTTTATTTCCTAATTTGTCCACCGAAAATGACACTTATTAAAAAAATATTTGCTTTGCACATCTGTGTTTGTGTCATAGGATTACACCTTCCTACGAAACTTCACCTGTTTGGTCCAATAGACTCGGAACAAATTGGCTGTGACAGACGGTCAGACAGACAGACGCACGAGTGAACCTGAAAGGGTTCCGTTGTTTTTTTCAATTTTTGTACGGAAACCAAAAAAGATGCTAGTGACCTAGTGGCCTGTGAGTAACCTCCTTCTTTTTGAGAAGTCGGATAATGAGTATACGCGCGTTAGTGTGTCGTGGTTAGGGCGCGGGAGGCCGCCGGATGCCATAAAGGGATGTCGCGGGGCGCTATATTAAGATCGATGGTCGCCGCGGAGCCGCGCTCGCCGCTCGGGCAGTCGGGGACACATTAACAGCGCTCTGCTGTTCCCGCGCCTCTGTTTACGGCTTCCTGAGACGTGTCACAAGTAACTCGTAAGTACTCTCAATGTAGCCTAGCCTCCTGTGCCCACTACACAATAGGTATACATACATACATAAATAGCTAGTACAACAATTAGGACGCTCCTTCTGTGAAGCTATACTTATTTTATTTATTGAGAACGTCTCCCACTGCCCAGCGGTCGCCACTCGCTTGCAGGCGCACTCGCCGACGAACGAAACTTACCTACATATAAATAAATTAAATTGAAGTATCTCTTTGTAATTTCAATATATGCGGTACTAAATAAATTTTGTTGAGTTTATTTTGTCTACACTAATATTATAAAGAGGAAAACTTTGTTTGTTTGGTTGTAACGAAGAGGCTTAAAAACTACTGGACCGTTTAAAAAAAATCTTTTACCATTCGAAAGCTACATTATCCACGAGTAACATAGGCTACATATATAATTTCGTAGAACTGCAAACTGCATCTTATCACGCCGCGGGCTTCACATGCGTTCTCGTTGAAACTATCCTATATCCTATTCTGATAAATTAAATTGATTATAAACTTTCAAAGCACATTGTTCGTAGAACGGATGGTCGATGGAGCCGAAAAAATCTGGAGCGAATCCCACTAGGTGGACCGATGACCTGGTGAAGGTTGCGGGAATCCATTGGATGCGAGTCGCAAGGGACCGGTCAATGTGGCGACTCTTGGGGGAGGCCTGTTTCCAGCAGTGGACGTCTTTCGGCTGAAATGATTATGATGATGATAAAGTTTCATAGGTATTTTGTGCATTGCGCGGCCCCGGCCGCCTGTTTTTGATGTGAAACATGATGCGCACTCGTTGCAGGCAGTACAACCGATGCCGCGACGCTGACGCTGTCACGAAGTGATGCCTCCTCTATGACACGTCGCACAGTCAAACAATATTTTCCCATTACGTTAAAATTAGTTTTGGATCAATTGTTTGAGACGTTACTTTGGCCAGCAACAACTAGCAAGTCTTTTCGCGTGTTAGTAGCGGATTTACTAGTCAATCGGTTCTAGTTTGATTTTTAAATTCAGATTACGAAACGTCGTTATTTTTTTATTCCCTAAAGCAAACTAACGATGTCTTTAGAGAACGAAGCTATATTATAAAATGTAGAATCTGTGACTTATATTTTTATTCAATCAAACGAATTGTTTATTGTACTGCATTTTGACCGTTTTCCTTTCATGCAAATAAGGCGATTGAGTCATGTTGTCAATAAGTACCAGTTGACAAACCGTGACGGTGATTACAATGTAACATACTTCAGTTATGATCGGAATGCACCTACTGCTACCTGCTACTCACCTACTGCTATCTGCTACTCACCTACTGCTACCTGCTACTCACCTACTGCTACCTGCTACTCACCTACTGCTACCTGCTACTCACCTACTGCTACCTGCTACTCACCTACTGCTACCTGCTACTCACCTACTGCTACCTGCTACTCACCTGCTGTTACCTGCTACTCACCTACTGCTACCTGCTACTCACCTACTGCTACCTGCTACTCACCTACAGACTGCTATCTGCTACTCACCTACTGCTACCTGCTACTCACCTACTGCTACCTGCTACTCACCTGCTGCTACCTGCTACTCACCTACTGCTACCTGCTACTCACCTACTGCTACCTGCTACTCACCTACTGCTACCTGCTACTCACCTACTGCTATCTGCTACTCACCTACTGCTACCTGCTACTCACCTGCTGCTACCTGCTACTCACCTACTGCTACCTGCTACTCACCTACTGCTACCTGCTACTCACCTACT
This sequence comes from Xestia ashworthii, assembly GCA_950022955.1. Taxonomy (NCBI): domain Eukaryota; kingdom Metazoa; phylum Arthropoda; class Insecta; order Lepidoptera; family Noctuidae; genus Xestia; species Xestia ashworthii. The sequence continues at coordinate 28,166,101 of OX465549.1, read as the reverse complement.
GCTACCTGCTACTCACCTACTGCTACCTGCTACTCACCTACTGCTACCTGCTACTCACCTACTGCTACCTGCTACTCACCTGCTGCTACCTGCTACTCACCTACTGCTACCTGCTACTCACCTACTGCTACCTGCTACTCACCTACTGCTACCTGCTACTCACCTACTGCTACCTGCTACTCACCTACTGCTACCTGCTACTCACCTACTGCTACCTGCTACACACCTACTGCTACCTGCTACTCACCACCTGCCACTATTACAGAAATCATATTTAGAAGGTACGTCTAACAATATCCCGTAGCTCTATTGTAAAACAGTCTCGAGCATAATATTTTCAATCAATACTAACATTATTTTCAATTCTATTTATCTACACATCTAAACAAATAAATCAAATTGAAATGACTGTTTGCAATTTCAACATAACAACTTTTTACTGAATACATATTAATATGGAAGTAGGTATATATTATACAGCACATATTAATAATATATCAAAATACACTATTTTTTTCCTTTTTTTCCCCCGCCCGATTCAAATAGAGGGGTGTTATATGTTTGACCGCTATATGTGTCTGTGTGTGGCACTGTAGCTCTTAAACGACTGAACCAATATGGATGCATTTTTTTTTATTTAATAGCTAGTTTCTTAGTAATGGTTTTTAGACATGTTGTTATATCAAAATCGGTGCAGCCATTTACTAGATATGGTGGATGAAAGAGGGGCATACATTTTTTTTAACTTTTGGAGGTTCCGTACCTTAAAAGATATAAAGGAATCCTTATAAGATCACTTTCTTGTCCGTCTGTCCGCCCGTCTGTCACCACTGATTTTCTCAGGAACGGGTGGACCTAGCAAGTTAAAATTTATACCAGATACTGAAATCTGTAGTCCCTATTAGGTGTATAAAAATCAAGCTCCTGAGTCCACACGATAAAAAGCTATGGGCAAATTTAGTTTTTCGGGAAAACTTGTAAGCACCTTGAGTTGTAATTTACCTTGATTTTCAACTTTTTTCATTTTTCGGAAGTTTTAATTAACTTGTGCTGTAAGATCTTGCTTTCGACCAAAATTTTTAATTCTAGATCAACTAGAGGTACCCTATAGGTTTTGGGTCGAAAACCTATATGGTAGTTCCCGTTGACCTAGAATTACAAAATGTGTCGAGAAGCAATGTCTTACAGCACATGTACAGGGGAAAATCTGAAAACCGCAAATACATAATTATGTAGCAATGACAAAATAAAAGTGATTTTACTATTACAAACTTATTATTTGCGGTTGGTGCAATAACCGTTTCATGGGATCGAAAAGCAAATTTAAGTTTGTCCTTTAAAAGTTTGTACGGAACCGTCGGTGCGCGAGTCCGACTCGTTCTTTACCGGTTTTTTTTAATGTTTGTTATCTGCTCTTTTACGCATTGAGGGTTTTTTTAATTTTTTATTGTCCGTCTTTTTATTCCGGTTTACCTCCGTAACGGCTGGACCGATCTTGACTGAACTTCTACTAGCAGATAAATTGGTAGTCATGTAGTGCGTGTATCCCGTCTGCTCTGATATCATGCATACCTTTCTTGTGTCCTTGTCGTAGATAACCACTGCGGTGTAGCGTCGTCGTAGCTCTGTAGCTCCGTAGCTCCGTAGCTCCGTAGCAGGTCTACGAGAGCTACGGCACTCTTAGCTAAGTAATAAAATGGTGTCTACCGAGTGGTAAGTATCAACTCAAAGTTTTAATTAATACCGGTATCAGTTTTCAAAACAGTGCGTTGTTAAATAAGCAGACGTCCTGCCCGGCAGTCGGCAGTCGGCAGTCGGCAGTCGGCACTCGGCACTGGGGAGGCAACATCACGAGGCCCCCGACGGGTGTGCCTCGTGATGTTGTGTGACGAAACCACCGCCATTGTCGTTGGAAGCCTTAGCACCGCCGGAAAACTTCCCTTCATAACTTTTTAAATACAAAGCTCAACCGTCACTGTTTCTGCTTATATTATACTATACAGGGTGCGACATCGACGCGGATACGGTTCTCACGTATTCAGAACATCGTTCGGAGCTCGCCCCCACATGGATCAGCTGTTCCATACATTCTGACCGTGGTGGTATTGCACTTCTGAAGCGAGACATCTGCTTTTTGTACTCACTCTCAAGTACAGCACAGTAGTGTATAAGTACGTCTCTAGCTGGTGAGGTTGAGGCGGGGTCGCGAACCAATTAGTACGCATAATGATGTGGTTGGTGGTCGCGACGTCGCGCCTCGCACGCGTGCTGCGTGCACCACCGCGCCTGCACCAGCACAGCACACACGCCGAGCAGGTACCGACCGCGACGTCGAACAAATGCTCAAGTGAAAAAAAAACACAAAATTTTAATTATTACACTTTTTAGGCAAATTCATGATTGTTGACGCTGTAATTTTCAGCAGCAGTAAGATATTTTAATTATTTGCTTATGAATAACGATAGTGCCATTTCCTTTCTTGAAAGTTGGAGTTACACATTTTCATATTTCTTTTCGTGAAATTTACTATTAATATTTTACGAACTCAATTTGCAAGAAAAACCGTCGTCGATGGAAGTTTGACGCTCAAATTCACATATTTACATTCAATTCTTATAAAAGCTAAAATAACTAAAAGATAAGTTCAATGTTTTACTTGATGGTTGGAGTTCTAGAATTTCGTTAAATTCCTTGAGTTTTCACAAAACAAAACGTAAAGAAAGCCTAATTTAAGCCAAAATTGTCTTGATTCAGCGGCCATTATATTCCAAATAAACTCAGGTTTATATCATTATTATTATAAACCTTCGATCTTCAAGAAATACGCTTCATTACTTTTCGTTTGTCAGTATAATAAGACAACGTTACAATAAATAAAATTAAAGCACCCTAAATTATTCTGCATCAATTCAGCTCGCTCCTCAGTTTAAGTCATTCTGACGCGAGCGAAATAATTTGATCCAGGACGTAAAAATCAAAAATTTCCAAATAAATTGTAATAGGACTCTTAATTCTATAATAAGGCCCATATTCACCGAAAAGATAACGGTCTGATTATCTAAAAAAAGAACATTCGAATTGAGAACCTCCTCTTTTTGGAAGTCGGTTGAAAACAGCTGTCACTGTGACATGTTCCATTACAAAAATGTGTTTTAAACAGCTGTTTTAGACAAGATTTATGTCCATGTTCACCAAAAAGATGACGCTCTGATTATCTACGAACAGCTGTTTAAAACACTTTTGTATGGGAACATGTCACAGTGACAGCTGTTTTTAGATAATCAGACTGTTATCTTTTCTGTGAACATGGACCTTAGAATATAGGGGTTACTCAATCGAATGTGATGGCTCAACAATAGGTTTATTTTTAACTTTTTTTTAATCTTCACTATTCAACCGAGTTCCAAAAGAGGAGGTTCTCAATTCGTTTTTTTTTTGTGTTTGTTACCTCAGAACTTTCGACTGAGTGAACCGAATTTGATGATTCTTTTTTTTGAGAGCAATTTGATGATTCTTTTCAGGGTTCCGTAGCCAAATGGCAAAAAACGGAACCCTTACGGATTCGTCATGTCTGTCTGTCTGTCCGTCCGTATGTCACAGCTATAGTGTGTAAGTAATAGTAAGCATGTATGTAGACAGCCTTATTTAAAGTGCTTCTTCAGCAATACTATTTTATTACAAATCGTAAGTATTTTAATACACATTAAACCAGACCATGAAACCAAACGGACGTATCATTTCAAGTCTTCCGACCTAGCGACCTGATCACACTACATGGCGACCCTGCCAGTGCTCATGTCACTGTAATTACCGAACTGCAACGACCCTGCCAGTGCTCATGTCACTGTAATTACCGAACTGCAACGACTCTGCCAGCCCTCATGTCACTCTACCATACTGCAATGGCTCTGCCAGTCCTCGTGTCACTCTAACATACTGCAACGACCTTCAACCATCTTCAATTTTTGGAACGTCGCACCGACCTTCGATATATTAACAATTTGGGACATCGAAAGACTATGGGAACTACGCAAAGCAAGGAGCAAGTAGTTATTGCGCAGTCTGCAGCTGGAAGCAACCACGTACAAGCGATGCCACACCAACTGGATGCAGAAGCAGATGAGGAGTGAAGCCTTGGAGCGAGTCCTGTCCCGTGTCAGCTACCGACGTCACAAGGAACTCAGAGAGCGTGAGAATCAAGAAAGTAATGCGTAAGCGTGACCACCAAGTAAGTTGCAATTAATACCCACGCGCGTCACATTTCTTATGTTTTATTGAGTAAAATCACCTAGGTACTTGTTTTGTGTAATTTTAGTTTAGTGTAAATTTAAATATTTCATTGGATTATGACTATAGAAATAGAATTAGCAGATATTTTTAAGCAATTAAAACATTGTACGGATTATATTTCTAAGTTAGGTCCTGCAAGAAGAGTAGGTAGTAATTACGAGAGTAAAATTTTAGAAGCTAAGAGCTTATATGTGTCATTTCAAAATGTTTTAAGTAGTTTGCCTAAAGAAGTGTCGAAAGAATTATTATTTCTGTGTTCATGCATAAACAACTGCTATGATAAAATTTTGAAATTTGAGGCGGAATCCAGCACGAGTCAAAGTCAAAATAAATCAGCAACAATGTCAGAAACAGGAGAAAGGTTTAATTTAAAGACGGCTGTAAGCCTATTGCCTAAAATGACTGGTGATGAAGAGGTGACCAACGAATTAATATCTGCGATAGAATTATATGACTCAATGCTTGATGATGGTGATAAGAAGACTTTAATAAATTTTGTTTTAAAGAGTAGATTAACAAGTGGAGCAAAAATGCGGTTAGCAACTTCTTACACTTCTGTTGAGATGCTATTAGAAGATATGCGTAAATATTTACTTACTCGTAAGTCAGATACTGCTTTACAGTCTAGATTACAAAAGGCTAGGCAAGGCGAAAAATCAGTTACAGAGTTTGGCCAAGAGTTAGAAAAGTTGTTTGTAGATTTAACAATTTCCCAGGCTAATGGCGATGATAAAGCGTATGAAGTGTTGCGTCCTCTCAATGAAAGGAACGCTATTAGATGTTTTTCCGAGGGTTTAAGGAGCCAAAAGTTAGGAACAATTATTTCAGCACGAAATTTGACCTCATTAAAAGATGCCATTAGAGTAGCCGAAGATGAAACTAGCTCATCATCGGATCGTCAGACCGTTATGTCATATAATCGCCAGCCTACTCGAAATAATAAATTTCCCCTGCGAGGATTTCGTAGTCGAAATACATCGAGATATTTTCGAGGTAGTAACTACAATGGTAGGCAACCACATGGTTCGCATCAAAATTCTGCTGCGCCAAGGAACACGTGGCGAGACAACCGCGACGCCCATGTACATCGCCGTGGAGCGTCAAGTTACGGTGCCAGGAATGTTCGCGGAAATCGCGGCTATTGCGCAAGCCATTCCAATAATAGAAATTTAAACCATTTCATTGCGAATGAACAACATGGTTTACCTACTTCGCAAAATAGTCGTAATGATTTTTCTTCAGATCAGAATTTGGGAAAATTTTTTCGTTCCTAATCAAGTATTTGCTTGTGATAGTATTAATTGGGTAAATCTAAGTTTAAATAAGATACAACTAGATTTTTTAGTAGATACAGGGGCCTCTTTATCATGTATTGATTATAAAATATTAAAATTAGCTAGGCTAGAGTTGCATAAATGCGATTTAACTATCCATGGTATTGGTGGAAGTTCAAAGTCTATAGGATTTGTTTACTTGACTCTAGAATCAAAAAATATAATTTTTAAACATAAGTTTTACGTATTTAGGAAGTTACCATGTAAGTCGATAGGAATATTGGGACAAGATTTTATTAAACTGTACTCTGGTGTTATAGATTATGACTTAAATACTTTATCTCTCAAAGTGGGAGACTCAAAAGTTAAATTGCCTTTACATTGTTATAACTATAATTTAACCATTGCACCGCGATGTGAGGTTATTAAATATATACCTACGCGCATCAATAATAATTATGATTGTGTAATTTATCCAAAGGAAATAATCCCAGGTATTTTTTTGGCTAGTATAGTAGCTAGGCCAAAAAATGGAAAGATTCCTGTGAGACTTTTGAATACCACAGACGAGGAAGTGTCTCTATGTTTGAATGAGATCGAGGTTGATACATTAGAAAACTACGAATTTTGTAATTTTGAGAGGCCAGATGTTAATGTAGAGAGAATTCGAACTTTATTTTCGTTACTTAACCTAGGTTCATACTTAAATAAGGAGGAAGAATTGACTATCGAGCAAATCTGTGCCAAATATTCGGACATATTTCATTTACCAGGTGATAAATTAAGCGTTACCAACGTTTATGAGCAATCAATTCATTTGAAAGATAATGCAACGCCTGTGTATAGAAAACAATACAGAATTCCTTTCACGCAGAAAGAAGAACTTAATAGGCAGATAAATGACATGTTACAAGATGGTATTATAGAAAAAACTAGCAGTGAGTGGTCCAGCCCCTTGTTGCTAGTGCCTAAGAAGTTAGATAGGAGCGGTAAACGCCAATGGAGAGTAGTAATAGACTACAGACAATTAAATGAGAGAGTACAGGATGACAAATTTCCTCTCCCGAATATTACAGACATATTAGAGTCTTTATCGGGTGCTTTTTATTTTAGTCATTGCGATTTAAGTCGTAGTTATTATCAGTGTAATTTAACAGAAGAATCTAGAAAGTATACTGCATTCACTACTAATAAAGGCCAGTACCAAATGTGTAGATTACCTATGGGATTAAAAATTAGCCCTTCAGCATTTAGTAGATTAATGACAGTAGCAATGTCAGGTCTGAATTACGAAAAATGCATTATTTATTTGGATGATTTAATTATATTTGGTCGAAATTTAGCAGAACATAATAAAAATCTCATGTCAGTTTTTGAAAGATTACGAAAAGTTAAATTAAAGTTAAATCCATCTAAATGTGAATTTTTAAAGCGACAAATTCTTTACTTAGGGCATGTAATATCATCCTCAGGTATTTTGCCTGACCCTGAAAAGATCCGAGTAATAGAAAGTTATCCGACACCGACATGTGCGGATGACGTCAAGCGTTTTGTTGCATTTAGTAATTACTATAGGAAATTTATTCGCAACTTTGCAGCTATTGTTTTGCCACTAAACAATTTATGTAGAAAGAAGGTTCAATTTGAATGGACAACAGAATGTCAGAATGCCTTTGAAACTCTTAAACAGTTACTTTCTACTCCACCCGTTTTAGATTATCCAAATTTTACAACAGAAAATGAGTTTACTTTACAGACAAATAGTTCTGGATTTGCTATAGGCAGTGTTTTAAGTAATTCTAACGGAAAACCAGTCGCATACGCTAGTAGAGGTTTAAATAAAGCAGAGTTAAATTATGCAACAATAGAAAAGGAACTTCTGGCAATAGTTTGGTCAATAAAGTATTTTAGACCATACCTATATGGAAAGAAATTTGTAATTAGAACTGACCATAGACCTTTGCTTTATCTTTTTAACATGACAAATCCATCTAGTCGTTTAACAAAATTTCGTCTTTTATTAGAGGAATACGACTTTAAAGTAGAATACGTTAGAGGAAAGGAAAATGTAGTTGCTGACGCCCTTTCTAGAGTTATTTTAACTTCAGACGAGTTAAAACAAATGAACAACAATTTGGTAAATGTAATGACTAGAGCGCAATCAAAGAAAGCTCAGCAATTAACTGATGTGACAACTAGTACTGAGACTTCGAACGATGACAATAGGTCTGATCAACCTAAAGTCGCGGAAGTACTTAAAAAATGTGATATGGATGTGGAATTAATTATTTTACCGGAAAGAAATCTGCGCAGATTACTAAAACCATCGAATAATAACGATTTGATATTATTATCAAGCAATAAGACTTTTGTTTATTGTAAAAGTAAAAATAATTTGTTTGCAAGTTCATCTTCTTTATCAGTAAACTCGCGAGACGATTTATTGAAAGAAATGGCATTATTTTGCAAAAAATTAAATATAGAAGAAATAATAATTATGAAAACGCGTCAAAATAAAGAGCTCATTGAAAGTATAGCTAAATACATAGCTACAAAGAAATCGAGTGATTTACCTCGAATATGTGTTGTAAAGGACGTCCAAAGAATCAATGATGATGACGAAAAAAAAGTAATAATGAATGATTTTCACTTATTACCTAGTAGTGGTCATGTAGGCGTTAGAAGAATGATAAGTAAAATTAAGAAATATTATTATTGGCCATCAATAGAAAAAGACGTTAGGGGCTATGTACAAAAATGCGGTAAGTGTCAAAAACAAAAATATACTAAGATCCATAAGGAACCATTAACAATTACATCTACAGCATCTTCATCCTTTGAGAAAATTTTCTTAGATATTGTAGGTCCATTAGATAAAGATGATTTAGGCTACAGTTACATTTTAACATTACAGTGCGAGCTCAGCAAATATGTTGAAGCATACCCTTTAAAAACTAAAACTACGACCGAAGTTGCTAAAGCATTCGCGGAAAATTTTATTTTACGATATGGAATTCCGAATGAAATAGCAAGCGATAGAGGTACTGAATTCATCTCTAAATTAATGACAGAATTATGCAAAATTTTAAATATAAAACAAACAATTTCGACTGCTTACCACCATCAAAGTATCGGTTCATTAGAAAATTCACATAAAGTGTTAGGTAGTTATTTGCGAATCCAAACAGATAATCATCCCTCAAGTTGGAGTTCATGGTTACAGTATTGGTGTTTTTCATATAACACTACTGTACATTCAGAGACTAAATATACACCTTACGAGTTAGAGTTTGGACAAGTGTGTAGATTGCCTAATAATCTATGTAATATTGTGGAACCGCTGTATAACTTTGAAAATTATGTTTTGGAATTTAAGTATAGATTGCAAAAAGCACAAAGAGATGCAAGAAATAATTTAATTATAAGCAAAGAACGTAGAAAAATAAATTATGATAAGTCAATAAATCCCATTATATACAAATCAGGTGATGCACTTTTGTTGAATAGAATAGAATAGAATAGAATAGAATCATTTATTCGTAAACATAGGTAACAATTACAACAAGATCTTAAAAATTAGGTAGTGCGCTATGTTTTGCCAACTGACATACAAATTATTAAAAAAAAAATAACGATTATATGATGAGTTTACAAAATTATTACATTATATTAAACTAAAATAAAATTATGAAATTATTAGAGTACCATATAATTGTTAACACATGCAAACAAGTTTAATTTCATTATTTCTATTCAATATCAAGATTTTAAGGTCAACTATTTACAAATGGAAACAAATTAAATTTTATTATCATAGTCAATTTCATTTCATGTCAAAATATAATAATTCAAGTTGAAAAATGAGATAGGAAATAAATTAGATACTTTGTACACCGGCCCATATATTGTTATAGAAGACCTTACCCCTAATGTAAAAATAAATATTAATGGAAAAAATGTTATAGTTCATAAGAATAGAACAAAATTGTATAAGGAACCATAGTTAAGTTAATTTTAAGTAGATTTAAAAAAAAAAAAATGTATCTTCAGCTCAATTTTTTTTTTCAAATAACGGTGATGATATAGTGTGTAAGTAATAGTAAGCATGTATGTAGACAGCCTTATTTAAAGTGCTTCTTCAGCAATACTATTTTATTACAAATTGTTAGTATTTTAATACACATTAAACCAGACCATGAAACCAAACGGACGTATCATTTCAAGTCTTCCGACCTAGCGACCTGATCACACTACACAGCCACTTATTTCCGAAACTATAAAAACTATGCTGTTGAAACTTAGTATAGTATTCTGTGAACCGCATTAAAATTTTTACACATAAATAGAAAAAAAAAAACAATAAACATTGGGGGTTACTTAAAACTGAAACACAAAAAAAAAATTCATCAGACCCATACGTGTGGGGTATCTAAGTCTTCAAAAATGATATTGAGGTTTCTCGTTAACCGCAATTTACCATAATAATAAATGTTACTTGCTGCTACGGAACCCTTCATGGGCGAGTCCGACTCGCACTTGGCCGCTTTTTTTTTGAAAGCAATTAACTTCCCGTGTGGTCCCATTTCAATTGAACCCTTCAAAAATAGACAGCAAATCTGCAGTTATTGCTTCAATCGCTTGGATGTTTATTGTTTATACAACATCATGACGTAACAACACGCTTGCTCTGAAGGGGTACGCAGATGTGTACGATACACCCACATTCCATTTATTGGGGATTCACCCCCTCCTCCTCAGTCGTGCTAACTTGACAGAATGGTCGTGGTCGACGATGATGCATTTTCTTTGGATGACGCAGCCCTCGCGATGCGCCTCCACTTTTTGCGATCTTCAGCGTCTCGGGAGCTTTGGACCATGCACGTTTGTGTTGCAGCTTTTATAAGGCCTGTCCGACGCGTAGGTCTGTACAACAAGTCGTTCATGGAGTGTTCATTTTTAACAATGTGGCCGAAATATTTGAGGATTCGCATCTGTACAGTCGATGATAACCTCTCCTTGATTCGAAGTTCCTCCGAGATCGAGACATTGGTCTGAAACGCCGTCCAAGGGATCCGCAGCAGTCGCCGCCAGCACCACATCGTGTGCAGTGCATCGATTTTGCGTCCGGTCTTTGAGACAAACCGTCCGTGTTTCTGCGCCACATGTTGGAAAAACCAAACTTCTCATCAGGCGGGCTTTTGGGGATAAGTAAAAGAAATTCATGGCAAATATTTGCTTAGGAACAACTAAAAAATGAAAAATATAAAACTTTTTTGCAATAAATATAACAGGACCTTTGTTTGATTGATTTACTTTTTTTTGTCACCGAGTTCTGAAGCTAATATATTTTTCACTTTTTGGTGTTTTTAAAGTCAGTTACATTTTTTGCAAAATAGATTTTTTTATGTTTATAGTGGGTCCTCACAATATTATCTGAAGCATCCTGTGATGTTGTGGCAACACGCCAAGATGCTGCGGGAAAGAGCTCTGTACTCGGCGGGACAGAAGCTTTGTACTTACTACGTTGTTTAGATATCATCGCAGTGCATCGTTCGTAGCGCCAGAGCATCAGAGCACCAGAGCACCAGAGCACCAGAGCACCAGAGCACCAGGGCGCCTGTTGGACTGATGGCCGGCTAACACTGATCAGGCAGCAGACGGCTGCGGGGGTGCGGGGAGCGGGGAGCGGAGAAACGAAGCCTTCGCGGTAATTACTTGTGCGTCATGGAGACAATAACGGACGTCGCCGGCTCTAATGAAAAAATAATGACGTCATCGCGCGCTCTCCCCGTACTGTCAATTAGTGGAGGTCGGTGTACGTCTTTCTAGTTCCAGAGTTCTGAATACTGAAAGGGTTTCCATAAACGCAGTCGTAAGAGACGCCGCGCGACGAACTCACTTGCTCCACTTTAGATGTCGCTCCGCACTGCGAGGCGCTCTGAACTTAAGTACCTAAAGTACATGGGCGGATATCCTGACTCGGCACCGACAACGTGTTCGGTGTCCGGCGGGAGGCGGGCGCCGGACGCCGGACGCCGGACGCCGCGCGCGCGAGCCGGACAGGCGCCGCGCGTCACGTCAGATAGAACTTGTCCGCTAAGCGACCTCGTAAAAACGTTAGCTTCGCGTTTCATAACAAGTCGTTAAAATAATATGTCAACTCGTAAATAAGCTTCATATTCCTATATAAAATTTATTTCATGATAAAATTTACAATACTAGTCCATAATCCGTATTTTTGATGACTTGTATGCAGTACGGTTTATATGTACTTACTACACACAAGTAGTACTTATTTTGAAAACTAGTTAATGTTTCGTAGCTGCACTGCAGTCTGCATTTAATTCTACAACGATAAGTATAACCTAGTTAAAAAATAAAAACAACTTTGTTTATTTTCCCTTTATTTATCTTTTTACAAATTACTCGTAATTACTTATAAACGAAGCCGAAAGGCAGTTGTTCTCCCCGTCTTTGAGAACCGTTTTTGTGTTTTAGACCATAAGTACCTTAGTTACGTAAATATTGGGGGTGAAAGTTTCAACGACAGAGTTTGATGTACAGGATGCTTGCTTGACAGCTTCGTGAAAGGTCTATTTACATCATGTCAAAAAAAACATTTGAAATATAAAAATGTAGCACCGGTAGCGGTATGGTATGGGCTATTGGGCTCCAAGCTACTCGTATAAGTACACTAGGTGAACGTTCCAGAGAGAGGAACCTCCTAACAATGCGAGCCGTGTTCAGGAGTGCCGCGCACTGAATCAAGCCCTTGATCCAGCTGCATACGAGTATCTATACTACGCGCCACGAGAAGCTATCATTTTTGTGAACAAAAAATATCTACCAAGTTACGTAGCGACAATTAATCAACAACAAATACTTCCAAATTCAATCAACTCTAATTATCATACGTGTAATACGAAACTAATGAGCAATTTTCCTTGGTCGGGTTATATTTTTGCGACAGAAAGCACTGTCGTCTTATGTTTTGTGGTACAGGAACGCGTAAGACTCATAGAACCTAAACATTTTGAATTCGAAATTTGAATTTGAGTTTCGAATGCGTCTCAGTATATGTGTGCTGTTTTCACGGATTATTGTTTTTGTCTAGAAAATTGTTGGTTTTGTTAATCATTGTATTATTGTTATTTTACTTAACGTGCTTTCCGAGGCACAGAGGAAACTCAGTATGTAAGGGTGGTCACCCATCCACAGAGCAACCTAGGCAAGCACGGCTTAACCTAAAGATCGACCCGAGCGGCTGTTATTATTTTGCCACGAGCTCCTCAGTAATTAGCTGTGTGTGTTAACCTGACTATATCATCATCATCATCATCATCATCTCAGCCGAAAGACGTCCACTGCTGGACATAGTGTGTGTGTGAGTGTGTAATTATCCCCTTACCGCATGAGTTTTTATTTTTTTCTGGACAAAATATATTTGATAGTTCTTGACATGTACTATTAAGTTACTTCAAGCAGTTTTCCAAAATCCGATTACTTTTCGAAATATGATAAAAAACTTATTTTTCCCATATATGGCATATTATGCAGTAAAAGCAACTAAAACCAATTGGACATAAATGGCATAGTATGCATTGCAGTAAAGGCATCTGAAACTAATTGCCATATTTGGCATCGCATGCTATAGGTAAAGGTAATTTTAAGTCAATCCTCAGTTCGTAAATTAGAAGGTTTAAAAAATAAAAGTCATTATTTAATGAAAATATAAGATAAATTTAATGAGATCTGTTGCACTTGGAACTTCACATTTTACACAAAACTTAGTAAATAATTATAGCGACTTACAAGCTAACTACCCGTGCCGCAGTGTAGATTCGCCTCGTCTCGTCTCTTCATTCCGTAAGATGAAACGATCCATTTTTCTGAAAAATTATCAAATAATGCTTCACTGCATACATTCCCAAATCTGGCCGAATGACAAAATAGCTACTAATGCATACAATGCCAAATATGGAAAACTAACTTTCACGTTACTTCATAGTATTCCACATTATTTTGTCATGTTAAGGTTTGGCATGATTTTCGCTAAACTATAACTTTTTACTTACATGTTTTCCGTGTTTTCAGTCCTTTGATAGGTCTTCTTAGCACCACGATATGAAGCTCGAACGAAAACTCGACACACGATCACAAAATGAATTTTAAAAACATGCAAATACCAACGACAAATTTCAACTGCCACCGACTGATTTTGACAGGTTATAGTTTCGTTACACGGTACACTAGATGGCAGCACATATATGTTTATTGAAGCTTAGTAGTTGCCTGATCTGTCCTAATATGCCGTTATGGGTAAAATAACATATTTTTTTATTTCTGAACGTTTGAAAATAAGTACCCACATTTGGGTAGCTATGCGGTAAGGGGCCTATGATCCAATGTTGATTGAGATAAATAAATAAATAGTCCTCCCCCAAGTCTCGCCACATTGACCGCCGGTCTCTTGCGACTCGCATCCACCGGATTCCCGCAACCTTCACCAGGTCATAATTAAATCCAAAACAAAAAATGGATCAAGAAATAGGTTGCGAACCCCTGAATGTTTGTTTACAAAATTGATAGCTTCTCGTGGCGGAGACTATAGACTGGCTGGCTGAAACGACCATCGGTCATGTATAGCATGTTTTGTGGTAGAACTCAATGTAACGCACTCAAAACATTATGCTGAAGGATGGATTGAAAATAAAAAGTACGGGAGTCGCGGAGGTGTTTAAAGTAAAAATCTTACAATAAAAACTTGTATTTAATTTAAAAAAAACTTGTCAAAAGTTGTAACTTTGACCCCCAATATCTCCGTAACTAGAATGTTCCCAGGTATTATAGTGTAGAACAAAAACATGATCGCAATGACGGGGAGAACAAGTGCCTTTCGGCTTCGAGTTTATTACACCCTTTATAATCTTTCTCAGCTTTCACGAGGTTCTCATCATGTCAACAAACATTGCGCGCGTGCTCTGATCGATCCACCACCATTATATCAGGTGCCTAATTCTGCTATTTTAATAAATTCGTCACTCCAACACGATTCCATTCTCATCCCATTGTCATTTTGCTTAAAGTTCGTAATCTGCTTAATTCAATGGTCTCGTAATAAAATTGTGTTTTATTGGCATTGTCGTATTGTCATTATTATAAAACCCTTAGTTCAAATGGTTTTCGAAATCTACTACTAAATGCGAACATTTATTCATGCCAGATTTCATGTACGAGATTAATATTCTATGACATTTCTTTCAATGGAGTGTCAGTGGTTGTTCATTGAGAAGTCATAATGGCGCCATTATGATAGTAGAATTAACAAATTTGACAGAACTTGATCATTATGAAATCAATGATCGAATACTGTGACACTATTGTAATAGCGGAATCGAGGCCCCGGCTTATTGGCTACAATATCAGGATTATTGTATTCGGGCTCAGATATTTGGAAGCACATTTAGGTACCTACCTAAATGTGCATTTAGGAGGTTACATAGTTAGTTACATAATTAGTTACATAGTTACTAACATAGTTTGTAAGTTCTCATTGTTACTAACAAATAGATAAGTTAAATTGTTTATTATTATTAAGATACTTACTAACAATACTAACCTAGTACCATAAGCATCATTTACTAAAATACTAACGAAATAAAGCTTAATTTATTGATTTACTTATTTACTAGCTAATAAAAAAAATAAAAAACCCAAAGCCAAAGCAAAAAAAGCATTCAAAGCATTATGAATTTCGTACTGGCGTTTCATTTCACTACTGGTCAGCCTTTTGTGCTATTGTAAGATATTTGTGTTTAGTTATAATTAAAGTTTCTTGCTATCCATGGAAAAGTACCTGCGAGTTGGTACATTAATGTAGAATATTTTATATGGGAGCTACATCTGCCAACAAACTGCTTTACAGTTTGGCAGAAGTAACATTTTTTTTAATACGATTTCTCAACGAATAAACGCTTTTTCATTTTTTTTTGAAAATAAAAAGAGTGGAAGTGGCTTCTTATACTATACTTTTGCCCGATTTTATGGGAATTCATAGTAAAAAAGTATTTATAAAAAAAATAATAATAATAATCTTTAATTCGGATAAGCAACATCCATATGGGTTAGTAAAAAAAACAAAAAGATAACTTATACCTATGTTAGTAAACTTATATAATGTTCTATTTGACAGTAAGGCTGTTGTTCAAGATACATCTTTGAACAAGAACACCTAACAAAGGAGAATCGTACCTCCCCGCTATGGTCTTCAGAATGGAGTTGGAGCTGTCCCGCACTCTGCAGAGCAAAGAGGCAGATTTCTGTCTGACGATGGCATGAAAACCATCGACGTGTGCTTGTGCAAACATACCTGATGCACTGCAGAAACGGGGCAGCCCCATCAACATCCTGAACCCGTTGACCCGTTGTTGTATTTTTTTTTTAAATTAAATCTCATAAAATTACAAGTATTTTTTTTTAATAGTTTTTTACTCGCCAAACTTTACTAACGTTCTGACATAGTTATTCCTGAATAACTATGTCAGAACAAGAAAATAGTTTTTCGCAGCACTTTTTTTACACAATCATATGTTTATTAAATATGTAAAGATATCCGTATATTTTCAATATAAATGTGATGTACAAAAATTCTTACCCATTTTTAAACTGATTTGTTCAACATCCTGTAGTTTTCAATTTACTCCTAAAAAAAATTGCAATGCAATTTTTTTCAATGTTTGCCACTCCCTGCGGCAATCACACCTATCAAAAAATCTTTTACCTAAAATAATCTAAAGGATGAGATAAGTTTCTTTTGCGCCGGGACTGGGGTAATTTTCTATGGAACCTGGGTGTACTCCTTTAAAACTTACAACTTAACTTAAAATCTAATAAAATAACATAATACATAGCTACATCTGAAACACTGAAATACACACACACTGAAACTGTCTAATATTAGGATCTTAATCATAATATTATACTCAGAAATAAATATTTCTCGACAACGTCAGACCAACACCAACATACAGATAATGAATTCCAAACCAGAGTGAGCAGCTGGAGCTGTCCACTCTGATCTAGAACTCACCGCCTATCACAGTCCGACGTGTCCGCGTTCTCCAGAAATAAATTCCTTAATTTTGATTTTAACACATATATAGACACATATATAGAGTATTCTTATGAATAGTAAATATTTCTGTTCTGGTTAGAACTATAGGCACGAAATTACTGTACTGTACACATGTCGTGAAAATTACGGAAGCGATCATCTTGTTTCATCAGCTTTTTAAAATGGTGCTACATTACCCACTTAATAGCAAGTAAATGAACAGAAAACAACGGGTGCTCTGTGGTGTTGTGTAAACTGGCGTGCATAAAAGTTAGGCCCTTCTTAGAAGACAATTCTATTTACTAAAACGGATACATTATTTACAGGATAAAAAAATAAAAACCTAAATTCGAGTCGCAACAAACCGGGTTTAAGTCAGCCATTCATTTGTCATTGTGTACGAGATTACCATTCTGTGCCATTTCTTTCAATGGAGTGTCAATAGTTGACCATTGGAAAGTTATAATGACTCCATTATATTTCCGCTCATTCATTTGTCATTATGTACGAGATTACCATTCTGTGCTATTTCTTACAATGGAGTGTCAATAGTTGACCATTGGAAAGTCATAATGACTCCATTATGTTTCCGCTGAATGGCCCGGCGACGGCGTCGTGTGGTGGACGTGGTGGTTGACGTGTGTACACAGGGTCGAGAGTCGCGCGGCCCGAAGGGCACACATTATGCGATTTATCTCCCGTCGCCGCCCGACGACATTTAATATGGGACATATTGAAGATTGATGATACCTGCCGCAGGTACGCAGCGCCACCGCCCGCGAGCTCCAACGTGCACGCTCACGTAATAAACACTATTCGTTTGGTAATCATTCCAAATATCTTCTTGACAAAAGTGATCTGTGATCAGTCACATAATTATAGTGATTACCGAAAACATCGGATGTGTCACGAGCGGGCTCGACCGTCGTCAATAGAATAATGCGGTATTTGTTACTCGTATACTGTATCTATATAATCTATACATTCTATAGATAGGTACAAATAAACAAAATTGAAATGTCTGTTTGTAATAGACAACCCGAATGGCGCAGCGGTAGTGAGGCTGCCTTACGTTCTTAGGGTCCCGGGTTCGATCCCGGTAGGAGCATATGTTTGTGTGATGAGCATTGTCAGGTAAAGGGAAACAACATTCAAACAGCAAGTTCTAGTAACGACTGGTTTATGGTATCTGTTTGACATCGCACACTATTCGCCTCACCCACACGTACACTACATTAGCTATAATATCACATCTCCCTTTTTCCAAAAAAAAAAAAAAAAATCAATTTCAAAACATGCATATTAAATCAGGAGTAGGTAACATAATATGTCACCGTAAAATTGACAAAAACGTTATATTACAATATAACGTGTTACTCTCTAGCGATATTGTAAACTCTCGAATTATCGTCAACTGAACATACGGAAGTATCTCTGCCCCCATAATCGGGACTTGGGGCACCCCCCCGTTAGGTTAGTTAGGTTCCCTTTAAACCCTGCACCCGGAAATAGGGGCCGTCGACTACGCTTTTTAGGGGCATATAAAGTGTTTTAAGGTTAGGGTATATTAAATTAATCGATATTTCTCAGGAATGGTACAGTATCTTTTCATGAGAGTGGTACCACTGGGCAAGGAGGACCCCTCCTTCTCTCCACACCGCGTGAGTTGACTACCATCGTATGCATTTCACGAAAAATAATGCGTTTTATTGTAAGCAGTATGTTCATTTGACAATAATTCGAGACTTTACAATATCGCTAGTGATATTACAATATAACGTATTTGACAATTTTACGGTGACATATACATACAATACCTTTCAATTACTCAACTCATGCACATTACCATTCTATACATTTCATGTTACTGTAGTGCCTTAGTAGGTATCTACTTTATTGTTTTACAATATTAAGTGCCTGATGATGTTTATCAGATCTTTATCTTTAGGCACTGATAACATTTATTACTAATACATCCATTACGAGAAGAGGTAACTTCCTGCTTAGTTATTTCATTTTCCAATTACACAATTCTGACACAACATAAATAATCATGATTAGTACAGATTCATTTCATTAAACTTCTCATTTCTTTAATAAAGATAAATTAATTAATTCATATTTGTACATTAGACAAATAATTTACAATTAATTTTATTATCTTTAGCAATTTATGTAAATAATATTCTATATTTTAAGATTAAGGTAATTTTATCTATGAATTTTTCAGTAATTTTGATTTATTCATAACAAAATTCATTATTCAACATGAAGTTACTACATTATTATTTTAGATACCTACTAACTCGAAATCCATGCTGCATTGGTGATTACGTCACGGATGTGAAGCCATATCTACTCGGAGGTCTCACCGTCCTGCCAGAACGAGTTACATATAAATTAGGTTGACTCGATGTTTGAGCTATACACTGATCATCATCATAGTCAAAATTATAGTCCTGAATTTGTCGCTGCGAGAGGTCAGTAATGATATGCCTTCTGTTTCTAACTACAATTTTTCCATTTTGCAACCGAATGGCGTATGATCTATCTCTCAAAATTTTCTCCACTATTCCTGGAACCCAACTTTTTTTTAAAGTGTCAAAATACCTAACTTTCTGATTTATCTGTAACGGAATTAAATTTTTACTGTTTCTATCATAAAATACCTTCTGTTTCTCTCGTCGTTTAATAAGACGTTCCTTTATATTCTTGTGTATTTTTGGAATCAACAGTTTGATTGATGTAGGGACGATACTTCTCAATTTTCTACTTTGCATTAGTTCAGCTGGTGAAACTAGATCATGATCTAGCGGAGTATTTAAGCATTCCAACAGTGCAAGCCGATAATCACAGTTGGCTTCTGTTGACTTTTTCATTATGTTTTTAACAGTTTGTATGGTACGCTCAACCTGTCCATTTGATTGAGGATAGTACGGAGATGACGTCGCATGAGTAAAATTCCATTCAGTGGCAAATTGCCTAAACTCAAACGACGAAAATTGTGGACCACAATCCGACATTACTACAGTAGGTATACCTTGCCTACTAAATATATTTTTAAATGATTTTTTATGCTACCAGATGAAGTGCCTTTTAATTGAACTATTTCAAATTTGCTAAAATAATCCACCAACATTAGTTAGGTTAAAGGTTCTCATCAAGTTGCATGAAATGATCCTAAGAGCGTTTTCAATTTACACGTTTCGAGTCGTACAACAAACGCACTGCGGATCTGTTGCAAGGCCAACTGCCTTCCATCTTCATTGACATACCTTTGGTGACAATTTTGAAACCAAAATGTTTTAATCTTCCATTTCAAATTTCTAACTCTACGTCCCATGTGGCCGTGTCTTAAAAGTGCATAACCTCTAAAGCTTTGAAACCTTCAAATACAAATACAGTCTTAGTGGGATTGTACATTGACAATGGAGTTGTAGTTGTAGTTTGTTGAGTGTGTTCAAGTCTCACAGAAGATATTTTAGTTTATTCTCGTAAGTTACAGTTAAGTTCTTGTTGGCAATTCTCACACGTTAGTTGGCGTGGTCGCATAAATGCACAATAATTATAAAATATTAAAATCCAACCTTGTGGCCTTTAATATTTTATCTTGGGGGGTATTGACGAGTAAGCAAAATTAAAATTAGGGCAAATGTACGTAAACCGTACAGTGACTTTCAAGACATCCAATTTTATTAAACTTTACCACCCCTTTTCACCCCCTTTTTCCAAAATTTTCCATAATTTCTATAGCCTAAATATTATTCTGAGTTTAAATAGATTAGTGAAGTTTTCATCAAAATCCGTCCAGCAGTTTTTACGTGATGCGCGGTTAAACAAACAAACAAACAAACAAAAATTTAAAAAAAGGTTTTAATATGTTCAGTTACTTATTTTAAGTCACCCTGGTCGGTTTTTTTTTTAATCTTCAATTACAGATTTTTTGATCTCAACAATTTTATATGTATAGATAAACCAATTTCATCAATCAACTTTCATAATTGTTTTCTTAATATTAAAGTGCTCGGATGCCTATAGATGAACTCTGTTGCAACCAGAGCCAGCGGGTCAGCAGTGAGTTGCCTAACTCGATCAGATAAATTGGTTAATACGCATCCTGATTATCGCAGTGTTCGTTTCGCCACTGCAATGTCCGCAGCGTATGTGTTGATGAAAACAAATAAGAACTGTGTCACTCTCAGAATGTTAAGGTGGGCGTACACTCCGAGATAGGGTGAAGTACGAGAGTTTAAAGCCAATCGAGGAACATCGACGCTTGGTTGTACACTCTCGCACTCGCCCTGCCTCGGAGTATGTCGGCGAGAGTGTCAGAGAGTTTAAAATAATTATGTCGTATAGTGTAGAGCTCGACAGATGTGAGCGTTTAGAGTATTCGGGAGTGTTCGGGATATCGCTCGGAAGCATTCGGCGCATTGTGCGAGGTGACGAAATCAGTGTGTAATTATTTCCGCGCAACTTTCGCCGGCTATTAATACATCGCGGTGTACAAACAGAGTCACGAGCGCGGTATTAATAGACGAGGGAACTGTTGCCAAGCGCGCGGCCCTAGACACATAGGTACGAACCACGAGACACACGGAGGACATGCCACTGCCGAACAATAGAACAGTTTAGAAATCATTAAAAGAGAAAAAAGAGCTGGGGAAGGATCGAGAATCGATCGGAACACTCCAGACTTTCTGGAGCGTTTATTGATTCTCGTATAAACTGAATTTGATTGTATACCGATGGAACCTAGCCATGTATGACAGTATAAATGTGCATAAAAAAATAGGCTCTTTATTAGCTGTGCGCTCACGCTAACGTCGAATATCGTCGAGGGTATCAACGACAGGTAAAGATAGATATTATTGCAGAAAATGTTTTGATCTAAAATATCATGCGCTTCTGATGTGCAAATTGTTAGAGATTGGTATGAAAAAGTGTCGAAAATAGATGCCAGACTGTAGTCCTCGGTTATACATATCTCGAGAGCAATGTACGAGGGTGAATCAAAAAGTTCTTGGAATCAATATAGGGTGACTGGTAATTAGTGTACGATACTTAAACATAAATGTACTGAACAGCTGATTTTTTTTTCGCGATTTCAGGTTTGGTCCCATAGTAAAAGTTGTTTGTTATGATGAGCACAATCACGTGTTTAAGTTTCGTACACTAATTACCAGTCACCCTATATAAAGAATGCAAAAAATGAAACTAAAAAAAGTATGTTCTTTAAAATCTCCTTCTAATGCCATGCATTTAGTTAGACTATCGCATTTCTAACTTTTTTGTTTCTTTCGAAAATAATATTTTTCTTGGCTCTCAAAAAACTGCTCTATGGCAGCTACTCGTATAACAGCGTCATCGTCGTAAAATTTAGTTTCTCGAATACTGTCTATAGTCCAAGGAAAGCGCACCAATTAAGAGGCAATATATGGTTTTTCAAAAATTTCACAACGATCCGGAGGGTTCAGAGGCCGAAAAATTGGATTTGACATAACTACTTCATCACCTACAACATACGAAAAAATCAGAACTACCTGATTTGATGCAAGGTAAAATGTACCATTTTCATGTACCTACTAATACTGATCGAAAAACTTCTATTAGACCAACCATGCATCATTTGGAGTCCTAAAATGTCAGAAAATGCAAAAAAAAGTAAAGTGAGATTCCGTCTTCGTGATCATTTGTATTTTTAAAAGGTTTTTTTTTACTTGCAATGTATAAATGCAAAATGTATGTTTGTTCGGGTGGAATCTAGCAATTCAATTTTGAAACAGACATCTCCAACTGATTGAGCTTGCACGCACGCACGCAATACAGATAATATTACGTGACAATGCAATATTATGATTAATTACTGCATCGAGCTGATGGTGGAGCTAAAAGGTATATCCATAAGAAATCTCTAATGGAATGACGCAACCCCATCGAGTTTGGACTCGTTTGACTCGTCTTGACAATTACTTTGTCTTGAGATGATATCCAGGGTCTGATGATGAAGCTGGAAGGTGGACATAGGAACTACGTTATAAAACGACATAACTCCATCCAGTTTGAGCTCGTATGTTTCGTCTTGACGAGTATTTTGTCTCTAGATGGGGCTGATGATGGAGCTGGAAGGTAGACAAAGCAAGTCCGTGATAAAACAACACAATCCCATCAAGTTTGGGCTAGTTTGATTCCTTTTGAAGAGTACTTTGGTCCTAAATAAAGACCACGGTCTGATTTAAAGATGCTGGAAGGTATAAGATTAACGTTATAAAACGACGTAAGTAACCGCATCTAGTTTGAGCTCGTTTGATTTGTCTTGAAGAGTAGTTTGGTCTTATATGAGTTTAATCAATTCTTTTTCATTCTTTCTCTATTCTTTAGATAATGTGTGCTCAGAACATCACTTTGCGTGCGTACTACGAATTATACGTAATACGAAAAACACCGCAACGCGCTATGTTCTACGTCGTAGTAAATGACAATTAATAAACACTAAACAGTTAAAAATAAAGAATAAAAACTAAAAAGTAAAAATAAACTTTGTTGAGAACATTATTTTTTCCGGACTTCTCCGTAATAAGTTTTACGTGGTCAATACTTAAAACGTAAAATAAATATACACCGTGTTGCCGGACGATATCCATGAACTTCAACCGTTCATACTCATCATTATGAACAACTTATACCATGGGACCAAACCCTGAGTCGCGAAAAATAAATCAGCACTTCCATGCATTTTGTCGAGTTAATGCGAACACAATTAAATAATATTTTAGGGTATAGCAGATATTTTTCACAATTCAGTGATTAGACCCATACTACACAATCATAATATATAAGTTGTTCAAAATGATGAGTACAATGAACGGTCGAAGTTTATGGATATCGTCTGGAAACACGGTGTGTAGTGTTCGCGTCGAATTGGGAATTTTCCTTTTTTTATTTCGTCGGTAAAACCCCGAACTTGAAGCAATGAGGGTTTTCTGAAATGACAAAACCACAAAGTGGCAGCACTGGCATAGTCTAAACACCTATCAAAATACACTCAGAAAATACACTATTTTCTTGAAGTTAACGATTATTTTTCCATTTAATTATCTTTAAATCATTAGTAAAGTGCCTCAGTGTTGTGGCGCATAAGTACTAAGAAGCTTAATCTTTAGTTCAACTACTTTTCTTTGTCTGTAATCCATATTTATATTGTAAAACAGTCCAAATATACGATGAAATTTCGGTAAAAGTTTCACTGGCATACAATTCAGAGTACAATTTGACAGTTGTTTATACCACAGACGCCCACGTAGCGACATCTGGTGTAAGATAAAATACGAAAAACCCTCATTGACACGGGCGAGGGTCATTCTTTCACGGAAATCAGAAAAAGAAGAAATGATAAACGCCATCGTTTCACGAAGTTAAACTGATAAAATATAGGTAATGCATGAAGCTTCATACTCGCAGATTTTCAAAGCAGCTTCATGTAGACTAATCTAGATTACCTATTGCTATCATAACTTTTTTTTAAAGCCGGTCAGCCTATTATAAAGTTATCGTGTGAGCACATTTTTTGTCATTAGTACAATTTTGGTTGAATAGATTTCGCTGCATGTATCTTACATACAGGTTGTAAACCACCTCACCACGAAGCCGTCAACCAAGCATTCTGTATATTAAATTAATTAACTTTACGCAAAAATTATTGCTGGGAAATAACTTTTTTTTTGGGTGAATAATCATGTTTTGTGGTATAACTCAATGTAACGCACTCAAAACATTGTGCTGATGGAAGGATTCAATACGGGGTTCGTGGAGCTACTTTTAGTAAAAATCTACGATAAAAACTTGTATTTAAAAAAAAAATCTTGTCAAAAAGTTGTAACTTTGACCCCCAATACCTCCGTAACTAAAGGGTTCCCAGGTATAGTGTAGAACAAAAAAATGATCGGAATGACGGGGAGATAAGTGCCTTCCGGCTTCGTTAAGAGGTGTTTTACATCCTATATTGATGAGAAGTTCTTCTTGAACACTTTACCCGGAGACACTTATAATATAACTTTTGATAGAAAGCACCGATCACAATGAAACCAAAACTAAAACCTTCTCTAAATTATGCATAATATTTGTGCATAGAATCTAACCACAGCATTGGTTCTATAATTTACACGTGATGCTGTAACCAAAGAAAAACTCGGAGACACTTATATACTTTTGAAAGAAAGCACCAATTACAATGAAAACATGGACAGTTTAAAACCTTCTCATAGATTTGCACAATATTTGTGCATTGAATCTCATTATGCCGGTTTTATAGTTCACACGTGATGCTATAACAAAATATCCTGAACAGACACAGACACAGACAAAATATCTTAAAATGGTAGAAATGGGTTCTGTAAGTGATCTTTTCACAGCTTATTTTATTGTCCAAATATTTTCAATGTACAGAAACGCCACGTCTACAGATTTATTTTGTGGACTAGCTGTTACCTGCTGCTTCGTTCGCGTGATCGCGTGAACATAATGATGTGTGATCATGTGGACTGTCTCGCTGGTCGAGTGACTACTGAGATCTTGTGTGTGGGGGGGGGGGGGGGGTACGAGTCCTTTTTGGCGCTCGCTGTAATTCTGTGCGGCAGAGGCCCGAAACAAAATTATATGGCGTTGAGGCAACGGTATGGCTTAAAAACTGTTACATTATGGCGCTATAGGACTTTATAAAGAGAAAATCAAACGCACTATTAGACGCAATTTATTTTTTATTCTCATACCGTTCCCCGTTACTGTTTTGTTGACAACATTAAATGATATATTATTATGTGAGTTCAATCTATTATTTACAAATAAAATCGGATTGAGTTTTCAAACATGTGTCAAATACGTAATTTGAATCATAAGCACTCGACTTCAATTTCGAAGCAAATCACCGCCGAAATAACTTTCTACCCCTTTTTACACCGGTAGTGAATGAATTTCAATAAAATACGAAACAGGTCTTCTATAAATTTTGACGAAAATCGTTTACGCATGAAGTGGATTGTACCAAGGAATCACGTTGTCCCACACAAACTTTTTCAACCCCTTATAGGGGTAGAATTTTGAAAAATCCTTTCTTATTGAATGCTAACGTCATACAAAGAACTCACCCTCCCAGTTTCAGGTCTCTACGACCAGAGGTTTAAGCTATGCGTTTATTCATAAGTCAGTCATTCAGGACAATAGTAAAAGCTTGTCGCGATATTTACCTGTGTAGATAAACAAGTTAATTAAATAACTTACCTTATTTTTTTTTTCAAACTAAGTAATACGAGTAGTAACCCTTTTTGATACTTGTACATATTTTTATTTCTAATATAGAGTTAGTGTGTATATATATTGTAAATAATTAGTCCTTGGTTTAAAATAAATTGAGTTAAATATTCAAAAAAAAAAAATACGAGTAGTTAAAGATATCAGTATAATTTTTAGATTTTCTTTTTCTCTTGATTTTTATAAGGTAGATTTAATCATTTTCTTAACTGGAAATAAAAGGCTTTTTTTTTAAATTTATTACTATTTATTATATTGATCGGTATTTCTCAGGAATGGTACATTATCTTTTCATGAGAGTGGTACTACTGGGCAAGAGGGACCCCTCCTTCCCTCCACACCGCGTGAGTTGACTACCATCGCATGCATTTCACGAAAAATAATGCGTTTTATTGTAAGCAGCATGTTCGTTTGACAATATTTCGAGAGTTTACAATATCGCTAGAGAGATCGCAAACACGTTATATTGTAATAACGTGTTTGACAATTTTACGTATACTTACAGTACTTACGGGATTATATCACTGATTTTCTTTTGTTTTGAGCACCCGATATTTCGACGCTGTTGCAAGCATCATGATTGCGGGAATACTAAAGAGGTATGCGGGTGGGACGAAAATTATTAATTATGAGCAGACAATCGGATGCTCAAAACAAAAGAAAATCACGGATATAATCCCGTAAGTACTTTAAGTGTAGTGAAAAACCGTGAAAGTCTAAAACAGTGCATTGTGTATATTTATGTTGGTTCCTTGATCCCCAATAAATTTAATCCGTAACTAAAAGGTTCCAAGGTATGGTCTAGAACAAAAAAAAAATCGCAAAGACGGGGATAACAGGTACCTTTCGGCTTATACCCTCTATGCGGATAATGGTAATGCGTGCAATAGTAAGATACTTACCCCTTATCTGAATTCGTTTGTGTCGTAACCCGAGATTTATCGTATGCTCGAGAGCGCTCGCGGGATTATGCAGCTCAACGGATGAGCAGCCCGGGAGCGGGACCGAATCATTTTTAAAGACACGACATCACATCGGACCGCGCCCGCGCGCGCGCCGCGCTCACGCGTCGTGTACTCGGGACACTCAAACGTCTCAGATGAGAGTGGAGACGGTCGAGTGTACTTGTGCAAATAAAAATATTAATTACATATTTATAAAATTTATTACAAAAGTGTACATTTAGGTGCAGTAGTGTTATTTCTCAAACAATGGTATAATTAGTGCTTGTAAGTAAACTACAACTAAAATATATTTAGGAGTTGCAAGTTGAATCCAAAAAATAAAATAAAATAAAACCATTTATTTCAGGCAACAAAGACCCATGGATACCTTAACCTAAATATACCTACATACTATATTAGGTACCATTTTTGCTAGTATAAGCAACTTAAAACTATGTTAGTACAACACGATTCACTTCACTTGCACCATGTTTTGTGCGTTCTTGTGGAATTCGTCCGCGGAAGCGACGGAACACCACATCCTGCGGCCAAAAACTTCCTTCCATCACCAAATGCAGCAAACACGTTGGTTTGCGCACAAACGCCTTGATATTGACGTTATGGCGCGGCAGTCTTGACAGAGACAACGACAAAATCGTTCAAATAATTATTGTAACCGAATTTATTAGTAATCAGCAATAGAACATCATCTGCCTAGCCTTTTCCCAACTATGTTGAGGTCGGCTTCCAGTCTAACCGGATGCAGCTGAATATCAGTATTTCACATGGAGCGACTGCCTATCTGACCTCCACAAGCCAGTTAATACTGGGAAATACGATACCACTCGGTAAGACTGGTGTCGGACTTTTTGGGCCACTGACTACCTGTAACGACTGTCAAAGATGGGCAAATGACAGCCGGGACCAACAGCTTAACGTGCTTTCCGAGGCAGGGAGATAACTCGGTATGTAAGGGTGGTCACCCATCCACAGTCCAACCTAGGCAAGGCAATTTCGTGAGATAACTCTGTCGAGATTTTGTGAGAGCCCAGATTTAAATGTTTGGTATCGACCTGCCCGATCTAGGTTTATAATTAAACCTGTGTTTCAGGCCATCACTTAACATAGCACAATTTAATTAGGACAATAAAACTTATAAAATAATGAAATGTGTGAAGTATTTTTTGATGCCACGACAGTGAGAGATAAAAACGGACGATTTGTGGTAAGATTACCATTTAAAACCGAAGATCCAGAATGCAAATATGGTGGATTAAGGGAGATAGCCAATAAAAGATTTGAATTTTTAGAGAGAAAGTTGTCAAAAAATCCTAAACTACAAAACGATTACCAAAAGGTAATGGATGAATATATAGAATTAAATCACATGGTAGAAGTTAATTCTTCAGAAATGGATAAACCTGCTGTCTATCTTCCTCATCACGCAGTGTTGCGAGAAGACAAGTTAACCACAAAGCTTCGCGTAGTGTTCGACGCTTCTTGCAGGGGTAATAATAACGTGTCATTGAATGATAACTTGTGCGTTGGACCTCAACTTCAGCAAGAGTTGCGACACATTTTAATGCGATGGAGAACACACAGAATAGGTATTACTGCCGATATCGTTAAAATGTACAGAATGGTTCGAGTGGCAGATGCTGATACAGATTATCAAAGATTGTTATGGAGGTCTTCTCCCGACGAGCCTCTTAAACACTTCAAACTTGTAAGGTTAACTTTTGGCACAGCGTGTGCACCATACCTTGCAGTAAAATCTCTACAAACACTTGCTAAAGAGGAGCAGTCAATTTATCCTACTGCAGCACAAATAACAAAATCTGACTACTACATGGACGATTTACTCACAGGCTGTGAGACAGAAGAACAAGCAGTGAACATATACAACGAGATGAACAGTCTGATGAACTCTGGTGGATTTCAGTTACAAAAATGGAGTAGTAACAGTAAAACTGTTTTACAATACATCGGAAAGAATAACTGTGATTATCATGAGTTACCTTTAAAAGTCAACAGTATCGTTAAGGTACTAGGGGTAAGCTGGAACCGTGAAATGGATTGTTTTGAATACACAGTCAACTTACCGGAGTCTAAACAACCTGTAACTAAAAGAACTATTCTTTCCGAAATAGCTAAGCTATATGATCCCCTAGGTTGGATAGCTCCCGTTGTAGTAGTCGCAAAAATGATCATGCAGAAATTGTGGAAGACAGGATTGGAATGGGATGAGCCTATTGATGGTGTCTTGCTAGCAGAATGGAACCGATATCGAGAGAACTTAGCACACATCGAAGGCCTAAGCATACCACGATGGCTACACTGCAGTAACGCCTCAAGTATTGAGTTGCACGTCTTCGCTGACGCATCACAAGTCGCCTATGGAGCAGTAGTATACATGCGAGTCATAGATGAAGAACGAGTACACGTCAATCTAATAACGTCCAAAACAAAGGTGGCGCCAATCGAGAAACAAGTCTCAATTCCAAGATTGGAAATCTGTGCTGCGGCTTTGGCGGCTAAACTAATTTTAGAAACCTCTCAAGTGCTGTGTGTGCCTAAAACCAAGTTATTTGCGTGGACAGATTCCACCATTGTACTTGCTTGGTTGAAAGGCGGACCAAGCAGGTGGAATACCTTTGTAAGCAATCGGGTGTCAGATATACTGAACACTGTAGATTACGACCAATGGGGGCACGTATCTACAGATGTGAACCCAGCTGACTGCGCGTCACGGGGCTTACAAGGTTCAGAGTTACTGAGTCATTCACTATGGTGGAGTGGACCAGTTTGGTTGTCTAACCTAAATATGAATATAAATGTTCATAGCTATGAAGATACGCATGAGGAAGAACGCACGAGATCTTTAACCGCTATATACAACACTGAACAAGAATTAATTTGGACAAAATTTTCAAGTCTATCACATATGTTAAGGGTGATCTCATATTGTAGAAGATTTCTTAATTTTAAATTACCTTTATCTGAACGTGAACACTTTTCTAAGTTTATTGCGCCAAAAGAATTAACAGAAACTTTAAATAAATGTATTAAACAGGTGCAATATATTGAATTTAATGATGATATGGGACAGTTAAAATCTCGTGGTTACGTGTTGAAAAGGAGTAAGCTTCGCAACCTTTGTCCCATTGTAGACAGCAATGGAATTCTAAGAGTTGGCGGACGTATTAAAAAATCAGAATTGGCCTATGATACACAGCATCAAATAATTTTACCCGCTAAGAGTCATCTTACCAGGTTAATAGTCAATGATGCTCATATTAAAACGCTGCATGGCGGTCCTCTAGTTACGTTAAATTATTTGAGGTCTAAATACTGGATCTTACGAGCTAAGGATCTAACGAAGAAATTATACCGCGAGTGTGTTACCTGCATTAGGTATTCTAAAAAGAATACTACGCAACTGATGGGTCAGTTGCCTGACGCGAGAGTTAAGGCCGACCGGCCTTTTAAATCATCTGGTGTGGACTACGCAGGCCCCATCAACATACGATTCTCGCCGGGCAGAGGAGCAAAATCGTATAAGGGCTATATATGCTTGTTTATCTGTATGGTAACGCGTGCCATACACCTAGAAGCTGTCACCGACATGACTGCTAAGGCATTCATTGCGGCATTCCGACGTTTCACGTCGAGACGAGGTCATTGTCGCGATGTCTACAGTGATAACGGCACTAATTTCGTGGGCGCAGATAAACAGCTGAGGGACATGTTTAACAATGCCAAGTCTTCCATTCCTGGTGAAGTAGCAGAATTGCTGGTTCTAGAACGTACTACATGGCATTACATACCCCCTCACTCACCCAATTTTGGCGGCCTGTGGGAGGCTGGCATACGCAGCACCAAGAATCATCTTAGGAAAGTCATTGGAGATGCAACACTAACGTATGAGGAGCTAACGACAGTATTAACTCAGATCGAAGCATGTTTAAATTCGCGACCCATAACTGTGCTTAGTGATGACCCCAATGACCCCCTTCCACTCACACCCGGCCACTTTCTGATAGGCGAACCGTTGATAAATTTATGTGATGAAAATTATACAAACTGTAATATTTCTAGTTTAGATAGATGGAGGCTAACACAAAAAATGGTCAACGATTTTTGGAACAGATGGTACAAAGAATATCTCGTAAATTTGAACCAAAGATATAAATGGAATATAAAACAATCTGAACCAACAATCGATGACATTGTGATTTTAAGAGAAGATAACATTCCTCCTAGTAAATGGATATTGGGCAAAATAATTAAAACTCACGCGGGCCCAGATGATATTACTCGGGTTGTGACAATAAAATGTAAAAACGGTGTCTATAAACGACCCGTGAGTAAATTATGTATATTACCTAAGCAAACTTCAAACTAAATTTCATTGTTTAAGTTGTAAAAAAAAAAAAAACTCATATGTAGATAAAATTTGCCGGGAATCGAACCCGTATATTTATTCATTAATGGTACGCATTACTCATGTTACGTATTTAAAAAACCGGTCTCGATAACAATGTGTAAATTCATGTTATTACTAGCTATCTTGCTAGTGACTCATACTCGAATGTACCTAGCTCAATTAAATCATGTTATCGTATTTTTACTACTTACCATTATACTTACCTTCTTGATGCAAATGATGTAAACATTCCAGGCTCCATAACTTCCTACCTATACATACATATAACATGGCTAACTAATTAGTATTATCGTACGGTGGGCGGTTAGCAGCGGTGAATGCAATTTTATATATGTACTTTACTGTTTCTTTTTACAGACGACGGTAACAGATTAAGCTGGACAAAGCGTCTTATGTGGTTGTCGTACGGCTTATTATTGAATAGATTAGTTGTTTAGCAATGTCAAGGTTGATCTGTCGCCGGCAGTTTGTTTTGTTTACCTGCTTATCTGTATTGTGTATTATGTTCTACCTACAGACAAATATATTTATTATACCAGTTATGTAAACCTAACAGTACCTACCTCTATTTTTAAAGTTATCACTTTAAATATTTAATGCTATTATTATTTGTTTAGTTTTGTTTTCATTTACAAATAGGTGCCTTACGCACATCATAAAAATACGTTTTGTTGTTTCGTTTGTTATATTAATAAAGAGATAGACTCTTTGGTGGGCGGAATGTTTAAGCGTAAAGCACCCCTACATTAGCTATGCATAATAAGTGCCTACATATATGTACTTATATCTACACCTTGTGTACAGTCCATTAGAACGTGATTTTTTTAGTGTAAAATAAACCTTTAAAGTGTCCACACGTCGTTTTACTGTGCTTACACCGTCCAAGCCAAGAGCATCCTTATCGCCGTGATCAGGTACAAAAAACATTAGACATCAAAACTAAGTAAATAATTATGTACAATTAACACGAGGACAACATAATCAAACCAGATCTTCTAGAAGTTTTTCTGTGCCCGAGTAATTATGCCTCATATATTAAATAATCCGAAATTACAAAACTTCATTTCCTATTTATGACTAACTTATACAAGTTAAGTATCTTGTCAAGTCTATTATACAGAAAAGGTGCAAAAACACATAAAATCAACTAGAAAACGCATGACCATGCTGTTTGAGGCCTTGTGCAAACCTGGTCCTTCTTTCTGTTATCAGAAGGAACTGGGTCATGGGAAGTGTAGAGTGCGTGTTGGTGGTGAGTGGTGGAGCTGTACAGGCACGAGGCAGGCCCTGCAGTCACCTGCAGTCACTAGATAGAAGTCACCAGCAGCCTGCAGCAGCGCAGCGCATTCTGTTTATTATAACAATGCTCGGCGGCACGCGCTCACCGCGCTCCCTAACGACCGCTCACCGCTGTTGGCGCCACGCATTGTTTGTTTGTAATACATAGTCCTTCCGCGCGCGACCTCCGAGGAATAGGTGGCTTACTTAAATCATCGGTGGTTTTATTTCAAGTTCATAATACCCTCATATAATAATTTCATAATTTAGAAACTACTCCGCGTGAACTAAATTTTAAAATCATTCTATGAGAGTAACTTTCTCGCTAGGAAACAACTTTTTTTTGGGGGTGAAATCGCGATATACGGTTAAACTCAATGTAACGAGTTCAAAACATTGTACTTAATGGATGTATTGAATAGAACGGGTCATGAAGGGGCTTAACGTAAATATCTTACATTTAAAACATGTATTTAAATAAAAACTTTTTTGCAAAAAATAAAACCGACTTCACACAAAAAAGTGAAAAATAACTTTAGCTTCAGAAGTCGGTGACCTTCATTTGATTGATTTAGTTTTTTTGTCACCGACTTCTGAAGCTAAAGTTATTTTTCACTTTTTTGTGTGAAGTCGGTTTTATTTTTTTGCAAAAAAAGTTTTTATTTTTCACTTTTTAGTGGTTCACATGTGTATAGGGTTTTCACAGCGTACCAGCGTGATTTTTTGTTATGAACTGGTGTAAACAATAGACAGACATGAAATTTCAACAATCCCAGTAAGAGACACAAATTTGCTACATTTAATGAGGAGTTCCGTTGCCTTTCTCCGAAGTTCTTCATCTAATCTTTACCAAATTTAAATGGGATCACTCCGAGAAAGTACTCTTTCTAAAACTACCCAAATCGCTTCTGGTGTGCCTATAAAATTTGAAGAGTTCTCTCTATTTCTCCAGGATCCCATTATCAGGATCCTGACTTGATGATTATGGGACCTTCTGGGAAGTATACCCTTTCAAACAATTAAAAAACAAATTCGGTCCAGTCATATTCGAGTAATCGGGGAACATTGGATTGAGAACCTCCTCCTTTTTGAAGTCGGTTAGTAACGACGTTATGGTACGTGACTCAAATATCCGGATAGCCTTTAAAAGATTTGGCCGAGTATCGTTAATTTGCTTCTAAGAATTGAAGAGTTCCGTTCCTTTGTCATGGATCCCATAATCAGAACCTAACCAAATTCTCATCAAACTACCCTTGAAGTACCCTTGCCAATAAAAAAAACAAAACATGTCAGGGTAATAGGCTTATCCCCAATAAATGGAACTTAATACACCTAACTGTCGAAATCTGGGAATTTTGTACACATCTGCGTACCCCCTCAGAGCATACAGGCGTGATATTACGTCATGATGTTGTATAAACAATAAACCTACAAGCGATAACAGCAATCACTGCAGATTTGCCGTACATTTTTGAAGAGTTCCATTGTATATCTCCGAAGACCAGCATCAGATCTTCAGCAAATTAAAATGGGACCACATGGGAAGCACCAGCTTTCAAATAAAAAAAGAATCATCAAAATCGGTTTACTCAGACGAAAGCTATGAGGTAACAAACACAAAAAAAAAAACATACAGACGAATTGATAACCTCCTCTTTTTGGAAGTCGGTTAAAAAAGGGAATATATATGTCACCGTAAAATTGTCAAATACGTTATATTGTAATATCTCTAGCGATATTGTAAAATCTCGAAATATTGTCAAACGAACATACTGCTTACAACAAAACGCATTATTTTTCGTGAGCTGCATGCGATGGTAGTCAACTCACGCGGTGTACCATTCCTGAGAAATACCGATTAATATAATCTAACCTTAAAACACCTTTAATTTAAGCCCGACGTTTCGACCGGATTGCACCAGCCGTGGTCGCGGGGAGACTGAAGTGTGGAGGTACCGCCACAGCAAAGTGAAGGTGTTTATATGGTGCTTCATATTCCCCTAAAAAGCGTAGTCGACGGAGCCCCGCTTCGCGGGGCCCCTATTTCCGAATGCAGGGTTTAAAGGAACCTAACTAACCTAACGGAGGGGTGCCCCAAGTACCGATTATGGGGGCAGAGATATTTCCGTATGCTCAGTTGACAATATTTCGAGAGTTTACAATATCGCTAGAGAGAAACACGTTATATTGTAATATAACGTGTTTGACAATTTTACGGGACATATATAAGTAAACGCACTTTAAAAAAACGCTCAATGCAAATCATGGTTTTCACTTTAAATATGCTTAGCTTTAAAATTAATTGAATTAACTACAAAAAATAATGGTTTGCTCTAAAACTGCATCGAAAACCTCTTCCGAAACCAGTTAGTTGGTAAAAATTAAATTTCAAAATACTATATAGTCATCTAAAAGCGTAGTCGAACGCTGCCGCATGCCGGGGAGAACAAGTGCCTTTCGGCGTCGTTAAAAGGTTTTTTACACTCTTTATAGTCTGTAGCTCCGACAAGATAGGGTGGTGCACTTGGCCGCGTTGTCCTGGGCGCCGGGCGTTCACTCGCCTGTCGATAACACGAATCACGAGTTCACGACGTAACACCCCGCAATAGCAAACCTTTAAACGATTAAATATTTTGAATCACCAGTTCTTCAAAAAGTTCCAGGAGATCATGTGGGCAAGTAGGTCGGATTCAATTTTATTATAACTTACATCGTATTTGAGAGGTCGGACTCTACTCGTTTGGAATCAATCAAGGTTACCTCTCTGGCGCTAACCGCCTCAACTCTCGCCCTCCGCACTCGTAATGGAGGACAGGCCGAAGCTATTCAACTTTTGACAGATCAACTTTAACACACACGTCTTGTTCTCTCACTAGCCAGTAGCCACTGCTCTCAAAATGTCTTAAGGTTTCCTTGTAACGAAAAAACTAACCATTTTATCGGGTTGTGCGAAGTATATTACCATGGCATGGGGTTGTGTTTGTCATCTGACAAACTGTCAACTCGAATGTGCTCGTAATGCCATCAGAGATCACGCAGACAAAGTAGGTAACGGTAACGTGTCACAAACCAATATTAACTAGTTCAAGACTTAAACCTATTTTACAATAATTGTACGTTAAATTGAACCTAAGTGAGTAGCAACATGCAAAACATGTGCAACTGGGCTTAATGAGCACCAGTTACAACATTAGTTGCCAAAAGTAGCTGTTGTGTGTGTTGAGTTAAGTGGCCCGTAGCTGATACACAATATTGTGAAATCGTTTTAAAAGGGTCTTACCTTTTGCATGAGGATGAATACGCAACAAAGCGATAAACAGGTTTTTTTGCATTACTAAAAAAAATAAAACCGACTTCAAAAAAAAACAAAAAGTTAAAAATAACTTTAGCTTCTGAAGTCGGTGACCTTTGTTTGTTTGATTTAATTTTTTTGTCACCGACTTCAGAAGCTAAAGTTATTTTTAACTTTTTGTTTTTTTTTTGAAGTCGTTTTTATTTTTTGCAAAAAAAGTTTTTATTTTTCAATTTTTTGTGGTTCACATGTGCTTGGTACACATGGAAAGTGCATACCGTTACAATTACAACAAGCCCAAACACGACTACTAGGATACATTGTCTAATTATGGAGTTCCATGACTCTTGGCTTCATCATCCGATCTGATGGTAGAATGGTTCTCATCAAACGCAAGTGCTTCATTTGTTGCAGAAAATACCAAAATCGCTGTACGTTATCCTATAAAATTTGAAGAGTTCCCTCGATTTCGCCAAGATTCCATCATCAGATCCCGACTTGTTGGCCAACTTGGAAGTATACCCTTTCAAACAAAAAAAGAATTTTTCAAATCGGTTCAGGCGTCTTCGAGTAATCGGTGAACATACATAAAAAAAAAAAACAAAAAATACATAGTCAGTCGAATAGAGAACCTCCTCCTTTTTGGAAGTCGGTTAAAAATGACATTTAGTTGGTAGACGCAGTTGGTACTGTTGGTAGCTGCGCGATGGGGCGATAGTTATTAGGGTCGGTTTTTGATATTTTCTTGTGTGTGGGTTTTATCAGTGCGTTTTTAAGTCGATTGAGAAAAGTTCCCTCTTCAACCGATTCGTCAAATTTTAATTTAAAAAGTGGGTTTCTGCTTAAGTAGAAATGGGGGGAGATCGTTTAGTCCATAGCTCATTTTATTTTTTTTAACTTTTTACTGTTTTGTTTACTCCAGTCCATGTTTGTCCTGTCGACCCATAGGGGTAGCCAGCGCTGAGAAACATGTTTCCTGTGGAGTACAACACGGGGCTCTTTTGCTGGTGAGGTTTTTTCCACAATAGAAGTAAGTAAATAAGTAAAGTATTAAGCTGTTGGTCCCGGCTATAATTTGTCCATCTTTGGCAGTCGTTACAGGTAGTCGGTAGCCCAAAAAGTCTGACAACCAGTCTTACCAAGTGGTATCGTATTACCCAGTACATATTAACTGGGTTGTGGAGGTCAGATAAGCAGTCGCTCCATGTAAAATACCGGTATTCAGCTGCATCCGGTTAGACTGGAAGCCGACCCCGACGTAGTTGGGGAAAGGCTAGGTATAGGATGATTATGAGTAGTAAGAAAATAAGTCATTAAAAAAGTATTTGCTGTTCGCTTAGGTTCAGCTGTCAAGTTATCATTAAAAAAGTATTTGCTGTTCGCTTAGGTTCAGCTGTCAAGTTATCATTAAAAAAGTATTTGCTGTTCGCTTAGGTTCAGCTGTCAAGTTATCATTAAAAAAGTATTTGCTGTTCGCTTAGGTTCAGCTGTCAAGTTATCATTAAAAAAGTATTTGCTGTTCGCTTAGGTTCAGCTGTCAAGTTATCATTAAAAAAGTATTTGCTGTTCGCTTAGGTTCAGCTGTCAAGTTATCATTAAAAAAGTATTTGCTGTTCGCTTAGGTTCAGCTGTCAAGTTATCATTTTTTCGTAATTTTATGTTTACTTCTAAGCTTTTTATTGATTTATTTGTACTTTCGTATATTTTTTCCTCACATTTTTTACTTTGTTTGTTGAACTTTTCATCACTGCAGTACATCACTACATATTATAAAACAAAGTTCTCCGCTGCCTCCGTCTGTCTGTTCGCGATAAACTCAAAAACACTGCACCGATTTTCAAGCTGTTTTCGCCAATGGATAGAGTGGTTCTCGAGGAAGGTTTTAGTGTATAGTTTGTACGCGGGTGAAGCCTCAGGCATCAGCTAGTTTTTAACCGACTTCATTTTTATTTCTTTTGTCGGGGTATCAGGATTTATTTTGTTCATTCCTTATATTGATTGAGTGATTCTCAGAGGTCTTCTTATCCAATATACAAACCTACCCACATATGTATACAGTCCGCTATTTTATTTCAAAGACCTCTGAGAATCACCAACACTTATATGGGCAGATGATGGGTTTCGTGCAATGAAAACACACTGACTGCGGTACACTGTTTATATTACAAATTCACAATAATCACGAATGTCCCCGATGGGAATATGGCTAGGGGTTGTGAGTTTGTCCGCTCACGCGCACGTTCTCAGTCAGACTTCCCCCCGTTGTCAACCAAACGCGTTCGAAGTCGCGGGTAACCCAGTGCAGTATAGTGTACAAATGTAAAGAATGGAAGACTAATACGATGCGTGATGTTCGAAGCTGTGGAAGTGTATCCATGAGTAAACATGAAGTGACTTCTGAACAGCCGTATATTGTAGCAGGCACAGGAAGCCAGCCCAGCGACAACAAATCGACAACAAATCGACGAGGCACATGTAAGTGTCTGCCGCGCCACCGCACCGCACAGCGTCACATCACACTGTTGGTATTGGTCACCGTTTGACACCACGCGCGACGCTGACGACAACAAACACCGCGCGCTGAGGAACACTCCAAGACGGTGCTGACGATTATATTTTTTAAGCCTTTTACAGGGTGTGCGGGACAGCCCTCCGCAGACTGATGGGATGAATTCAGTATATGTTCTGTATGACCGGTACAAGAAATTATTTCAGGAACGTTATGGGAACTCAGTAATTTATTTTAGCAGTATTATTTGCATAAATGGTTTGCTGGCGTACAGAGAATGTAATTTTACACTGAAATAAAGTAATAGTACCTTACTGAAATAACGAGCTGAATGCACCCAGTCAGTTTGCAGAGGGAGGAGTGTCCCTCACACTATGTATGGTGGGCGAGCACCGACCTCATGAGTCCGGTGCCTAAGCTATGGGATAGTCACTTATAGTGAGACCAAATACGATAACAACAACATCAAGTTTATATCAGCCTTGAGCGCCGCGGCGGCGCGCGGCGCGCGGTGCATGTCACCGAGTGCCGAGGGAAGATCTCCGGCAGCCGGCTCTCGCGAGCCCCACACTGTCATTGTTCACTTGATATCAATGAGCCGAGGGTCGACTGGTCACTCCGTCACACGCTCACGCCACACTATCACACTCACATGATATGCCGTCTTGTGTACGTGCACGGATGTGGGACATTTATTACTTACAGACTTACAGTCAGTATGTGATGTCGAACGTCGCGCGTCGTACGGATATGGGCTGACGCGGTCATTAGCGAGCATCTGCATACTTAATGAGATCACTGAAGTAGTTGTCGGCGAGGCGCGTCAACACGTGCACAACGTAAACAAGGCGCAGGAGAAGGTCACCGGCGCCGGTGCGCGGTGGAAAGTGTTCGGAACAATGCGCTATAAAGCCGATCGCGTAATCGTTGGCAAACGTGGTGGACGGAGCGGCGCTCACGCATGCCCGGCCCGACTGGATGGCGGGGTGCGGGGCGGGACTCGAGTCGGTTGGTTCTGCGCACAAGACAGCGCGCGACACTTCCTAATTTGTTGATTGCAGTGTAATCAACAACTCCGCATCGCCCGCGCCGAGGACAGCGCCAGCGGAACGCACGCCCGCTCCGATTGGCACCGACATTGATCCGACCATGCTGGCTCAATGGCACATAAACGTTTTATAACGTAGTTACCAGGTCCGATTACATCAGTTGCGTCCTTTTCATATTGATAGTATTTGATAGATTATCTCATGAACCAGTTTTCATTGACGTAATGATGAAGGCTCCGACCGCGACCCGGGTGGCGCCCGGCGTCGAAAGTCTGAGTTCTGCTGCACCGCAGTACGGAAGTGCGCAGGATTACGAATGGTCAACCACAGATATTATTATACTCATGGCATGACTAAGAACACTGTTAACGTCCGAAACGATACGTTAGTTACAATGCCCGAGATTCGCGCCTGACACTTACATATTGTAAGCGACCGGTAGTCCGGTACACTTGTTCTAAATGCGAATGTTCGCATGCGGAGGACGTTCGTGTCTCGTTACGCGAAGGTCTTCATTCTGTCGTAAACTTTGATTGCTGAGTGGGTGCGCTTAGTTTTCGCGAGATTGTGGCCGGCGCGGCGCCCGGCGTGCGGCGCCCTCCAACTGTTGCCGGATTTATTGCGGATTATATTATGTCGGCAATAAGGCGAGCGTTTAACTCAATATTCAGCGCCTTTAGACCCCACAGAGGTGTCTCTTCCGAGCTCGGCTCCGAACTGTTTGATTGTCCGGATTCACACTCGCTCGTTCCGCGCACATTTGCAAGCGGACATGGCGTTTACGAGGAGAGACTATCGTTGCGGATAGTGTGCGAGTTGACCGAGCTCTCTAAGCGCGGTGAGGCGGGTAAGTGTCGCAGAGGGTGGGGACCACGTACTTCCTAAAGAAACACGGCAGCCACTAAATATCTGACACGTCAGCACGCGTCCTGGAGATCGGCTTCAGGTCAACGGTTGCGGCATGTTTACGTCTTCTTTTGAAAATTAATAATATAATTTTAATTCAAACTTTAATCTCGTCAAACGTAGCATCTATGGTATGCAAGAACAAAATGCCACGCAATCATACAGCCCCCAGCCCAGCCCAGGCCCAGCAGTCGTTATCGTGTGGTGTGAGTGGAGCGAGGCGCGATGTCTGCTTTGTCGACTGTCGCGGTATATTTGGCAAACGAACGCGAATACAAATAACGCTGGTTGAGGGCCAAGCGGCCGTAAAATATAACAAGCGGCACGTTACGTATTACATACCGCTGTAGCGCTGTAGCGCTCGCCGCGTGACGTGGTCCGCCGCGCGCCCGCGCCGCGCGCCGGCTACAGCGAGTAGTGCGGCGAGCAGCTCCGCACCGCGGGGCGCTCGACGCTCGTGAATGAGCCCACACTACGCGCCTCCGCGTCACTACTACGAGTTTGTATCATTTACTGAGGAAAACACTTTAATTCCTACAACTTCTTGTAACCGAGACACGTGTTGTGTTAACCGATAATATTCAAAGCTATTAGTCGCCGTTGATCGGTACAAGTTAAAGTCGCGAGATACTCCTGGAAGGGGAGGCCTGTACCCAGCAGTGAGGGATTCCGGGCTGATATGATGATGATGAATATATAAAACATGTGATGGAAATCTTTAGGGTGGATGCTCCAGGGTAGCTTGCGAAATTAAAATCTTACGTTTTGTTGCAATTTGCTGGCCAGTGCTAGGTTGTATGTTGAGGAATATGATTCGCGACTGTAACACGTTGTAGTTGCACAATTATAATCATCAAATGCATCAATCAACCCTCCGAGTTCATAACTACAACTACTACAACTACTAGTCGAGTGCAATTAGACATTAAGGTGGAACGAAGTTCATAGTGGTTGGATTTTCATGGGACTTTTTTAATTGACTTCTTAGAGGAGTGGAGAAGAAAGTTAAAAACATTTTTTTTTTAATTTCCTTTCAAATGTTTTTTTTGTTCATGAAAAACTTCAAATTCGACGAATTCATATTGTAGCGTAATTGTGTGACCTAGGTGCATCCATAAACACCAATTTGGTCTGTTTCTTGTTTCAAAGTATTTCCTATTTTCTGCAATTATTAATAAAATATCGAATTTTAAGACTAAGATTTCTTTTGAACAAAAAAACTTTTTTGCAAAAAATATAACTGATTTCACACAAAAAAGTGAAAAATAACTTTAGCTTCAGAAGTCGGTGACCTTTGTTTGATTGGTTTAGTTTTTTTGTCAGCAGTACTTACATTTGCTATCATTTATTAAGGAGTTCAGTTGCCTATCTTCCGAAGTCACCAGATCTTTATCAAATCGAAATGGGATCACTCCGAGAAAGTACTCTGCCTAAAACTACCCAAACCGCTTCTGCTGTGCCTATAAAGTTAAGGAGTTACCTCTATTTCTCCGGGATCCCATTGAATTGAACTTTACACGTCTAACTGTGGAAATCTGGGTGTATTGTATACTTCTGCGTACTCCCTCAGAGCATACAGGTGTGATGTTACGTCATGATGTTGTATAAACAATAAACAACCAAGCGATTGCAGCAATTACTGCAGCTTTGCCGTGTATTTTTGAAGAGTTCCATTTATAACTCCGAAGATCAGTGTAAGATCTTAACCAAATTGACATGGAACCACACGGAAAGCACCAGCTTT
Source organism: Xestia ashworthii (assembly GCA_950022955.1). Classification (NCBI taxonomy): domain Eukaryota; kingdom Metazoa; phylum Arthropoda; class Insecta; order Lepidoptera; family Noctuidae; genus Xestia; species Xestia ashworthii. The sequence goes on along the minus strand of OX465549.1, from coordinate 28,123,949 downwards.
CAAATAAAAGAAGAATCATCAAAATCGGTTAACCCAGTCGAAAGTTCTGAGGTAACAAACATTGTCGAAATCGGGGTATATTGTACACATTTGCGTACCCCCTCAGAGCATACAGGCGTGATGTTACGTCATGATGTAGTATAAACAATGAACCTACAAGCGGATGCAGCAATCACTGCAGATTTGCCTTCTATTTTCAACCGACTTCTAAAAAGAGGAGGTTCTCAATTCGCCTGTTACCTCAGAACTTTCGACTGGGTGAACCGATTTTGATAATTCTTTTTTTATTTGAAAGCTGGTGCTTCCCGTTGGGTCCCATTTTAATTTGTTGAAGATCTGATGCTGATCTTCGGAGATATACAATGGAACTCTTCAAAAATAGACGGCAAATCTGCAGTGATTGCTGCATCCGCTTGTAGGTTCATTGTTTATTGTTCATTATTATTATTATTTATCGTTCACATATCTCCGAAGATCAGCATCAAATCTTCAACAAATTAAAATGGGACCCAACGGGAAGCACCAGCTTTCAAATAAAAAAAGAATTATCAAAATCGGTTCACCCAGTCGAAAGTTCTGAGGTAACAAACACAAAAAAAAAAAAAAAAATACAGGCAAATCGAGAACCTCCTCTTTTTAGAAGTCGGTTGAAAAGAAATCCCAGCCTCAATTACAATGGCAAAGTGTAGAAAACAAACAGTTTTTTAAACTAGGAACGGGGACCCAGGTGATCGATTGTCAATGGTACTTAATACTTCTGCAAATTCCTGCTTCTTCAAAACTACTTCGGTACTGTACTGGGTTAAACTAGAAGTGACAGACTTCTTCTAAAAAATGCTAGAGAAAACAGCGAGTAACTTGAAAACGGACGATAATAAATATTTGGTTTATTTTATTCAGTTTATTTATGCAGTTGGCGTCGATAACATATCCGGATCCTTCTTAAAACGATTTGTTGATATTATTGTTCCTCCACTTACATTTATATGCAATCTCTCTTTCTCTACTGGGGTATTTCCATGTGCCTTCAAGAAATCCAAAATTGTACCCATTTTTAAATCCGGAGACAGATACTGTGTCAACAATTATAGACCAATCTCTGTATTACCAACCCTATCAAAAATATTAGAACTGTTAATGAATTCTAGACTTACTAATTATCTTGAACAAAATTCTCTCTTATCTCCATCACAGTTTGGTTTCCGATCTGGTAGATCAACAGCTGAAGCCGTCCATGAACTAACTGATCACTTAGTCAATAAATTAGATTGTAAAAAAAAGACCATAGCCATTTACCTCGATCTAGCTAAAGCATTTGACACAGTATCTGTTCCCATTTTGATCAAAAAATTAGAAATGATGGGTGTGAGAAGTCAGTCCCTTCAACTTTTTACGAACTATTTGTCCGACCGAACGCAAATTACTAAAATAGATAATTGGACCAGTGACGAATTACCTAATCAGTACGGCGTTCCGCAGGGCAGCATCCTCGGCCCAACATTATTTCTAGTTTATAAATAAATAAATAAAATAAATAAATATGGCTGGACATTACACACAGCGCCATCTAGTGCCACACTAAGCAAGGCTTGTGTCGTGGTCACCAGACAGTTGATATACTACATATATATTTTTTTTTGTTTGTAAATACATACATATGCTACATATAAACATCCATGACTCGGAAACAAATGTCCATGCTCATCACACAAACATTTGCTCCTACCGGGATTCGAACCCGGGACCCTAAGAACGTAAGGCAGCTTCACTACCGCTGCGCCATTCGGGTCGTCAATATAAATGATTTATGTAATATTAAGATACAAAACGGAAAGATCATCACGTTTGCGGATGATACTGCTCTGGTGTTCGATGCAGATACGTGGGTTGAGGTTCAACATTATGCTCAACAAGGCTTCAATACAGTGTATAAATGGTTATATGCTAACCTGCTTACCCTAAATGTCGATAAAACGAAATACATGACATATTCCCTTAGACTACAGGATCAACCAAACTTCACCTTGAAAGCCCACTCATGTAATTCAATCAGCGATTGTTGTTGTCCAATATTACTTAAAACAGAATCTATTAAATATCTTGGTGTAATTATAGACCACCGACTCAGCTTCCAACAACACATTGAAGCCTTAGTTAAAAGAATCCGCAAATTAATCTTTATATTTAAAAATCTACGACATATTTCTGATACTTCTGTAATTAGAACAGTTTATTTCGCATTATGCCAATCTTTGCTAGCCTACTGTATCACCACCTGGGGCGGTACTTCTAAATCTTATTTGATTAATTTAGAGAGAGCTCAAAGAGCTATATTAAAAGTCAGTTGTTTCTTCCCAATTCGCTATCCAACCTTCGATCTTTACCAACACTGCAAAGTTCTAACGGTCCGGCAGTTGTTCATACTCATGACAGTATTAAAAAAACACTCTGAACTTCCCATAGATCACAATTTCCTTTCACAAAATAGAAGATCAACTAATATTTGTCCAATCATCCGCTTTCACACTAGTTTTTCCCAAAAATTTTTCGCCTTTCTTGGCACTTTTCTTTATAACTCTATGAATAGTAAAATATCTATTTACACTCACACTAAAGCTGTTTGTAAAAGAAAATTGCGCACCTGGCTATTAAGTCTTGACTACGTCTCCACAGAAAATTTACTTAAACCTGTGTCTTAACCCCAACACGTAAACATTGAAGCAATTACACTCTCTCTCACACACACACACACACACATTCACACACGCACACACACACACACACACATACACACACACATCTACTCACGCATTGTATACCAATGCACTTCATCACCCCATTTCCTTATATTCATCCTCTTGTTCTAATTTTTTTCTTTTTGTATAATCCATTTTTTTTTGTATTATGCCTGCAAGCATAATTTATGTACATATTTCTTTTGTTTCTATATATGTTTTTACTGAAGTTCAAGTTTTGAACTATTACAATGTAATAACGTAGGTAGTATTTCGGTAATCTTCTGTTTTTATGTCAATTCATAATTTTATCTATGTGTAAATGTTTTATCTTCTTGATTTTGATTTGATTTTAAATTCAATTCTTGACTTTATTTTGTGCATTATAAAAATGTTAAATCTAAGCCAGAGAGGTGATCTGTACCACAGGATCTTCCTACATCAGACACCTTTTTCTATATAATATTGTCAAAAATGTTAACCAGCGCCTGTAACTCATAAAATATGTTGTAGGTACTTACTTATCAACTAAAATATTTGACTATTTTTTTTTTAAGTGCTTGTTGGTACCTAAGCATTATAGTTTTTAAACGTTCACTTGCCAAACATAAGGTTTGCGTTACAATTATTTTTGAAGAGTTTATAATTTGCTAAGTTATCATTTGGCAAATGAAATTATGCTGAAAATTGTTTAGGAAGTAATAATTTGTCAATTTTTTTTCGATTAACAAGGGAGGTCCGTGATTCTTTAAATGGCAAACAGTCGCCGAGTTTCAATGAGTACAATCAACGTTATATATCCGCGTCATCTGCATGCAATTCATGACAGCGGGCGGCGTCGATCAACCAGCACTAACGCGATCAGTGTCGGCGGTGATGGCAGTGTGCTGTCGGGCCGCACACAGCGAGTCAGTCGAAGTGACGTCGCGGCGCGCGTTGAGTGCGTGTGCGCGCTATTTGAATCCTCTCATTAAACTGTTCTATCAACTTACTATTAGATTGCGCTATTTGGGTCCTTTCAATTTAAGAGAACCGGGCGTGTGGTTATGCGTACAGATGGAGAACTGTTAGTACTCGGTACATGTCAGAACCATCCGTTTTCATCCGTGCAGCGCATGATAGAATGCGTTGGCGTTCCTTGCACTGCCCGGTATCGGTATTGCTTGGAATCACCAGACACGATAGACTTACTTAAAATATTGTAGGTAGTGAAAAAACTGCACTATACCAAATTTTAGGAATGTTATTAGGATGCGTATTTCCATTCTGTAACATGGCCAAAACGCAACCAAAGGAATCTGCGCGCGTAAACGTTGTTATGCTTTTAGGGTTCCGTAGTCAAATGGCAAAAAACGGAACCCTTATGGATTCGTCATGTCTGTCTGTCTGCCTGTCTGTTCGTATGTCACAGCCACTTTTTTCCGAAACTATTATTCCCGTATTCTGTGAACCGCATTAAGAATTTCACACAAAAAGAGAAAAAAAAACAATAAATTTTTTGGTTCCTCATACTAAGAAGTGAAACTCAATTTTTTTTTTATGGATAGGTCTTTTAAAAATGATTTTAAGATTTCTAGTATCATTTTTTCTAAACTGAATAGTTTGCGCGAGAGACACTTCCAAAGTGGTAAAATGTGTGCCCCCCCCCCCTGTGACTTCTAAAATTATATAATGATAAAACTAAAAAAATAAGTGATGTACATAACCATGTAAACTTCCACCGAAAATTGGTTTGAACGAGATCTAGTAAGTAGTTTTTTTTAATACGTGATAAATCGTAAACCGCAATTTACCTTTCATTTACAACGAACTACAAGAACTTTTACATTATTATGTTAATTGCTGCTACGGTTGCCGGTTGTCCCTATGATATCGGACGTAAAGAATAGCACCATCCCATATCTTCCCGTGGGTGCCGTAAGAGGCGACTAAGGGACTTACTTTTGTTACAACCGTACTGCGATCGCCAACCCTCCCAAGCGTGGCGATTATGGCAAAACCCCCAAAATGGACACCGCATTACATAAATGGCCCGTAGTGCCCGGCAGCCCGTCTACCCTCGACTACGGCAGCGGTCGAGGTTATGGCGTGGCAAGGGGTGCGAAGAATCCCCGGATGGGATCCGGCTGCCTATACCAACGACTGGACCTGGCAATATTATAACACGCGTACACTCCGGACCGACGAGAAGATAGCAGAACTTGAAGAGGGATTGAGCAGGCTGCGATGGAGTATTTTGGGATTATCTGGAGTCCGAAGAGAGGGGGAGGACATGATAATCCTGAAATCCGGCAACCTGTTTTATTTCCGAGAAGGTGACCGGCAGTCAAGTCCCTGGTGAACAACGTGGTGAAGATCGAGAGAGTATCGACCAGGGTGGCGTACTCAAGATATTCGCTAAAGGTCATACAGGTCTACGCCCCGACCTCGGCACACCCCAACGACGAAGTGGAGACCATGTATGAGGATATCTCTAAAGCCATGCATACTTTCAAAACTCACTTCACTGTTGTCATGGGGGACTTCAACACAAAACTAGGCAAACGAGACAGGGATGAGCTGCAGGTGGGGCAATTTGGAGTTGGACGTCGGAACCACCGAGGCCACCAATTGCCTAGTTTCATGGAGAAGGAGAGCATCTATATGATGAACTCCTTCTTCAAAAAGCGTGAGCACAGGAAGTGGACCTGGAAGAGTCCCGATGGTGCAACAAAAAACGAGATTGACTTTATCATGTCAACAAAGAAGCAAATGTTCATTGATGTCTTTGTGATCAATTCGGTGAAAACCGGGAGCGATCACCGCATGGTAAGAGGCACATTGAACATCAATATCAAGCTAAAAAGGTCTCGACTGATGAAGTCTACGCTCCGTCCAGCATAGATCCAAATCGAGAGATTTCAGCTTGAACTCCAGAATCGGTTCGATTGCCTAGGAAGCTCAGTGGACAAATACAATGATGGGTTCGTAGAAACTGCCCATTCGATTGGGTCTAAGTTCTTCAAGACACGTCGTACAGATCAGAATAAGAGGTTCTCCGATCAAACTCTCAAGCTCATGAAGGAGCGGCGCTCCAAAGTATTTTCAAGAGATCTGGCTATTGAAGACATCCCGGACATCAGCCTGTACGAGATTAGGGTGGCTCTGAAACAGCTAAAAACAACAAGGCACCGGGTAATGACGGCCGAACTCATGAAGGCGGGGCAAACTTAAGGCCCTTAAGAAGCTGTTTAATTCCGTCATACACGCGGGGAAAACGCCAAAGGCATGGTGCAGGGGTGTGGTAGTACTCTTCTTGAAGAAGGGCGACAATGCCCGGTCGAAGAATTACAGGACACTTCTAAGCCATGTCTACAAGTTGTTTTCATAAGTCATCACGAATCGTCTCGCGCGCAGGTTTGACGATTTCCAGCCTGAACAAGCCGGTTTCCGAAAAGGTTTTAGCACCGTCGACCACATACATACGCTTCGGCAGGTTATACAGAAGACCGAAGAGTATAACTGGCCCCTCTGTTTCGCGTTTGTGGACTACGAAAAAGCCTTCGATTCGATCGAGACCGGGGCCGTACTGCAGTCTCACCAAACGGTGCCAAATCGACTACTGGTACATCGAGGTCTTGAAGTGTTTGTAAAAAAAACGCCACCTTGTCAATCCAACTTCAGGACTAAGCCTCGAAACCTATCCTTCTGCGGCGAGGTGTACGACAGGTAGACGTCATATCTCCGAAACTGTTCACCGCTGCACTGGAGGATATCTTCAAGGTTCTGGAATGGAGAGGGCTAGGCATCAACGTCAATGGCAAGTACATCATTCACCTTTGGTTTGCCAACGATATAGTGGTCATACGAAGTCCTCCATGGTCTCAGACCATGGAGGACTTCAGTACAATGCTCGAAGACCGCAGTAGAGCTTCCGAAAGAGTGGATCTAAAAATGAACATGGACAAAACCAAGGTCATGTCGAATGCCCATGTCACACCCATTCCTATCAAGATCGGAGACTCTACACTCGAAGTAGTAGACGATTATGTGTCCCTCTGACAAACGGTCCAGTTAGGTAGGTCTAACTTCGAGAAAGAGGTCAATCGTCGAATCCGACTCGGCTGGGTAGCGTTCGAGAAACTGCGCGGTATCTTCTCGTCCAACTTACCGCAGTGTCTCAAGACGAAAGTCTATGACCAGTGTGTGTTGCCGGTGATTACATACGGGACCGAAACGTGGTCGCTCACAATGGGCCTTATCAAAAGGCTTAAAGTCACCCAAAAGGCAATGGAGAGGACTATGCTCGGAGTTTCCTTGCGTGATCGAATCAGAAATGAAGACATCCACAAGAGAACCAAGGTCACCGACGTAGCCCGAAGAATTGCCAAACTTAAGTAGCAGGGCGCATTGCTCGCAGAACTAATGCCGATGGGGCCGAAAAGTTCTGGAGTCGTGACCGCGCACCGGAAGACGATTCGTTGGAAGACCTCCCACTAGGAAAACCGATGACCTGGTGAAGTTTGTGTGAATCTGTTGGATGCGAGTCGCACGGGACCGGTAAATGTGGCGACACTTGGGGGAGGCCTATGTCCAGTAGTGGACGTCATTCGGCTGAAATGATAATGAATGATGATGCTGCTACGATTGATGTGATTACAATGTATTACTGTAAAAGCCGGAATATTGGTTAATTTTAGATTTTACCTTCACTTTGGGCCCTATCAGAATACCAGCGCTGTGACGTTTTTTAATGTTACAGCACCATACTGAGATAGGAGCCTTTTGGCCTCGTACAGGACTAGTTTCGTTTCTTTCATTTATTTTTTTATCTGTTTATTTTTTATTAATAAGCTTTAAATACTGATAATTTTGATGAGTTTTGTCCTGTGCGCGCTAATAATTAAATGCTTTTTCTTTCTTTCTTACCAGTAAATTTTAGGATTTACCAACACGAGTTGGTAAATGTAAGAATTAAAAGAAAACTAATGACTTTTTCGGGGTTCACCATTAGAATTTTTTAAATACTAAGTTTTGCCAGTGACGGTTCGTATATGTTGGTTTTGGGAATAAAACAATGATTCACGATCATTTTTTTCACTATCAGTTATAATCATCACCTTACATTTTTGGTGTCATAAGAGAGTAATTTTTATTCATTTATACTTACTACTAATCAGTCAAATCCTCACTTATTTTTTTTAAGTTTGGATTTTTTAAATATTAATTTTTAATAACTAGTTATTTAAAACAAATTTTAAGTACTTCTTGCTGTGACTTCTTGAATAGTAAAATATAACACAAATAAAATAATCTCCTCACAAACAAAAATCAAATTAATTTGCGTGTTCCAAAGGGTCAAACGATTGACTAAGGCGAGCGAAGACGGTAGAGAGAGATGGAACGGTAAACAGGGGGCTGCAGACTGCCACGAGTACAAGACTATAAGCTGAACACGTTTTTACATGTTTATTTTAATATTTACCGTGTCTTTAAGGCTAATCATAAGATATCAGGATACCAAAAGAATGGTGGTAAAAGTTAGAAATAAACGGTTATCCTAGAACGGTTCGGACTTATACCATTAAAATAAATAAAATAAAATATTTCTTTATTGCCGTTAAATTATTTGACTAAACATTACATAAAATTATTATGACAATAGAGGTGAGAAAAACTGGTCCATTTCTCTTTCTTTTCTCTCAACATATGTCCTGTCTAACGCCATTTCAGTTTTCTGCATACTGATTACACTTTTCTAAATTTAGTCTTTGCTTTGATCTTTTTTAATTGTATTTTCCCTTCTTCTTACCCCCAATACGATTCTCTGTATCCCATTCTGACATATATTTAATTTATTTTGTTTTTGTTCAGTTTGGCATCCGTATGTATGTGGCAGTATGCAAGCATTGAAGACTTTTCGTTTCGCTTATTTTTCATTATTTCGCTCAACGACCAGAATCTCTTCCAAATGTTTGCTACTCTTCTTTCTATTTATTTCTGCATGCTCGCTATCGGCTTACATATTCTAGCTGCTGATTATAACTTACTGTAATAGCATTTTCTTGTGAGGAATTGCTCATCACTTTGGTCTTTGTTATATTCATTGTGAGCTCTGCATTTGCACTTTGTACATGGGTATGTACTTTTTATGGACCCCTTGTTGTTCTAATGCTTCCCATATATGTATAGTGGTGTTCCAGGGAGCTTATACCATTAAGAGTAGGTAAATCTTAGATTTTACCGGAATATCTTAGGATTCACCGTAGCTCGGACTTTCAGTTTGAGAATTTTGCGTACTACTTGTATAGGGTGACTGGAAATTAGTGTACGACACTTAAACACGTGATTGTACTCATGATAACAAACAACTTGTACTATGCGACCAAATCAGTAATCGCGAAAAAAAAACAGCTGTTCAGTACATTTATGTTCGCCTAATATACTGAACAGCAGACTTCCGGGTAAAAAAATACTAAGTTTGCGAAAAAAATGCGAAACGAGCGAAGAGAGCTCGGGACTTGGGGCACCCCGACGTTAGGTCATGTTAGGTTACTTTAAACCCTGCGACAGAAATACGTCGACTACGCCTTATACAAGATTAGTTTGTATGCGTAGGTACGTTTTAGCACTATACCTACTTTATTAAGGAACAAGCTAGTTACATAAGACACTACAAAGTAGACACGAGTATTTGCGTACTACTTGTGTATAGAAATTTGAAAACCTTAATTAAAAAGTGATTTCCAATCTATACGCGATTAGATTCACACCCTAGCGTTCTGGGCCGGCAGTCTCGACAGAGATAACGACAAAATCGCTAACTTTTGATCGCTGATTACTAGCGAATAAATTCAGTCGCAATAATTATGCTTACGAGAATCGCGTCTAGGATGAAGAGACTTTCATTATTCGCAAGCATCATTATAATAATAATAATCTTTATTTATATAAAAAAAAAACAGATTGTAGTAGTACATGTAAAACATTTCACAAAGTGGGGAGTATTAAATCACTGACAATCAAGTGGGTGACGTGCTGTCCTCCTTGCTAGGCTATAGAATAGCCTGTATTAAGAAGTAACAGTGCCGATCCCCTCTAATTGTATTACAATAATTTTAGTTTTACAACAATTACAGTATTTAGTGCGCGAGCGCGTTTGTGCGTGTGTATGCGAGTTTGTATGTGTGTGTGTGTGTGTGTGCCTTTGTGCGAATGTGGGTGTCTGTGTGTGTGAGTGAGTGTAAGTCTGTGAGCACGTATAGGTGTGTAAGCGTGCGTAAGTAGGTACGTGGATTTGATTGGTGTGGGTCTATGTTTTGGGCGTGTGGTACAATTTACAAACTTATCATACTTAGTTAAGTTTAATTAAATATTTTTCTGTTTCGTCGTAGGTTGTATTTTGAAGGAATGTGCGGACAGTCTTTTTACAATTATGATAGGACAATCTATATATTGGACATTTTTTGTTTATTGTATTGTAAAGTAACGGACCTAAATAATAGAAGAATCTTTTAGTAAACGATAAGCGGGTTTTTGGAGGAGTACATATTATATCCTTTCTGCGTTTGGTAATTTCAATATAGGGGGTTTTGCGGTGTTGCAACAGAATTGATTGTAAAATAAAGTGTTGCCGCACGTTGAGGACATTGCAATTTTGGTATAACTGACTAGTTGGATAAAGTAATGGACGGAAGGTTGCTACTTTCAGAACGGCGCGATGCGCAACTTCCAGTGGTTTAATGATAGTTTTTGCAGCACCACCCCAGCAGGAAATACAGTAGGTAATAATAGATAGGCATAGAGCAAAATAGGCATTACGTATAATTATAGGATTAGTAATATTTCTTAAGGTTTTAAATATATATATAAGTTTGCGAACTCTGCCCGTAAGGATATTAATATGAGATTTAAATTTGAGATACCTATCTATGATTATACCTAGGTATTTAATTTCATCCGTAGAAGATATAGGTGCACATTGACATGACACTTGAGTTTGCAAATTGCATGTATGAGCTTTTAGTACTAATTGTGGGTTGGGTTGGGTAGCAGAACTGACCGAGTAGGTTATGAACTTGGTTTTAGAGGTATTTAGTGTAAGCGTATGAAGGTAAAGCCAGTTCAACGCTACATTAAAGCCATGCTGTGCTTTGTCCTCGAGTTCAGACCATGTGTTGGCGACGAAAGTAATAGCAGTGTCATCTGCAAATGATGTAATTTTGGCATTTGGGATATTTAAATTGCATAAGTCGTTTATAAAAACAAGAAATAAAGTGGGACCCAATATGCTTCCTTGAGGAACGCCATAGTAAATGGGGAGCTCTTTACTGCTGTGCTTGTCAATCTTGACTATCTGAGATCGATTTGTGAGGTAGTTTTGAAAGAGATCCAGTTGCAATCCCCTGACACCCATCTTTTCAAGTTTGAGTAAGAGAGAACGGACGGGGACGGTATCGAACGCCTTTGCAAGGTCTAAGAATATTGTTAAGACTTTTTTATTAACGTTAAGGTTTTGTACAATATGGCTGGTTAATTCCTGAACTGCGTCACAAGTTGACTTGTTTTTACGGAATCCAAATTGTTGTGGTGATAATAGTTTGTAATGTTCTAGGTAGTATACAAGTCTTTTATTGATCAGACGTTCTAATACTTTGGATAAGGCAGTCAGGACTGCTATGGGGCGATAATTATTAGGCAAGTTTCCATCACCTCCCTTGAAGACTGGGTGAATGATTGCCTTTTTAAAAGAAGAGGGAAGACGCCAGTCTCGAAACAGAGGTTAAAAATATGGCAAAGTATGGGCGCCAGGGAGGTTGAGTATCTCTTTAGGATGTAGGGTGATATGCCATCCCAGCCAGTCGCAGCATCAGAGCGTAATGAATGGATAACTGCTGTAATTTCGTCAGGGTCAGTAGGGTCAAGGACGAACGATGAAGTTGAGGAGATGTCAGAAGTGGGTTGTGTGACTGTCAATGGCTGCGTAGTACTATTGTGAATATTATTTGCAAGACTCTCGCCAATGTTAACGAAATATGAGTTTACAGTGTTGCAAGATTCAGTAGGTGAAGATGACAAAGTTAGTAATTGAACAGATGTATTATTAGTTTTAGTAGTGTTAGTTACCCGTTTAATAGTGTCCCATAGTGACTTTGGGTTTTTACTAGCTTTTTTTTAGTTCCTCTGTATCATAAACTCTCTTAGCCTTCTTTAAAATACGAATACAAAAATTTCTGTATCGAAGATAAGTAATTTTTAGAACTTCATTTTCTGGGTTTTTTTTTAACTTTCTTGTGTAGAGCATCCCTGTTTCTTATGCACCGTAATAAACCAGATGTGATCCACGGTTTTAGGATTCTTTTTTTAGATGAGACTTTTGTAACTGTGGTATTTTCAGAAATGGATGCAGTCATTAAATTTAATAATTTATCAGTAGCCATATTTGCATCTTTCATATTGAGAATAGGGATGAAATCCAGTTGTGACATCGATTTGTCAAGACCGTCATAATCAATTTTCGTTTTAAGGGAGTTAGCGACCGTTCGTAAACATTTATCTTGAACACAAAGTAAGGAAGAGGAGTGATCAGTTATTGTGGAGCTTAAAACAAAGGTGTAGGTGGGGGAAATTGTTTTGATAAACGTGTGGTCCAAACAATTACCATCCCTGGTCGGTAGGGTGTGGGCAGGGAGATAACCGTGAAAAGCAAGGCAATTTAAGTATTCGTGGGAGCGCAGGTCAGAGGTGGTAGGTCTGATGTCCACGTTCATATCACCTGTTATAACTACCGATTTGAATCTATACAGCGACGGAAGAATGTTGTTAAGAGCTGTAAGAAAGATGTTTATATTGTCCATTGACGGTGATCGATAGATACAAATTATAGCCAAGTCCAAGTTAATTTTTATGATAAGACCAGATGCAGATCGGTGGAAGTCTGGCTCCTCGCATGTGACAAACAGGTCCGATTTCGAATAAACCACTACACCATCACTTTGATTTATATGTTTGGTGGTCACGAACGCGGAGTAATCATTGAGAATCGGGATAATGGTATTGCTTGAGCATGGTAACCAACATTCAGTTAAAGCAACCAGTTCGCAATCGAAAGAAATTCGGTGCAGAAGAGTTTGCAAGTTTGAAAAGTTACGGTTTATAGAGCGAATGTTTTTATTGGTTAATTATTGCAACCGAATTTATTCGTTAGTAATTAGCAACCGAAAGTTAACGAGTTTGTCGCTATGTCGGTCGAGACTGCCGGGCCTGGTCATGTATATGTAGAATGGAAAGATGCTGTTAGGATACCAATAGCATAACCAGATTGCTGGTTCCAATAGCCTGTGTTATAACTTCTAAAAAGTGCTTTCTACGCAAAAAGGCAATTTTTTTTTTGCGATCTAACAGGATTTTTGCTCTGTACTGTGACTGGCCGCGACGCATCGCGGGCGGCGGGTGTATCAGTTACAGTTAATGACGGTGTCGTAATATTCATAAATTGTGGCACTATTTAAAGCCACAAAATCTGTGAGTACTGCGTGAGTGATGAGCTCGATCAGTTACGGTCGGGATCCTGCCGTTTTACCGAAAAAAATTTGACAAACATTACCCAAACAAATAACAACCTTTTTTATATACCAATGCAATATTCGGAATGATTTAGTACGCACATTTTCATTTAGTAAAATTTTTACTCGGCAGAATATTATCTAGGATAGTGTCATTAAGGTATTTGGTCTTTAATCAAAATAATGATTTATTACAGCAAACCATCTTTAGACAATAAACAGTTAATCAAATGATTTGTCGTTGTGACAAAAATATGAAGACCAGGTCCCCTTTGTCGTTGATGAAACATTTGTGTTATGTTAGAACAGTGACCGCCGAGCGCCTCTGTTGTTGTCGAAATATTTGGGTTAGGTTAGGTTAGAACAGTGACCACATAACAAAGCACATTGTACCTAATTTTATTTGTATATTCTGTGCAACAGACATAAAGATGCAAATCTTTTGTCATTGACTAAGCAATTGAATGAATAGAAATGGTTAATTGAAAACTGACGAGACTTAATATTTGGCTTAGTATATTTTGCGTAAAATATGTTATACCAACTGAAATATGATTGAAAATTGGTAAAAGTACTAGTACATAGTACATAGCGTACGTAAGTAGTAGTAGTAGTTATTTTTCAAACGTTCACTTGCCAAACATTAGGTTTGCGTGACAAATATTTGTGAAGAGTTTATTTGCTAAGTAATAATTTGTCAAATGAAATTAAGTTTGCTGTTAGGAAGTGATGATTTGGCAATATTTTTTCGATGAAACAAGGGAGACCCGTAACGGTCCGGTTCGATTGCGGCTCGCTCTAGCTGAGTATAAACTGTCTCTCGGCACTGTTATGGAAATAGTATGGAGCTATCTTGGATGAACTGGGGATGACAGGCCCCAGGACTCTTTAACATCCGCGGGACACCGGAGTGTGGTGGTTCGCTTGAGCAGAGAGCTCGTAATGCGACGAGCGCCTCCCTGACACGTACGCCTAGGCACATCTGCATCGCTCAGTGGTCAAACAATCGGAACAAAGTGTTCCAATAATGATTAGTCTCCACCGGGTGACAGTGATGTGGACGAGTGCACGCTTATCTGTGCTTTTTCCCACGACTACGGCGAAGTCAAGATAATGGTTAAGATTTTAGCAGTCTATGTATGAACATGTTGTTTACAGCATATATATTTTTGCAACGTATTCATGTTTCATCGTAGCCCCTAAACTACATAGAATGTTTGGCGTAGATCAGTATTGCGATAAAACGCCATTGTGCTTTTAATTCTCTTACTTTAATTCTTTTATTGCTTGCTTGCAATATTAAAAGACATACTCACAGCTTACAAATTAAAACGAAAATAATAAAAAAAAAAACAAAAAAGTGAAAAATAACTTTAGCTTCTGAAGTCGGTGACCTTTGTTTGTTTGATTTAATTTTTTTGTCACCGACTTCAGAAGCTAAAGTTATTTTTCACTTTTTTGTTTTTTTTTTGGAAGTCGGTTTTATTTTTTGCAAAAAAAGTTTTTATTTTTCACTTTTTAGTGGTTCACATGTGCTTGATACACATGGAAAGTGCATACCGTTACAATTACAACAAGCCCAAACACGACTACTAGGATACATTGTCTCATTATGGAGTTCCGTGACTCTTGGCTTCATCATCAGATCTGATGGTAGAGTGGTTCTTATCAAACGCAAATGCTTCACTTGTTGTAGAAAATACCAAAATCGCTGTACGTTATCCTATAAAATTTGAAGAGTTCCCTCGATTTCGCCAAGATTCCATCATCAGATCCCGAGTTGGTGGCTATGGAACCATTTGGAAAGTATACCCTTTCCAACAAAAACAGAATTTTTCAAATCGGTTGGCAAGCGACGGAGTTATGCGCGAACAAACATAAAAAAAAAAAAAATAGAAACTTCCGAATTGAGAACCTCCTCCTTTTTTAGAAGTCGGTTAAAAACATATTGTCTTCACGTTTTATTATTTCACTTTAGTTTTTCTGAACTTTGTATGCAGTAAAAAGTTATTATTCTGTCTTCTGGTGAATATAATGATAAAATAATGGTTCTGTACGGTACGGTAGACGACTGTGCGCCGGCGAGCCCCGCACACTGACACGAGTACTGCCTCGCACTCTGTTCAGTCAGAGAAACTGCAAGGATAGCATCCCATTCGTCACCAACCAGCTGACGGGTTGCTGCTCCAAGCAACCATTACCATTCAGTCATTAGATAATTATGTGCTGAGCTGCAGAGCGACATATGAGTTGAAAACAATCATGAGGATCGTTTTCATAGTGTAGTTAGCTTAGCTCTGATGGAACGCACTTCTGTTCACAAAACGCACAAGCGGCCTCGGCTCAGCTAGCGATACGCGATGATGTCACAACCAGATCCATGTGACGTTGTGCGTTATCCCTGGAGCCTCCTCCATCACCACTGCGGCACCACTTCTTCCGAGCATAGTAGTACCTCGTAGTATTTATGCTCTGTCCAAAGAAATCGCATAGTTCACCTTAACGGCGCAACGGTATTCGCTTTATAATCGACTTCTAAAAAGGAGAAGAAATGTATTCCACCAGCTTCTCTTGTAATTATATATGTCAGCGTCACATTTTAAAAACCGTTAGATTGTCTAACTTTCGAGAGTTTACAATCTCGCTAGAGAGATTACAATCTAACGTGTTTAATAATTTTACGGTGACATGGCATATACACCGATTACTCCATGAAATCTGGACCGATTTTTGATTTGGCAGAGGAAGCCGGCGCGGTTCCGCGGTGGACCTATATTTAATATAATTATCTTAGCTTGAGTAGTTGATGGCATGATGGTTCCTTAATAACTTCTTGTTACAAAAAAATTATCCCAAGAGAAGAATTTGTGTGCACAACAAAAAAGTGTAAAATATAAAACCTTTTTGCAAAAACAAACTGACTTTAAAAAAAATCACTAAAAAGTCCAAAATAACTTTCGGAAGTCGGAGGCAAAAAATAAAAATAAACAAACGAAGACAACAGAAGAAGAAGAAGTTTAGATTTGAATGGCTATGGGTTTTAATTTAACCACTCCAGAATATATGTTAGATACTACAGGAGCGGCCCGTACGTGTTTGAAAATATGTGTAAGAAACAGACAAAGGAAACAATCAAGAAGCCAACATGCCGCGCGGAGTTAGTTAAATGTAAGGTTTCTTATTGGATGGGAGGGAACCGGGACGTAAGGTGCCGCCGGGATAGATTTAGCTGCGACGTCGAGGTGCCGTGTCACCACGTGTCACCGTGTCACCGTGCGGGACACTGGACACGTGTGCGGGTTGGCAGGCGTCCGTCGCGGCGCCGCGCGCGCTGACGACCTAGTGACGCTTGTCTTTTCGCGATCATGTTTATTCTGGATTCCGGATGAGTTATTTGAAATTAATTCAATACGTGTCATACAATATTATTATCATATGACAGTCTTACCAAGGGGTATCGTATTATTCAGTACTAACTGGGTTTTGAAGGTCAGATAGGCATTCGCTCCATGTAAAATACTGGTATTCAGTGCATCCGGTTGAACTGGAAGCCGACCCCAACATAGTTGGGAAAAGTCAAGGCAGGTGATGATGACGTGTCATATATTATTATGGCGACAAATCGAGAATCATCCGACAAGCACCGCGTTCGCGGTATATGTGCTACTTGTGGTGCACGAGTAGTGTACTGTAGACCGGTGCGCGGTGTCCCAGTGAGGACAAACCGACCGTGACACTAGCTACACAATGCGATGCTGTGAGCTGACGAGCCAGTGCGCCCGTCGCCGCCTCCAGCTGTACCGAGCCCGCGGGAGCTCCTCAATGTACTGATAACGTTTACAATCAGGGCAAATATCGTGCAACGTGTATATTGGTACCACCTTGCCCGTCACATTACACAATACAATGTAGGTACCTCCTCGTAAGTCTTTAGCGACGAGTGATGCTGGGCAAGTTCAGTCGAATGTTTTCAGGAACCGTATCTCTCACGTTATAACGTTTCCATGAGGAGAACATTCGGATAGTAATGAAAACAATTAAATGCTACTTCACACGAACGGTTGTGGCAAGGTTAAATCAATTGAAAGAAGTAAAGAAGCAGGCGCGCTGAGCTAGCTGCCGGCCGACTCGCGACGGCCAGAGGTGTATGAGTTGCTCGGTGACACTCACTCGCCGTCGCGACTAACAGCTCATAAATATATTATGTTTATGAAAAAAATATGTGATTTCGGTTTTTAGTTTTTATTCCTAAATATTCCAAATTGCAATAATTTATAAGTGGGCAAGGTGAACATGTTTCGTTCGCAATGACAGCAGCAGGCAGTAGCAGGTTATAGAGAGTTTCTCTTTCTCCTCCATACCTGAAGAATACCCTTCATTATCATGTACGTAAGCGACTGGCTCAGAATTTGAAAAATCGTTGTCAAAAGCACTTTTCTTGTTTAATAAAATGTTGTTGATTACTAAGTTAGGTATAGTTATAGTTACTTATATCACAAACGACCAAAAAGGTGCCGTCGTCGATTAATAGTTTCGACCTACACCAACTAATATATTAAGACCGTAACATGTTTACAAGAAAATTTCTCTCTATGAAACTTGACATGCGGCCAAGAATGAAAGTTTCAGGACTCAGCGAACAAACTAAAAGCCGAAGAGCGTTACCGACTTGTGGAATAATATCGTCGTTTATATTTATGAGGCCGATGTAGTTAGTAAGCACACGCGAACTGTCTCGTCGTACTTTAACAAACTGTGAAAAGTTTGTAAAGTTGTCATAATTTTCGGTCAGTGGGTCGTCTTTCAATCAATTCGGTTACTTTCAGGATCCATGGTTGGAGTACAATTAGGGACTTCTGATCCAGAAACATACAAAGTATAATTGACCCTGTGGTGAGTACCTGCCTGTACGGGTGCTGCTCCGGGGGGCGCAGGGCCGGGCGCCGAAGCTGGCGCTGCACTTTTTGAAAGTTTTCCCGCGCGCACGTTCAAAACTTTTCCTTGGCACTAAACTGATCACAAGTATAGCACTGCGCTTCGGTAGTCACTTCACAGGTGGCTGGACTGGCGGTGGAGCGGTGTCGGAGTCGTGGAAGCACGGGTGGCGTGTGGCGCGGATTGCGGAGCCGGCGAGCGGCGCGCGGCGGCGAGAGCGGTGGAGGCGCGGCGGCGGTCGGGCGAACAGTGAGCCGCGGCCGCGATGCGCCCCCGCGACCCCGCGTGCCCTCCCCGCCCTCCGGCACTGTCGGCTACCACAGCACGTCGACAGCGCAACGCCGGCACCAGGTCCAGGACAGGAGGAACCAGACGCAGCGACGCGGACAGCAACAACAGAAGCTCTGCTTGACTTCGCAGCAATATTTCTTGGGAGTTTTGTAAATTTTACCGGCCAAACCTGATTTCAGGACTAGCTAGTTTTGCCTAGGCTAAACTATACCAACTTGAGGCACCCCGACACGGATAGGTTAGGTTTTTTTTATAAACCATTCAGCTCTCACGGATAGGTTAGTTTTTTTATAAACCATTCAGGGCTCCGTCGACCAGGACTCCGTGGACTCGGATGTCGATAAACCAGTTTGGCCTAGGACAAAGTAGTTTGTTCTGAAATTGGGTTTGGCCGGTTACTTACACATTGGCTAAATTATAATGCGGTAATTGGAAAGCCATTTACACAAATACGGTATTAACCCGTATCATTTTAAATAAGTTACAGGCTTTCAGACTACGCTATAATATAATAGCATGTGACTATGTTTCGTTTTCGGATAAGTACTTATTTTATTTAGCAGGTATCTTCGTGTTCTATTATTACTAATATAATTATGTTTTCCTTTTTGACAAAAATGTTTATTGTATATTATTTATTTATTACACACTTAAAAATGCCCAATTAATATAATATCATTATTTATGTACTACCTACTACCCTCATCCGTGTGTCACTGCGGGGGGCCTACTGAAAACCAGCGCTGAGTGTTTTACACCCAGCATATGGTGAGTTGGTTACCCTTTCGTTATGGGCATGCTCAGCGCAGTTGAGCTGTTTTTAATTAATTGTTAAGCTGTCTGCTGTTATAATGTATCTTTATGTGCTGCTCTATTGTGTTGTGATGTCCATTAACGAATAAAGGATTATTCTATTCTATTATATTCTATTCTATTCATATAGTAATATAGCTCATAGCACAGCAATATCGCTCACCATACATTTGTTATGGACACGTTCACACCATACTATACTATGTATTAATGGCTTACTCTACGCTATAAAATGGTGCGATACGCTGAGATCATGCTGTGCTATATCACGCGCCGCCCTCTTCCTCCTCCCTCACCCCCGGCCGTCCCGCAAGCGAATGTTTTCCTCACTTATTTGAACTCTTTCTGAGCTAGCTACATACTATAAATGCTTGCGATAATATCGCGTAATGTGAACGGCATGCTATATAGTATATATAGCATTAGGCCCTGCCTTGTTATACTATATAAAGAATAGTATAGCGTAGTCTGAAACCAGCTTTACACCATTTAATTAAACGAATATTTAGATATTCGTTTACGAACCTTTAGATGTCGTGAGTAACTGCGAAAAATTCGGTAGCGAGAATAAAATTCGGTAGCGAGAATAAAATTCAAGCGCCTCGCTTAGCTTGATGGAGTCAACCGACCCCCCGCACTGCAAACGTAACCCCAAGTAACATAGGACAAGGCCAGGCTACTGGTGTGTGAGCGTCGCGCATCGGACTGCCATTCATAGGCCTCGAGTTAGAATCCAAGACACGAATCTTCATAAGCGTTTATAATTATCACTTGCTTCAAAGAAAATATCGTAAGGATGGTTTCCTGCCTAAGAGATATTTCTTGACTGCATGGAAAGCCAAGTAGTCACACCTGTATTGAAAATTTTGCGCACGACTACAAGAAAGACGGCGAAGCTAAAGTTGTAGATCTGGTCAAAATAATCAAAATCAAAGCATTTATTTCAAGTAGGCCAGTTACAGGCGCTTTTGAACTGTCGAAACAAAGATGACAATTAAATGTAGCTACAGTCCCAGTCACAAGACATAAAAACTGTGAAAGTACTGTAGTTGCCCATTCCCTAGCGTAGTTCTCTATGGAGAAGAACGGGCAAAAATCTCTCCAATCATTTTATAAACACCACTGAAAACAAATTGTAGGCTACTTGCCAGGTGCAATTTGGTTTTATTTATTACTAGCCGACCCGACACACGTTGTCCTGTCAACTATGAATATTATTTAATTCGAATTGACCTAATATCTACCACCTACCCACTACTTACCTACCACCTACCCACTACCTACCTACCAACTACCCACTACCTACCTACCACCTACCCACTACCTACCCACTACTTACCTACCATCTATCCACTACCTACCTACCAACTACCCACTACCTACCTACCACCTACCCACTACCTACATACTAACTACCCACTACCTACCTACCACCTACCCATTATCTACCCACTACCTACCCATTACTTACCCACTGCCTACCTACCACCTACCCACTACCTACCTACCACCTACCCCTACCTACCCAATACCTACCCACTACCTATCGACGAAAAAATAAAAAAACAAAAAAAAATATCCCATGTCCGTCTCCCGGTTCAAGCTACCTCTCCACCAATTTTCAGCCAAATCGGTTCAGCCGTTATTGAGTTATAAATAGTGTAACTAACACGACTTTCTTTTATATTTAAAGAAGATAGAAGATTATATTTTACGGATGAAATCAAAAATAATGCTAAATCAGATTTTAAATTCCATATTCATGCAACTGTTAGGTATCTACCATTACCATAGCAAGTCTTATTTACTAGATGGCCCGCGCCGCTCGCCGGTGGACACGAAAACAAAATTATGGCCCACCTTTTAAATGAGTTGAGCAGCTTTGTTACGTAGACCAAAAACCGACTTAAAAAAAAAACCAAAAACGTGAAAAATAACTTTAGCTTCTGAAGTCGGTGACGTTTGTTTGATTGATTTATTTTTTTTGTCACCGACTTCAGAAGCTAAAGTTATTTTTCACGTTTTTGGTTTTTTTTAAAGTCGGTTTTATTTTTTGCTAAGTTATGGAATCAGGCGTTACTTTGCGGAAATCCATGGCATCAAATGCTATGAAAAATATTTAGTTTTAATACCGCTAGACAGAAATATCCAGGTCTGAAAGCAGGACACAAATCCCACCGTCATGCATATGCACATGCACATATGGGCCCACCCTCGCGCCCTCATGCATATGCACACATACAAAACAAGTCAGAAATAATTAGCATGCCATGCAACCAAACCTATACTCGACACGTGTTTCGCCCCTCCACGGGGCATCCTCAGGAGTTGTTGACTCGTCGAGCGTTCGAGCTCGAATGAGCTAAACGCACCGCTGTCGGCCCTTTATATACCGTTTCGATGACGCTATAATAACGGTCGATACAACGTCACAAAGACATCTGTGCCGAACTACCTGCAATCATACTTAGAAGTGGTGATGGAATTAAATTTGTTTGGTCATTCAACAGTGTATATGCATTGTTATTGTTATGTTTTGATATTTCTAGCTGTTCCAACACACTCAACCGGAAACCCTTATCGCAAACATGCAAAATGTTATAGGAATTGTTGTCGCTCAAGGAGTGGCCGGTGTCAATTAAATGTTTTGCGAAATGTGATTTATCTGGATGGCCATTCCTGTAAGCGGCAACATGTTCCCTGTACGGTAAAGATAAATTAGAGAATTCAAAAAAGGCCGGAGTTTACAAATTAGAGTGCAATGATTGCAACGGGGTCTATGTAGGTCAGACAGGCCGTGGTTTCGAAATTAGGCACAGATGTCTTTGTGACGTTGTATCGACCGTTATTATAGCGTCATCGAAACGGTATATAAAGGGCCGACAGCGGTGCGTCTAGCTCATTCGAGCTCGAACGCTCGACGAGTCAACAACTCCTGAGGATGCCCCGTGGAGGGGCGAAACACGTGTCGAGTAAAGGTTTGGTTGCATGGCATGCTAATTATTTCTCACTTGTTTTGGCATGAGGGCGGGAGGGTGGGCCCATATGTGCATGTGCATATGCATGACGGTGGGATTTGGGTCCTGCTTTCAGACCTGGATATTTCTGTCTAGCGGTATTAAAACTAAATATTTTTCATAGCATTTGATTTTATTTTTTGCAAAAAAGTTTTTATTTTTCACTTTTTTGTGGTTCACATATGTGCTTGGTACACGTGGAAAGTGCATACCGTTACAATTACAACAAGCCCAAACACGACTAGGATACATTGTCTCATTATGGAGTTCCCTGACTCTTGGCTTCATCATCAGATCTGATGGTAGAATGGTTCTTATCAAATGCAAATGCTTCACTTGTTGTAGAAAATACCAAAATTGCTGTACGTTATCCTATATAACATACCTAACTGTCGAAATATGGGTATACTGTACACATCTGCGTACCCCCTCAGAGCATACAGGCGTGATGTTATGTTATGATGTTGTGGAAACAATAAACATCCAAGCGATTGCAGCAATCACGACAGATTTGCTGTCTATTATTGAAGAGTTCCGTTCCATATCTCCGAAGTTCGTTATCAGATCATGACAATATTTCTATGGGACCAACTTAGAAGTATACCCTTTCAAACAAAAAAAGAATTTTTCAAATCGGTTCAGGCGTCTTCGAGTAATCGGTGAACATACATTAAAAAAAAAAAAAAAAAAGATACATACAGTCGAATAGAGAACCTCCTCCTTTTTGGAAGTCGGTTAATAAAATTTCGTTACACAAGCTACATAGATAATTGGTATAAGAGGGAACATCCTTCAGTTGGTCAAATATTACTTATGTAATAGACTTCAATACACAGAGCTAGAATTTGTAAAATAGAAACCACAGAATATGCATCTAAACCAAGGCATGTCTAATATGTCTCGTTCTGCATTTAACGACGTTTAATTTTACTACGCCAGTCGTACATTTTTGTTTGTTTTTAGCTGTTTTAACCTTTTACGGTTTAAAACTAAAACAAAGCAAGTCAGTATCAAAATAATGAATAATCACGGAAGATATATACAATACAATTTCTCTTTAATTTTAGAAATTTACATATTAATTATTTACATTTTTTACAATATAAAGGGTATAAAACACCTCTTCACGAAGCCGAAAGGCACTTGTTCTCCCCATCATTGCGGTCATTTTTTTGTTCTACACCATACCTGGGAACCTTCTAGTTACGGAGATATTGGGAGTCAAAGTTACAACTTTTGGACAAGTATTTTTTTGAATACAAGTTTTTTTTGTAAGATTTTGACTTTTAACACCACCACGACCCCCGTTCTATTCAATCCATCCATCAGCACAATGTTTTAAGTGCGTTACATTGAGTTCTACCACAAAACATAATTTATAACCTCAAAAAAAAAAAGTTGTTTCCCAGCAATAATTTTTGCGTAAAGTTACTTAGTTTGATGTACAGAATGCTTGGTTAACGGCTTTGTGATGAGGTGGTTTACACCCTGTATACACACTAACATTATAATAGAAAGAAAAAATATGTACAAGTATCAAAAAGGGGTTACAGGGCATCGAAAAATACGTCCACATCGCTGCCAACAGGAAAAGTGCCCAGAAGGCCGGCAGCATTGCCACGTTGGATGGCAATACTGATTCTTTGGCCAACAAAATAGTCCCGCCCTCTGGTCACGTGAAGAGTCGACCAACCGTTTGGCGATTTCCCGAAATACTTGGTGGACACTCGGACCCCATGGCCCTAGTGTTTCGACCCCAAACGGCTTAAACACATAATTACCAATTAAATTATTGTATTTGCGCCGTTTGAGGTTTTCAGCACCTGCAGCAGCCGCCCCAGCGCAGCACACCGTGCTAGGAAGATGAGATGGCGCAAGGGTGTCGACGCAAGTTGCGTCCCACACCAAAGGCCTACCCAACTTCCATGGCATTATGGTCATACCATCTGGTCTCTTGCCATCAACGCGTGCCAAGCCAGTAGGTTCTAATACAGCTGGCACCCCGGCGGTGGCAAGAGCACGACGGATGAGATCATTAATGCTGGCGTGCCGCGCTATCCGACCTGCACTCTTAATGCAAGAAAGGCCATGATGTCCGAGGCAGTCGACTGCTTCACCACATTGACAGCGATGTGGAGCCCCACAAGGAGCGCCCAAACGCAAACAAGTAGCGAGCCGGAAGGTCGTGTCACCTAACAAAGTGCCTATATTAGGTGACGGTAGTGCCTGAAGCCAGAGACCCGACTCCCACTCACCCACAGCCAGCAGGCGGGCACGCTCAGCAGTATTGGTAGACGTATTAATAAATTTATTCCGTACCAACCTGTAGAGCGGCTCATCCCACTGTCTCTGGGAAAACGGGTTCTCGGGCCGATCCGTGTCCGGGCAAGTCACTTTCCAGGCGTCCTCTGCGTCGGTCAAACACGGCACTTCCGAGTCAACCAAGGAAAGACTTAAAATTTTCCTGCTTAGCTTTTCACTACTGTGGACAGAAGACAGGAACGCCGGTAAGCTTAAACTAGAAATTTTGCGGACGCCGAGACCACCAAAACGAATTGGTAGGGTGGCTTGCAGCCACGCTCGGTCGTCCAGGGCCACATTAAGAATGGATGTTAATGTGTTGCGAATAATTTGATCAATTTTGTCCAAAAGTTGTGGTTTCTTCCAAAGAGGAGAACAACGGAGAAAATACATAAAATTTGGACCAAAACAGCAATATCTGATAATGGTGAATGCCGCATGTAAATTAATTTTGGAAAGTCTGTCCGAAATATCATTGAAATGTATAATTTTGTCATCGATGAAAGATGAAAAACTTTCTTCTAAAATAGGGGAACCTAGGAGGTGCAGGGAACTTTTTTCAAAAATTTTGATTTGAGGAGCTATTGCATTAAATTTATCTATAATCAATTGTCTGTCGGTAACGTCAGATTGGTAAATTTCACACTTTGAGGGGTTAAGGTCTAGGCCAATGGATTTAAACTGAAGTTTGAGGAGTTGCAGGTCAGCCAAAACGGTGTCAACATCACCTCCTAGCGTTCCATCGTCTAAATACCACACGTTAAATTTTGAATTTAGTTGTTGAATTATGGGATGATAGCCAAACTGAAAATGACAGGCCCGAGAGGGTCACCTTGTTGGCAACCAACTGCAGATTCCAAAACGTTGTCCTTGTAAAGTAATTTTGAAGGGTGTCGATAACATTGCCACAAAAAACCATAAATTTCGGGTAATTCTTTTTTGACTTCAGCCAACAAAGTGTCCCTATTCACGGAGTTGAAGGCATTTTTGACGTCAACCTTGAGGATGACCTCACCTTTTTTCGAGTCTAGAAAAGATGATAAGGTATGTACGGCTGCCTCACAGCCCCCCCTGGAACCAAAACCAAGTTGAAGGGGCTGGAACTTAGTTGCAAGCGTCTCGCTGTATAGCTTGCAACATATTTTGGCAGTCATACGCCTGTAGGTGCAACCGACGGCAATTGGACGAATGCCGCCGTCCCTCTTGCGCAGGGCGCATAGGTTAGCCCCATACAAGATATCGACGACGGCATTGTTCACGCCGCCGGAGAGCATTAAGTTGATCAGAACCGCGAGCTCCTTCAAGAGCGACTCACCAGCTTCCCCGGCGCCTGAACTCAACAAATCTTTCAAATGTTGTGGGGTCAGGCCGTCGAGGCCGCCAGCAGAACCACTCCGGAAGGAGCTCACGGCTGCTAACAACTGCGGGGCTGTAATATTAAAAAAGGTGCATCCTGAATGAGGGGCTCGGGGTGGACGGGTGGGTCGGGGAAGGTGAGACCATCCGCAGGCGATGGATGTTTACTCTCCAGGGCTGAAAGAGTATCTGGAGAGTATGGCGCCACCACATCACTGCTGAACAGTATTCTGGCTGCCCCCCTAATGTCACCGTCACTTAACTTGGATTCTGCAAGATCACAAATGTATATCTGTTTATTAAAAAAAGGTAATTTGGAGTCTAAAATACGGGCCGAATTGTTGCAATTATCTTTAATTTGATTTTTTAAGGATTTCTGAGTAGGCAAATTTTTTTGGACATGCAGAATCCTGTAAGGGAAGGTGAGTAACTGCTCCCAGGCTCGTTTTTTCAAAGGATGTGCAATCTTACCAGTTGCACATCCAGTGATGTGGCAGGTTGACTGGCACTAACTGTTCCGGTGTCGCTACAGCTGGCGCCGAACACAAAAAAATGAACTTACCAATAAACAATAAACAGATAAAAACTATTAAAAACTTAAACTAAATTTAGGAGAAAACACATACATTAAAACTAACAAAAAAAAATACATTTATCACTGAAGCCACTGACAAGAGCTGCTCGTAGTCGCGCTGCCAGCCTGGGAGCCTGGGGCACCGCTGCGCTGACCGCGCTGGCATGGTGCGCAGCCCCGCGACCGTTGCTGGGAGACGGGCGTCGCGTTGTGTCTTATTCAAAAACGCACAGTAACCCTTTAAATGATTGATGCAAAATTCTTCTTAGTAAATTTTCCGCCGAAAAAAAATTATCACCATTGGTCACCTACATACGAATGTTTGCCATTTTGCAGTCATGTTACGCACCCAAAGCTGAAAATATTTGATATTATATTTGAATAATTTTGTTCAATGTACTCGAGTTTTTTTAGTGAAGGTACTCGTGAACACAATACAATTTATTATAAATAAAGGTTTAAGGAATAAAAATTTTTCGTCTTGACGTGCGCTGTCAACATACAGAATTGACTTTTAGAAATGAATACCATTTGCATGCCCCTGTGACCACAGAATATGGAGGGCTGTAATACATCATTCTACACTAATTTTATAAAGAAGAGGGATTTGTGTGATTGTGTTTTTGTATGTAACGAATAAACTTAAAAAAAAAACTGGATCGATTTCAATTTATTTGTTGATTATCTACTTTTTGAATGATTGAAATGCGAGACATTCAAAAGATATTACGAAAATATAAATGTCAATATAACACGCCGACGCGACGCGCTGATTCAGCTGACTAGCCGAGTTATCACAATTTTCACGGACGAAGCCACGGGTGGAGTGCTAATTTATAATAGACCATTTATGTACCAATTACCCAATATAGTCCGGTTAAGCAGATGACAACCTCTCTAGGTTGAACTGCGAGATGCCATTCCGAAAAAAAAAACCAATTACCCATGTCTGTAAAGGAAAACATGATGTTCTATTCTATTCTATTTGATGTTATTTGATAATTGCAAAATAGAGTTGTCAGGTTTCTGTCCACTACTTTCGGAAGTTAACAAATCACGATTTTTTTTAACAATTTGTTAAAATCGATAACAAAAGGTCAAAATAAAATAAAAAAAAGGTTTATTACAGAAAGCTCACGAGGCGGACGTGTTTAAATTGAACTAAAATAGCCGTTCTTACAGTCAGTTCACACCGAGACGTGACGCGTCACGCGACACGCACTTTTTAAGATGGTGATAAAAATCTTACCTACCTACTTTCTTTACTAGTATTTGACATTTGATTCTAAGCAACTATTGCTGCTGTGCAATAATGTTGCTGCACAATAAAGTTAAGTGAAGTGTCTCTTTGTATTTCTTAAATAAAGCTTTGTATGAAAGTATACATATATGGTGCTTAAAAAAAAAACATATATTTTAATTTGTATCCGCCTGTCTTTTTGTTCCTCCTAATCTCCGAAACGGCTGGGCTGATTTTGACGGGACTTTAGTGGCGGAATCCTGACGTTTTGCCTAAAAGATTTTGACAAAATTTCAATACCTAAATACATTTTCGAAGCCTCCTTTTTGTACCAATGCAATATTTGGAATGATAAACTTATATTGTCACTTAGGGGATATCTTCCGTGATTATTTATTATTTTGAGCTCCCGATATTTCGACGCTGTTGCTGTTCGCGGGTTATTGGGAGCGCAATGACAAATAATCACCGAGAATTATATTGTGACAGTGTCACTTCCGGGATCGTAAGTGAAAATATACGTTTAGATTTAAAGCAGTATTTGGAATCATTTTAGTACGCACTCAATAGAAATGGTAAATTGAAAACTGACGATACTAAATATTATTATTATTAAAATATGATAAACCAACTGAAATATTTGATTAATTTAAAACTGGTAAAAGTATTAGTTGGTAAAAAAAATATTGTTTAAACTTTCACTTTCCAAATATAAGGTTTGAGTTACAATTATTTGTGAAGAGTTTATTTGGTAAGTAATTATTTGGCAAATTAAATTGTGCGGAAAGTTATTTGGGAAGTGATAATCTGTCCTTTATTTTTATTGATGAAACAAGGGAGACCCTTTACTGGCCGAAATCTGATGTTTTAAGAAATAACTTTTATTTTTTTTAAATGATTAGGGCTCCGTGCAATAAAATTAAATCTCTTTAAATTGTTATCAAATATCGATTCACATAGGGAAGTAACGTAATATTAAAAAATCTTGCGTCACTGTTATCGAACTCCTCCGAAACGGCATGACTGATAGAATACATCGAATGTGAATGAGTGACTGTGTGTGGCTTGCGACTTGCGTCCGCCACTCACAACGCGACAAATTAGTTAACGTCAATCGGAATGTAAACAAGCAAGGTTTCCACATACCGCTAGCTGTCGGGCTACCAGCGTCCAGCGCGTCACGTGTCAGTTGATCTCCTCCTTACTGCCCAGTGCCCAGCCAGACGCCCCGACGCGACCGGTGATGTGTGCTGCGTCAACCTCACGATTCACTAAACTCATATCCATCATCAGCCTTGAATGTTCCCACTGCTGGGACACGGCCTCCTCTCTTTGAGATGGAATGGGCTATAATCCACAACGCGGGCCCAGTGCGGATTGGTAGATGTCGTGTCTTCGAATTTTTGGTTCTAGGACCTAGGTTTCCACACAATGTTTTCCTTCGCCGTTTTGAGAGCAGTGGTGATGAAATAAATTACACAAAGTAATGCGCCTATCTGGGTTCAAACTCACGACTTACTGTACGTAAGTCGGAGCTGCCACCAATGGGCCAACGCTGCTATCCATCAACAGAATACTATTTATTATCCACAAAAAGTTACAAAGTGAAGTTTTGCTCGCCCCGGAGTCCGCGCAAGCAAAACTATAATTAGGGACTATTGACTCAGAAAACTGGTGAAAAATATCAGAACTAGAAGCTCAGTCGAGCTTGCGTTAATTAGGATTTCAGTTGGGCGAGCTAACCGTTTGTTCCGCACAAATACAAGAATTAGGCAGCTCACCAGCGTCCGGAGTCCGGAACTCACTGGCTAACTACTGTTGTCTAACAGTACAGCTCAATGATTACCGGTGTTCCTCAGGCAGGAGCCGAGCGGTCGAGCGACGTCACAACTGTACTTGGCCCTCGCGGTGCAGGGCGGACAGCGCCCGCCTCCGACGACCGGCTGGCGGCCCTCGCACTCACGACGTCACTCCGTCCCTGACTGATAGTTGACAATCGTGGACACAGCGGTCTACGTATATACGCGCACGCACATGTCTGTGGTTCGTTTGGTAACTCTGAGTGTGACCGCCTTCTCTTCTATTTTTTGTTTGTTTGTTACGATTTAACTATAAAACTACTCGATTATCGATTTTAAAAATTCTATCACCATTAAAAAGCCACGTTTTTATTGAGTAACATACTCGTAGCTATATTTTATCCCCGTACACCCACGGGAACGGGAACTACGCGGGTAAAACCACGTGACGTCCGCTAGTTATAATTAATAATTTTATAAAAACTAAAAATGAATTGTCACAATAGAAGATTGCGATCGATCTCATTCAAATAAAACGTTATTTATAGCGGCGACCGATGCAGGTAGACACACTACAGCATAACACGGCACGGCAAGGCACTGAGCTAGACGCAGGCGCAGGCGCAGGCGCAGGCGCAGGCGAAGGCGCAGGCGCAGGCGGTACGCAACACATGTGTTCGGATATTGCTTCTCTTTACAATATTACAGACCAATCAGTGTCTGCACTGTCAAGTTAGCTGCCTAGCGCCTGTTGCCGGTTTGCCGATATAGCTATGCCCGACCAGCAGAGCGTGTATAACTCAGGTGTATAAACTTGATTCCGGGTCCAGGTGTAAGTACACGGACTCTTCAGGAAGCCGACAGCCAAGCCTTCTGTACATGCTAAATACTGTACGCTAAAAATATTGCTGGGAAACGATATTTTTTTGGGGTGAAAAAACATTTTTCAATATACTCGTAGTCTGGAGTCGTCGGAGTATTGAAAGAAAACTTATAACATTAAATACTCGTTAAAAAAAATCCCGCCGAGAGCGCGTCGGACTCGCGCACCGAGGGTTCCGTACTAACTTTTTAAAGGACAACTTTGCTGTTCGATCCCCATGAAACTGCTTTTGCACCAACCGCAATGCAAAAATCACCAAACGATAGTTCAATAAGCGGGTGCATCGTGTAGCCCGGCCGCTGCCTCTTGCGAGAAGTTAGTGATGTGCCTTGTGTACCGATGTTTTTGTGTGGGTAAGTAGTGCTTGTGTGTGCATGGTAAATACACGATGTGTTTGATGGCATAAGGTTTATAATTCAAATCAAATCATTTATTCTTTGCAAACATGGGTACATAGATGTTCTGTTTTAATAAAGTTCTCCACATTTTGCCGTCATTTGGGCATGCATAGAATTATTGGTTAACAATATAAAATTATAAATTCAAGATAAGTGGCATGTCAATGGAAAAATGAATGAAAAATACAATAATAAATGTTAAGAGTGGTCAGTCATTAAAAAAAATAGTAATAATAATAATTAATACAAATGTCAACCTGTTCAAAGTAATGAAAAAAAATGTATATGAAATTAAATCAAAACACTTAAAATCTATAAATATAAATTAAATCAAAACAAAACAAAAGAATTAAAATCAATAAATACAAATTCAATCAAAACTATTAAAATCAATAAATACCAATACAGAAATCACGAAATAACAATTTACATTATTCAATTGCAATAGAAAAGTTCTTTTCATTTAGAAAATCTACAACATTATAATACCCTTTATTAACTAAAAAAATTCTCAGGGTTTTTTTGAACAGTGTCAAGGGCAGTTCTCTCCAACTTTTAGGTAAGTTATTAAATATGGTAGGAGCCATACAAAAAACACTTGCGCATGAGGCTTGTTCTCGCAGTATGTATGTATGGGAGCATACCCTGCTGTTGTCGCGCCTACTCGTATTACGTGGGACTACTTCATCTTGTCGTTTAAATCGGTCAGGATTTGTTTTGACAAAAACAGCTACTTCTAAAATGTACAGGCATGGCAAAGTAAGAATTTTATATTTTTTAAAGTAAGGCACGCAACTATCAGTAGGTTTGATTTTAAAAATATTGAACGAACGCATCTCTTTTGAGCCTTGAACACCGTGTCTTTTTCTGTTGAGTTGCCCCAGAAAATGACACCATAGCGTAGATGAGCTTCTACTAAGCCATAGTAGGCTGTAAGTAATGCCTCCACGCTTATTATAAACGACAAAGTGTGCAGGGCATAGGCTGATTTACTCACTTTCTTGCACAAGATTTCAATATGTGTTTTCCAATTCAGTTTTTTGTCAATGTGGTGCCCTAAAAATTTTGTTGTGTCTACCTCTTCTATAGGCTGATCATCGTAATATGTATTTAAATTACTCTTACTATTGATCCGTTGACTAAAAATATAGGTTGTATAAATAGGTAATATAAATTGATTATGTACTACGTTCTGTTTTAAGAAGTGTGTGTAAGGTACATTTTGGTCTGCCGGGGTTGCGGGACTGTTCGAAAGAGATACCGCGGCCCCGGAACGTAAAGGGCGAGGAAGGAACATGGATGGGTTTTAGTCAGTAAGAGTCTGACACTCCCTCCCGCTCTGCCCAGAGTGGGAGAAGTCATTTGAAGATTTCCCATCCTAAAAAAAAAAAAAAAGAAAGGTACATTTTGGTTCTACAAGTTTTCGCGAAATTCTAAATTTGCCCCTATGTTTTTGTCGAGTTGACTCAGGACCTTGATTTTTATAGATCTAATAGGGCACTGATATAAACTTCAACTTGTCCACCCGTTCCTGAGAAAATAAGTGGTGACAGACGAACAAGAAAGTGATTTTATTATAGTGCCTTTTTTAACCTTTTGAGGTACGGAACCCAAAAAACACCAAGAATTGATATTCTAATTTCAAGTTAAAGTACCCACTTTCTTCTTCAATTCAAGTTGTATATCGTCCTTTTATAGTTTCTTTTGTATTTTTGGTAATGTTTTTTGTTAATATTTTTATGAATATAAAACAATGTTCCCGAATATTTCTTGTATGTCAGCTGATAGTACAAAAGCACAGCGCAAAGTGTATCAGTTCAGTTTTGATAATCGCAGTGTCAACCAGGACCTTCGGTACAGGACGGTTAGTGGTTCATTTAAGCCCCGTCATAGTTTAATTCCCAAATACGAGACCAGCACCCGTCTAGTAGTACGTTTTTATTTATTTATTTAAACTTTATGCACATAATGTACAAAGGCGGACTTAATGCCTTTATGGTGGATAACTGTCAGGTAAGATGTGCACGATAAAAGTGTCCATAGTAAAAACAATTCAAAGCCGTGGCAACCAAGAGCAGACCAGTCCCAACCAACAGCGCCCTTTCACGAACATGACGCATGTATCAGCACCATTCAACTCAACCATTTTGGAGGGAATTAAATGACCCGACACACGCGCCACCATCAGCGGGACATTTGAGTGAGCATGACATACTCTTAACCGCCAGAGCACATTCAAGTCAAAAAGGAAAAACGTAGGTTTCCAACCAATGATAGCATTCTAGTACATAGCACTCACACAATATTGAATATTTATACAATGCAAAGATAGTTGTACAATCTTCAGCAGCTCGAGAATTTTATTATAGCATTTCAAACAGTACCCCATGAAAGACGAGTCTACATTAGCGAGTCTGAAGCCAGTAAGTATTGCAATAACATGTCATGTGAAACTAGATCTTCTAACTTTTCAAATTATCAAAAATATCGAGAAATAACCTTGTCGTCAGCTAATCGCTATTGATGTTAGTCAGTATTGCTTTTAAAAGTGAAAAGATGACTTAGGACGTAGACTGCAAGCGGAATTATTCTTTTCTGATGATATTAACTTACTATAATTAATTATTCTTTGATTCATGCATTTAACAAATATTTTATACTAAGTATTAGTGTTATGGGATGGGTTTGTTGGTTTTTTAAATATCGGTTCATAATAGATATTTTAATCCTTTAGGAAACATTCCTTGTGAAACTCACTTTAACTCTACACTTTCGAGAATTCTGTTCCAAAATACTTTCAAATTCAAACGTCCAAATAAACTAAGTAGGGTTAGCTTATTAAAATGATGTAAGATATAACAATAGAATGCAATGCCAAACGCGCTGTGATATTCGGTGTATGGCACATTGCGTACAATCGTTAGCCATTCCCGGCGCTAAGCTGAGGCCCCCCGCGACTCCGGCTCGGATCTAGTCAATATTTGTGCTCGTCCTTAAACGGATTCAGTTAGCTTTGATTCAATAGTCCCGACATTTTCTTGAGAATTATTCAGACTATTTATTTACCTTAATTTGGATATAATAATATTATCAGCCTCGAGGCGGCCGTTCGACCAAGTTTGTGCGGTCAGAATAATTACTTAAGTAATTAGTTGTCGAGCCCGGGCCGGCAGGGCGGCCGGGCGGCTGGTGGGTGGCACAGTGTTACTGTAGCGCCGCTGATGGAGAGGGCTCATTCGTTGATTGTCAATGTCAGAGCGATAGTCGCTCTGCGCGGGCCCGTCTAATGCGTCCCCTCACTGAGGACATTAGGAGGCCGTAGATACGCTGCAGACAGAGTCGCACGCGACACTTCCGCACTGCTGCTATGATGAAGTGACGTCACGGGCAGAAGAAAGCTCGCGCGTCCCGGTCGCGTCGCCTTGTCGCGCTGCTCGCCCACTCGGCCCGCCTTACATCCATTTTGTTACAAAAATACACTTTAGTCAAATGAATGTTTATTTAAATGTATGATACATGGCCGGAGCGTGCTGCTGCGATTGTTGCCAGAACATATTAAAAGTAACATCTATTTTTTGATTATTAATATTAAATCAGCATTTCATATTAATGTATCATTTTGATGTTTTTAACCCTCGACGCAAAAACGACGGGGTGTTATAAGTTTGACGTGTCTGTGTGTGTGTCTGTCTGTGGTATCGTAGCTCTCGATTGATATAAATCAGTCCAAGATGGCAGCCGCCATAAAATGGAGGATTACATATTTATTCAACAACTCCCTCAATATGGGTATCAAATGAAAGGGCTTGACTAGTAGAATACTATGCGCTATAATAAATTCAAATCCTAGATGGCCACCACCACAAAATGGTGATTTACATTTTTACAAGTCACTCAATATGGGTATCAAATGAAAGGGCTTGGCTAGTAGAATAATGACCCTATGTGTTGGGGGTTTTTATATTTTAAATTTAATGTTACTTGCCTCTAGAGATGTGCGATAGGCAACGGTGAATGAAGTAGCCACTACGTGTCAACTGCTGCCGCACCATTGTGATAAATAATAAATGATGTTTATTTTGCAAATAGGTTTTCACAAACACATACACATTAAAAAAAACTAGATGAGGCCGGTGTTTCGTACCTGACTACTCTGAGAAGAAACAGCCGAAACAAACTCAGAGGTCATAGTCTCTTTTGAAGTTCAGACAATCTTGCTCAATTCACATGAGGACTATGCAGAGCAGTGTCTGAGATAGAATAGAATAGAATAGAATAATCATTTATTCGTTAATGGACATCACAACACAATAGAGCAGCACTTATAACAGCAGACAGCTTAACAACTAATTAAAACAGCTCAACTGCGCTGAGCATGCTCATAACGAAAGGGTAGCCAACTCAGCATATGCTGGGTGTAAAACACTCAGCGCTGGTTTCCAGTAGGCCCCCGCAGTGACACACGGATGAGGGTAGTAGGTAGTAAATAAAAAATGTTATTCTATTAAATGGGCATTTATAAGTGTGTAATAAATAAATAATATACAATAAATATTTTTGTCACAGAGGAAAACATAAATAAATTACTAGTAATAGAACACGAAGATACCTGCTAAATAAATAAGTAGGTACTTATCCGAAAATGAAACACAGTTTAATTGACATTACGCACTTCGGGCCGGCCGATGCCGTATTGACTTAGACGATTGATACCGCAATGACATTTAGTTAGAGTGAGCCTACTGCCTAGTTAACATTATTTTATTGAGCTAAATAAAACCAAACAATTGCTTCCGAGAAAGTGTACAGTGCCCGTAGACTAATATTGCTGAGTTCAAAAACAATATTAGTTATTGCAATGGATTTGGAATTACTCGTACAATGCAAGTCGGAGCAAATGATGGATGACTGTACAAATACATAACAGTATGTGTGATTGTACACACACATGGATTCTGGCTATCGCAGACAACGGATTTACTATCGCCGCGCATCTACCCACATTATTTGCCGGTGAGTTTCTATGAAATATATTCGACATACAAATTAAAAGAATTCACATACTTTTTTAAAATTTGGAGATATCTATGGTTATAAATAATTCAAAACAAAAATTTTGAATGTAAAATAGCGTAAAATAGTAAATAATAGCTCGATAATGATTAGATTCTTAAATTAGATAAACCTTTATTGATCGAAGAGATAAACGATTTGTCAATATTTATATAATTAAATTCAATTTGTGAACGAATTATAAATGTCTTAAGCTTTAACTTAAATGTATTAATGTTGTTTAGGTCCCTAATTGGTGTAGGAATATTATTCCAACATTTGGAGGCTGCATACCGGAAGCTACCTCGAAAGACTGCGGTTCTGTGAATGTGGTGTAGCCAACTGCTGAGCACAACGCCTGGCCTTGTGCTGCCGGTGGTTATTTATCCACGTAAGTTTAGAGTACAGGTATGACGGAGATGGTCTTTTGAAGAAAGAACCACACAGATTTGAGTGGACTTGTCCAGTCAGTGCAAGCATTTGTCAGTTATCGTGTAGCTCGACTTATAACTCATGAAATAACATTTGGGTAGGTCTCCTAGAGTACTCAAACTGCCAGACAGTCCTGGGGAAAAGAAATGTGACCCACAATGGTTTTGTGAACCACTTTTTCAGAATTAGATTTTGTAAATTATCCTTAATTTTATTTAATAATAATTTACAAAATAAACTACACTTAAAATCACAAAATTCAGTAAATGTCACAGTCACAAAATAAATATTCATGTCAAATACACAATAATAAAAAATAAAGTAAAGTAGTAGTGATTAACATGATAGTATTAGGCTTTCAGGACCGGTCAATGTGACGACACTTGGGGGAGGCCTATGTCCAGCAGTGGACGTCTTGTCACGTAGCCTTCTCTAAATGATGCCCTGGAGGGCCACGTGGCAAAGAAAATAAATAAAACAAATATTTCGAGTACTTTGTGTATTAAAAGAAAAAAAAACAAAGTTACACACTAATCAAATAAATAATAGAATAAAGTAAATAATGCGTAGCAGTCTAGCATGACTGCTTCGCATTATTCCTCCTGCGAAGGTGGTGGCGGAACGCGAGAGGGAGAGAGCCTCTCTTCCCGGCCGCCGCGGGAGACGCACCGGGCGTCGGGGGCCACGTGGTGGCTACCGGCCACCGTAGATGCGGGCCTGTGGACGGTTGGCTATGAGCTAGCTAGCCGTCCGTCCGTCTAACGACGACAGGCCGTGTCGACGGCGCGTTCGGGTTCCACGCGCGCCTCGCAAGGGCCGAAGCCTGCCAGGATGGCGGGCCTATTCGAAAGAGATACCGCGGCCCTGGAACATAAAGGGCGACGAAGGCTTGGATGGGTTTTAGTCAGTAAAAGTCTGACACTCCCTCCCGCTCCGCCCAGAGCTGTGGGAGAGGTCATTTGATGATTTCCCATCCTAAAAAAAAAAGGGTGATCACCCATCCACAGATCAACCTAGGCAAGTATGGCTTAACCTAAAGATCGACACGAGCGGCTTTTATTATTTAGCCACGAGCGCCTACTACTTCCGTCGCATGCATTTCACAATAATACAGCTTCACTTCGATAGATTACAATCTACCGAAAAATAAAGCGTTATATTGTGAGCAGTATGTTTAGTTAACAATATTTCGAGAGTTTACAACCTCGCTAGAGAGATTACAATGTTAGATTGTAATCTCTACTAAAATCTAACGTGTTTGACAATTTTACAGTGACATGCCCAAGAGACTGACGGTGTTGCCACGTCGTATGATCGGTATGTAAGGGTGGTCACCCATCCACAGATCAACCTAGGCAAGTATGGCTTAACCTAAAGATCGACCCGAGCGGCTTTTATTATTTAGCCACGAGCGCCTACTACTTCCGTCGCATGCATTTCACAATAATACAGCTTCACTTCGATAGATTACAATCTACCGAAAAATAAAGCGTTATATTGTGAGCAGTATGTTTAGTTAACAATATTTCGAGAGTTTACAACCTCGCTAGAGAGATTACAATGTTAGATTGCAATCTCTACTAAAATCTAACGTGTTTGACAATTTTACAGTGACATGCCCAAGAGACTGACGGTGTTGCCACGTCGTATGATCGGTATGCAAGGGTGGTCACCCATCCACAGACCAACCTAAGCAAGCACGGTTAACCTAAAGGTCGGCCCGAGCGGCTGTTATTATTTAGCCACTATTATTTGTAAACGGAAAAAACGCCCCTATACACGTAAGTATTTTCTGTCAAAAGACATTGACCTCAGCAGGAATTTGACTCGCAAAAAATATTATTATAAAACTTATCATAGAGACTTTGGCATCGTTTCTATGTAATCCTTCGTTTATTACCATACTAAAACAGTTACTTTTTGGAGTAATATAAATCATAAATGCAACATCAAATTGGGCCTAAAAAATTATCGCTTTTGTGTTTGTTCCTCGTATTTGTATTGTGGATATCACTGTATTTTTCAAACAAATTAATATTTTTATTTGCGTAAAAAATGTTTTCATATATAAGTAAACTGAGAGGGCACAGTACGAATATTAATCTCTTTAAATTTTTCTCTGAGGGAGTATCTGGGACTTGTTGAAAGAATTGCCCTTTATTGCAAAACAAATATATTGTCTGAATATCGGCAGCATTGCCCTACAAGAGAGTATAACGAATTCTTTTATCGACGTATGCTGCTGAGCTAAGTTTTTTGACAATTAATCCATATGCGGGCGCCACTGAAGCTTGGCATCCAAAGTTATGCCTGAGGAGAACACTGTGTTATCTTCCGGTTTCAACTCTTCATCCTTGATTAGTACCCTAGTTTCTTCTTGTCTTACATGGGATATCGTAAAATTAATTCACTTCGTTTTTTTTCTCATTTAGGAGTAGCTTATTACCATCAAACCAATTAAAGACTTTTGCTAGGGCGCTATTAACATCGTTCGAAACTATTTGCTGACGTTTCAGTTTAAATAATCATACATCGTGCATCGGAGACGAACCGCTAGTGACTTATAAGGTGTATTAACACTTCTTAACGAAGCCGAAAGGCACTTATTCTTATTCTTATTCTTTATTGCACACACAAAAATTAACAAACAGAAATTTACACAAAATTAAAATATATAGCTTATGTACAACGGCGAGCTTAACCCAGAATTGGGTTTTCTTACAGCAAACCATACTTGAATTGCGAGATTTGCAGGAGAGGCACTTATTTTCATGCCTGGGAATCTTCTAGTTCCGGAGATATTGGTCAAAGTTCCAACTTTTGGCCAAGTTTTTTTTTAATATAAGTTTTTATTGTAAGACTAGCTGCTGCCCGCGACGTCGTCTGCGTGAAGGCTCTACAGCACCAAAAATACCTAAGATGCCAATGTTGCTATAGCATTATAAGTAAACAACTTTTAAAATAGCATTAAAATATAAGTTTTTTTTTGCAAGCGAAGCAAATGAAGAGAGTTATTAAATATGGGAATCCTGCTGAGTTCAGTCATAATATGTGACTGAAGGAAATAGAGAAAATAATGCAGGAATACATTCCAGGACACAAAAGAGTAAAAATATGTAGAAAGGTATCATACCTTACAACACTTCCCTATAAACTACGTTGGTAGTTATGCTTCCAGGAGCCAAAATGTAAAGAGAGTCAGGACTGGTGACGCGGGAGCATGCGACGTACAGTTGCCCGTGTGAGAAATGAGGTCGTCCTGAGGTCGACACCCGCTGCCCTCAGTGTCTGCCCCTGCGACTTATTGATGGTCATTGCGAAGCAAACAGTCACGGGGAACTGTACGCGCTGGAACTGGAACGGGAAGTTATGAGGTATGAGGGGAATGCGTGGTATAAATATTGCTTCGCCGACGCCACAACCCGTAAGAATTTCTGCCTCAATGGTATGTCTGTGGAGCGAGATGACTTTAAGGCGGGTCCCGTTACACAACTTCGGAGGAGATAGGTTCCGAAGAAGCATAATCGGGACACCGACCTTCAGCTTGATGGTATGCGCTGGAAGTCAACTTGCTGACAGGGAGTTCAGAAATTCCACGGGAAAATGTGTGGCGTCATCTTGCTCGACAACAGTGTTTATCGAGGTGTAGACCACTTCATCCCCCTCAATTTACGAGAGAAAGCATTCGTTAATTGCTGCAGCCTGATCATTTTTGGGTGTCAAAATGGCCCGCTCACACACCCAAGAATTCTGCTGGTGCGGTATACGACTGATGTCCCCGTACACACAGCGAATGAGTTCTTCTAAGCTGGATACAATTCTACCGAGAGAATCTGGAAGCACCACCTGTCCACCTCTCTCTTCTGGTAGAGTGTCTTCGCCAAGACTTAGAAGGACATCTGAGAATTCTTGAGCACATGCATTGCCGCCGAGCCGAGCTCTCATATTAATGGTCAAGCGCAGCGTACGAACTCGTGACCACAAGGGTGATCGTTTCAACGAAGCATTCACGTCAGCCCTCGATCCCCGCGTCACCACGGGAAGCGTTTGCCGGAAATCGCCACTGAACAGAACTGTGACACCACCCATCAAATGTTCGTTCCTGCGGATGTCCTGCAGGGTTCTGTCCACGGCCTCAACTGCCTTCCTATTGGCCATCGTACACTCATCCCATACGATCAGACAGCAATCCTTGAGCACGTGTCCCTTATCGCTGTTACGTGACACACCACAAACAGGCGTTTCGGCGCTCTCTAA
Source organism: Xestia ashworthii (assembly GCA_950022955.1). Classification (NCBI taxonomy): domain Eukaryota; kingdom Metazoa; phylum Arthropoda; class Insecta; order Lepidoptera; family Noctuidae; genus Xestia; species Xestia ashworthii. The sequence continues at coordinate 28,083,322 of OX465549.1, read as the reverse complement.
ATCGATGGGAATTTTAAACATGGCATGTGCTGTCTTGCCACCCGGATGCAGTGTGGCAGCGATTCCCGACGACGCTAAAGCAATAGCAATTTTGCCTTGCCTCCTGACCTCTGCAAGTATGCCAGTGGTAACAAATGTTTTTCCTGTTCCACCAGGAGCATCCAAGAAAAACATTTTACCTTGGTTTTGCCCTACGCTTTCAAGGACGGTGTCATAAATTTGTTTTTGCTCTGGAGAGAACAAAGCGACATGGTTATTTCGTATGGTGGTCATTTCGCCCGGATCGTAATTTGTCTCAGCGTTATACTCCCGGTTTCCACGGTCTTGATGCGGTGATGATTGGGGAGCTGGTAACCCATATTCGATCAGTGGATTGCCGCCGATAGGAATTACCACATCTTGAAGTGAACTGAGACAGGTGTTCAGCACGCGTTCATTAGTTACTTCGACTTCGTCTCCAGTAGCACGCCTCACAGTTCGTAGAAAATCTTCAGACAGATGATGGCGATACTTCTCCCACAACGCTACCGAGTTCCCGACTCCACAAAACACCAAGATGACGGCAAACAGATGACGCATGTGGCTGGGACTGTCACTGACGCTCGCCTCCGCGAGGGTGTCATCCCAGTTTTGGTCATCGTCGAGAAGGTGACGTGCTACGCAGGCTGCGCGGTAAGTGGGATACTCCACGCCATCAAATGTCCTCAGAAAGGCGAAAGACGTTGGGCCTCGGACAGTGTGAAGTAACAACCGCAGAAAATAGCATTCGCCATTATTCGGATGCACGGTATAAACCCTACCCAATGCGGTGTCCTTGAAAATTCCCGGAAAACCTTCCACAGCACCTCCTCGTCGACGTCGGTTAAATACACCCCTTTGCTTGTCGTACGTGAAATATGAAGGCACCTCGTCATACGTAAGGGATCTCGCAAACTGGTCGAATTCACAGAGCCTGAAAAATGCCACGAGAGTGGTTTGGCGCGGATTTTCCAAGCGCTCAGCAACGTTGTCGGGATCAAAATATATGCGCTGGCCGTTCTCTAGGTGGACGTCTAAATGCATGACGGTAGGATGCCTGTCATGTATAGAGAACGCCAGTATCCGCCAAACCGCTTTCGACGTGCTGATGTAGCGACCAGACTGGTACTTGGTCACCTCGTCTTTATCAGTGCTCTGTAAAGCAAACGTCGCCTGATCGCTCCCTTTGTTGACGTATTTGCAGATGTATTTGATCGACTCGACGCTGGTGCACGACTCCGAAGGTCCTGGACAGTACTGGTGAGTAAGGAACAATCCATCTGTTATCAACCGGTTGCGCCTAGCCACGCACGCTCAGCTCTGTGGAATGCCCGCCCTCTGCTGGTGATCGGCGCCGGTATGAGGGATATCCATCCTCACCAGTAATAGTTTCGTTGGTAAATTTTTTTGGGAATCTTTTCGTACATCGTCCATCTTTCATGCACGGAGAACTTGGATTTAACGTGCCACACACCATGTGACTTTTCACAATCTGAGGCAGAACAGGATCGACGTCAGGGTCCGGAAGCTCAGCACTTATGACTTGATCAATCTGGTTGGGCCTGATCTTCTCTTCCAACCACAAAAGCAGGTGCGCGTGGGGCAAGCCGCGTTTTTGCCATTCCACGGAGTACATATGACATCGGACTGCACCAAACACTTTTGCCTTTGTTAGAAGATCTATAAGGCACTTCAACTTCAGGTGGAATACGCGAGAGATCAAGTCGTGCCTGTCGTACGAAGCCTGTCCTGCAAGGATTTGAGCTGTTATTTCAGACCACTTTGGGTTGGTAGTGATGGTAATGAAGAGGTACGTAACAAAATGCATCTTGGGTCCTCTCGTGCATGTACCGCGGACCTCCTGTGAAGGTGGAGGGGAGTATGACCATCCTTCCTACATCTTGAGCATTTGCATCATTCTGCATGGCATCTCTGAGATGTACGTAGTTCTCAGCTCTCAGCTTTCTTTGGTTGGACCTTATAAATACCAAACGCTCTGTCTAAATTTTGGCGTACATGTCCACCAGAAACTGACTAAAGAGCGTACGGTAATGGTGGAGATAAGAACCGCTGTTTACCCTCAGCTGGATCAAGAAGCTGTAGAACTGCATGGCGGACGTTTTTTTGTTATAATTTGGGGAGCCTGTCTGTGGGTCTACATTATAGTGGGCGAAATGGTAGCCATCCTCTCCGCGACAGAACATGAGCGGATATTGAAGAGAATCGTACGCGCGGTGAGTCTCGCTGATCCTTTGAAGCCGGCATCATGCGTGCGCAAAACGATGTCTCTTTTATCACACTCCTGATCGACTAAGAGAACGGCTACCTCATTCGTCGTTGGCGCATTATACCGCCCAGGATGGGCTGCGATCGGCCTTCTATCTGCGCTGATGACAAACTTAAAGCGGTTGCGCTCGTGCTCAAGCACCGACGCCAAGGCGGCTTTGAAGTTGCTAATGTGCGGATTAACATTATGCAACATACTTTGCAATCCTCTGATCAGGCCTGAGTCCAAATTGGGGATGTATCTACTTCGCAGGTTTGCTTGTTCTTCAAAATCGCTTACAAAATAAATTTGTAAAAATTTTGGAATGTCTGTAGGTAGCAGCGAACCGATTTGATGGTAAACTTGCCCCTGGACCCTGAATGTCGGCATGAACCCTGCTTCGACGATTTGATTTGCACCAAACGAAGTCATCTGGAAGGCGCTGTTATAAGCTCGGATGTTTTTCATAAAAGGCTGGACTTCGGAAGCTCGCCATTTAGTAAGACTTTTAAGAGATCTGCATAGACTCCAAGCGTACCTTACCAGATGCACAACACATCCCTTTGGGCTCCCCTTTCCATTTGCAGGCTTGGCAGTGGGCACACACTTCTTCTAAGGCACCAATATCTCCGTGGGCGGTGTAGTTAATCGCGACATTGTAGATAAACCCACTTCCTTCTTTATTTAGCCACGGTTGCTCTTCGATATCGTAAACCGTGGATTCATCATCAGATATCGAAATTTGATTTATGACACGACGCAGGCGATCTTGTTCTACTTGTACCGCACGCTGGTCGCCCGACCAAGTTCCCCGAATCTCTTGGATTCTGTGACGTTCTTGCGATAAATGAGCTTCAATTTCATTACGCATTTCGTGGTACCGCTGCCGAGCAGCTGCTCGACGTTCTTCACGCTGCTCGTCTGTCTCCAACGAACATGACAGAGCATGCTGAGAGCTATCTGCCCTCAAGCGAGTCTCGCGCTCTCCTTGATCTTCGAGCGACCGAGCAAAAGAATTACGACTCCGCTGCGAACATAACCTCGCCTCTCGCTGTGTATTAGTCTCAGACGCACGACACTCAGCATGGCGCTCCCGATCGCTTTCAAGTCGAGCTTCTCGCGCTTCAGCACTCTCGCACGATCGAGCGGCATCAGTGCGGCTGCGCTGCGAACTCAGTCTTGTCTCTCGTTGCGTGTACTTCTTTGACGCGCGAGACTCAGCATGGCGCTCCCGGTCATTTAATAGCCGCATCTCGTATGCTCCTGCACTTTCAAGCGACCGCGACAATGCATTTCGAGTGCGCATAGTATCTAATCGCGACTGGCGCGACGTACTACTTTCTCCAAGTCGAGTTTCCGTATTGTGTTCTCGCAGAACAGCCAACCTTGCCTCACGCTCAACGGCGGTTTCAAGAGATCGAGCTAACCTTTTCCTTCGGGAATCATTTGTGGATTGAGATAGGTTAGACCGTTTTCTAGGCATTTTGATTCTTATTAATTTGAAAAACTAAACAAACAAAGATAACAGGAAAAATAAATTACACAGAATAATGCAAAGTATACCTAAATATGAATAATTTGATGAGATGATAATAATTAATCAGTAGTTCGATTGAATAGCGAAGTAAGTAATAATTATTTTATGAACAAAAAATTTATATTTCCACGCAACCACGTTAAATTCGACCAACCACACAATAACTAACAGACAACGCAGGTAACTCCCGTTTCCATAGGTTGAGGCGGCGACATTGGTACCCATAACATTACTTTTTGTGAACGAAACCATAGCGCGATCTAATTCGACGCAAACACCATCTAGTTAGGAAAAAGGAAACATTTATATATGGTGAAAAATTATTATGACTTTACACTATTTTAACATAAAATAAATGGCTGTGTTAACAGAAAATAAATAGCTGTGAGTGAGTAAAAATAAATCCAGCTAGCTTTACATCACATTTAAGTTTATAATTAGGTATACGACATGAAAATATATTAATTACCAAGCACTAATCACACAGATAAATACCGAAGAAAAGTATTAACAGTCAATGTTTATTTTGTACTAACAACATGAAATTGATGAAGAAATGATCATCATCAATGAACATAACTTTTTTGTAATACTTAACACCGCATTTTTTTAAAATTGTCTTCCTCAATTCTGCTCAAGATTTTGAGGCTTTTGTTGAAACTTAAATTCGTCAAAACGATACAATTTTTATGAAGATGAAGAAAATGCACATTACCATCTATGATTTTTTTTAAGAATAACTAACAACTAACCTCGCCCACATGATCAAATTTAAATTATTAATTTAAAAAAGTGTTAACATGTAACTTGATTTGATTTTTATGAAATCTCATAGATGGCGCTGCTTTAAAATTGTCTTTATTTATACTAATAACATTCATTAAACTGTCTTTCTCTGCCCAAGTTACTTAAATGGTGTAGTTTTTATAGTGTAAAGCTAGATAATAGCATGGGTTACTCAAAAACAACATTTAAATATGCGTCGTTAGATTACACGCTGTCACAGAATGCGTAAGAAAAATAAATATTCACAGCTCCTCCCCCGTAGGTGATAGCGTAATAATATGTGGCCTATATGTTGACCCGACCTCTTAGTAATATTCATGCAAAATTTGAAGTAAATCCATGCAGTACTTTTTGAGTTTATCCCGGACATACATACAGACAAACAGACAAACAGACAGACAAAAATTCTAAAAACTATATTTTTGGCTTCGATATCGATTGTAGATCACGCCCCAAGTATTCTTTTAAAAAAATATTCGATGTACAGTTTTGACTTTCCTACGATTTTATTATATTATTATGTATATAGATTTTTACCTAAAACACTTTTGCGACCCCCGTACTACTCAATCTATTCATCAGCAAAATATTTTAAGTGCCTTACATTGAATTCCAAAAAAAAGTCGTTTCCCAACAATATTTTTTGTGTAAAGTTACTTAGTTTGATGTACTGAATGCTTGGTTGATGGCTTGGTGATGAGGTTGTTTACATCCTGTATAATACGCCACTAAGTCATCGAAACTACCAAAAGTGCGAAGTCTGTTATAAGGGCTGTAACATCATAATGCAGCAAAATGTTCCGCTGTAACTGTCACTCCGTTCACAAGCCACGTGGCGCAGTGGAGCGGTGCTCATCTGAGCTCAGTGGTGCTCACAAGCCACGTGGCGCAGTGGAGCGGTGCTCATCTGAGCTCAGCGGTGCTCACAAGCCACGTGGCGCAGTGGAGCGGTGCTCATCTGAGCTCAGCGGTGCTCACAAGCCACGTGGCGCAGTGGAGCGGTGCTCATCTGAGCTCAGCGGTGTTCACAAGCCACGTGGCGCAGTGGAGCGGTGCTCATCTGAGCTCAGCGGTGCTCACAAGCCACGTGGCGCAGTGGAGCGGTGCTCATCTGAGCTCAGCGGTGCTCAGAGGACAGCACCGGCGCGGCGCGGCGCGGGCTGCTGGCGGCTTATGATTGAAGTTTGTTACTTGCGGTCGTCTAATGCGCGCCCGGCTACCGCGCTGTGGAAATACTTCACTAAATTATATTTATTGTTCACAAAGATGATTAAGTATACGAGTGATAGCCTCCGATATGCATTCTAGGAACACAATTTTGACATGATATATAATATTTTCCCAGGCGCTGCATGGCAATTCTAAAAACATTTATAAAGTTAACACTGTAAAGAGAGACTTATGAGTCGTCACGCTGGCCGGGGGAGGGGGGAGGGGGGAGACATATCCGGAAGCTATTTGCTCTCCTCGTCATTGTCATTTTTTTGATCATATCTCAAAAGGTATAAAAAGGAACCCTTATAAGATTACTTTCTTGTCCGTCTGTCCGTCTGTCACCACCGATTTTCTCAGGAACAGGTGGACCTAGCAAGTTGAAATATATATAAATTTATACCAAATACTGAGATCTATAGTAAGCTAAGTAAGGTAAGGTAAGGTGCTAAGTCTACACGATAAAAAGATATGGGCTAATTTATAATTTCGCGAAAATTTGTAGGTACCAAAAAGTTACCTTGACTGTCAACAAATTGACAATTCTAGGTCAACCAGGAGTACCTTAGGCGCGGGATAAATACAAGAGGAGTCGGGTGGAGGGGCGGCGCGGGCGCAGCGCGGTTTGGCGCCACCTCTTTGATATTTCATACAGATGGCGAGGGCGCGACTTCCTCGCCCTCGGCGCACCCCGAGTTAGCAGTGGCACGCACAGTGACAATTTAGTCTTTAAAGACTAGAATGCGCCCGCGCCTAGTCTTTCAACACCGTGGAAGAAATTTATTTTGAAATAATCAGTACCTTTGTGCTCTTCTATGTTAATATATTGTCCTTATAAGTATTTTGTGTGTACATAAATCAATAATTAAATAGATATTATAATGATTGTATGCTACTACTTGACGTTGCTCGTAGCACCAGGCTACGCGACAGTGCTACGAGAGCTCGTAGCTCGGCCGCTACGCTGCTGAGCGCTACGTCGCTACACAAGCCTCAAGTAATGAGTGACGTCACGCTACTACGCGTGCCGTCCGCTCACACTGAGGTCCGGGACCCGTATCTACTCACAACACTACATTTGCTGAGTGAGACAACTGAGGGTATTTCGTTGCAAAAAAAGGAAATTCTTATTTTCTTACAATTTCACGCGAACGGAGGACATGGGCAACAGCTGGTAGTATTATTATTTAAAAAAACAAGATTTCATTAGTAGTTAATAAAATGAAGTAAGTGCGCGGCACTGCCGTCACATGTAGGCGACACGCGCTCGACACAGACTTGTACGCCGCCGTCTCGTCGCGGGATCACTCGCGTTTCATACGATGTAATTTCGAGGAGCAGACACATAGTATTCATTGCTAAAGGTGATTTGATGCGGCGACGCTTAAGAACTGACGCTACCGCTTACTGTCAATGTATCTCTCAGTTAACAACACGTACCTATACTATAGATAGAGCTGACAGCGGCAGTACAATGTGTCACTGGCTACAGAGTACAGTGAGCGACACTCGCGTGAACATACACACGTGTATTACAGTCGCTCGGTTATAAAATATGCGCTCATATGTAAAGCTAATCGTGTGACACATAAGCGCGACCGGCCGCCCGGTCGCCCGCCGGGGCACGCCGCCGGCGCCGGCCGCCACTCGGTCAATTACTTTAATATTGTGTTTACGAGCCCGGCCCGGCCCGGCCCGGCCCGACCTCTCTTAACTTTTCGGTCACTGTACGATGTACAGGAACTGCGTCGTTGAATTTAGATAATTATTGGAAAGAAAGTCATCAATTTACGTTGACACACTTTGGCAGACGCCTACGTAATGTAACCATTTCTTGTTGTGTGTTTACAAGGTGCCAGAGTTAGTTCCTAAGTGAGTACAAACAAAGGGAGCGGAGTTCGAACGCGACCGAGTGTACCGGGTGAGCTGCTTGAGTGACGAGCACACGAATGTTTCAAGAAGCAGTTCCGCGATACAATAGAGACCCAGTGGATGAAACATTGGCACTAAATCCATTGCATCCCGTAAGCTAATACCTAGATATAGGTAGGTACTCTTTAGATACAAAAGGAAGATGTATCAGACATCTTCCTTTTGTATTCGACGCGCGACGTAAGACGTGTCGGTTTAGGTACAGTACAAAGATCAGCAGAGTTACGTCAGTGCTGCTGTAGTGGTACACTGGTAGACTGGTAGCACAGTGACGCCGCCGGGGAACTAGTTAGCGCGGAGTGCGCTCGGATGTTTATTGAGTGCGACCGCGACTTGTCACAAAGCTATTTAAGTTAGCTCAAGTTAATAATAAAATAGTCGACGAGAACGGCCGCATTAACTTTTTAATTGGAAACTTTCATCACACAGATAAGGGCCGGGGCGCTCTACTCCGCTGCGGCTGCGGCGCTGCAGCGCTGCGCAGTGCCCGCTATTCTTCCATTGTGCTCGCTAACTAGCTCTAATCGCTTTGTGTTCACGTTCATCCATCCGACCGCCGACATCGACAACGCTTGGATCTGCACACTGCACACTGCACACAATAGCCGGCAAATTATTGACACTAAGCACCGATCAGTTAAGCTGTTATTGTGCGCTTGAAAACTGTTTGTTGAGTTACGTGCGTACCTCGTACGGTCGTACCTCGCGTACAGACCTACATTTTGCGGCACTGCGGGCTGGTAATAAAAAAATACCGGCCAAGGGTGAGTCGGACTCGCGCACCGAGGGTTCCGTACAAACTTTTTAAACGACAAACTTGACTTTGCCGTTCGATCCTATGAAACGGCCATTGCACCAACCGCAAATAATAAGTTTGTAATAGTAAAACCGCTTTTTGCGGATGCTGCTTCTCCGACATGTATATTGTCTTGTTGTTAGTCCTCGACATCATCAGTGTTCACGAGTCTAGTGGGCGTCAGTTGGGTGAAATGCAAGCACAAAACAAAGTTTCACACAATTAAATATAATGGCAATATCTCACAATAACCAGTTTGCTTAACAATTACATTCGAGCAGCAGGTTCGCGACACCAATCTAACTTTATCACCAGCGATCTACCTGGATCCTCGATCCACCACCGTTTTCCAAGCAATCCTTGCTCTGTCACCACATGTGTCAAGACAGTAAAGATGGCGCCTCGACCCTACTCTAGATATTTTATCCTCTGCTTAAAATGCAATGACTTTTAAAGAAATTAGTTAGATTTTACACAATATTAAAATGTAGTAAATAAAATCACACTAAATTAGGATTTAACAAGTTATTTTAAATTACCAATCAATCATATCAATTGATCGTATGCAACCAACAATCAACTCTTCGTTTACTTCCTCTTCCTCCGACATACTCGTACATATTTACGGTTTTCAGATTTTCCCCTTTACATGTGCTGTAAGACATTCATTGCTTCTCGCCACATTTCGTGATTCTAGGTCAACGGGAACTAACATAATTATAGGTTTTTGATCCAAAACCTACAGGGTACTTCCGCTTGACCTAGAATTGACAATAATTATGGTTTTGTATACAACTAATAGGGACTTAAGACCTCAGTATCTGGTATAAATTTGAACTGGCTAGGTCCACCCGTTCCTGAGAAAATCGGTGGTGACAGACGGACAGTTAGACAGACAGAAAGACAGACGGCCAAGAAAGAGATCTTGTAAGCGTTCCTTTATCTTTTGAGGTACGGTACCATAAAAACTAAAATGGCGTCGAGTCGTACATTTATATTCAACCCCATTGAAAAGTAAGAAACACATTTGGAAGCAGGCGGAACCCAAAAATATGTATTTTTTTTTTTTTTTGCATAAATACCTAAATCAACTTCATTCACCAAAAACTGAAAACACATAACTTTACTTTCGGAAATCAGAGACTGTTGTTAGTTTAATTGACTAACCTTCGGTCGGACGCTACAATAGTAGCGTCCGACCGAAAGTTCGGTTGCAATTTCGGCCACATTCCGGCAAAAATCTAGTTTATTTGCCGAAACTTCGGCCCCTTCATAACTCTATATTCGTGAATTGTCTTATGTCTGTAGGCTAACTTCGGGTGAGTTCAGCCATTCTTGGCTTTTTACCCGACTACGACGTAGCAAGAAGATGATTTTGACCGGTGTGATGTGTGTGTATGTGTGTATGTTTTTATTATTATTTTTGTCTGTTTGTCTGTTTGTTCCGGCTATTCTCCGAAACTCCTGGATCGATTTTGGAGGAACTATTATACTGGCAGATAACTGATGTTATATGGAATAACTTGGGCTATTTTTATTAACCGACTTCCAAAAGGAGGAGGTTCTCAATTCGTCGGAACCTTTTTAGGGTTCCGTAGCCAAATGGCAAAAAACGGAACCCTTATAGTTTCGCCATGTCTGTCTGTCTGTCTGTCCGCGGATAATCTCAGTGACCGTTAGCACCAGAAAGCTGAAATTTGGTACCAATATGTATATCAATCATGCCGACAAAGTGCAAAAATAAAAATTTAAAAAAACATTTTTATTAGGGTACCTCCCCCAGACGTAAAGTGGGGAGCGATTTTTTTTTTAATTTTGACCCTGACGTGTGATATATTGTTGGATAGGTATTTAAAAATGAATAGGGGTTTTCTAAAATCATTTTTTGATAATATTAATATTTTAGGAAATAATCGCTCCGAAAGTCAAAAACAATGTGTCCCCCCCCCCTCTAACTTTTGAACCATAAGTTTAAAAAATATGAAAAAAATCACAGAAGTAGACCTTTATATGAACTTTCTAGGAAAATTATTTTCAACTTGATGTGTTGAATAGTTTTTGAGTTATATAGCACTTTTTCAAAAAAACGCAAATGATAACTTTGTTTTTCATACAAATACTATGAAAAACAAAGTTATTTTTGCTGACGAAAAATGTTGGTATTTTTAATGGTCTGGGAAGCTACGGAACCCTACAGTGAGCGTGGCCCGACACGCTCTTGGCCGGTTTTTTATTTTTTTATGTAACATACATTTAAAAAAATTAAAAACCCCCCCGATTACTCGAAGATGGCTGGACCGATTTGGTTTTTTTTTGTTTGAAAGGGTATAGGTGGTCCCATAATCATCAAGTCAGGATCTGTTGATGGGATGGAGATGGGAGAGAACTATTAAAATTGTATAGGCACACATGAAGCGATTTCGGTATTTTTTGGAAGAGTACTTTCTCGGAGTCCCACTTCAATTTGGTGAAGATCTGATGAAGAACTTCGGTGAAAAGCAACGGAACTCCTCAATAATGATAGCAAATGGACTGGGATTACTGAAATCTCATATCTGTCTATTGTTTACACCATTTCATAACATAACATCACGCCGGTACGCTGTGAAGGGGTTAAGCACATGTGAACCACTAAAAAGTGAAAAATAAAAACTTTTTGCAAAAAACAAAACTGACTTCTAAAAGAAGAAAAAGAAGTCGGTGACAAAAAAAACTAAACCAATCAAACAAAGGTCACCGACTTCTGAAGCTAAAGTTATTTTTCTCTTTTTTGTGTTTTTTTTTTTAGAAAAAAAATTAGGGTTCCGTGCAAAACATATTTTCATAATTATTAAATCCACATTTTCATTATGTAGAAATTTATAAATTTTCATAAGTTAGAAAAGTCACAGGAAAAGAGCACATGGAAGGAATTGGGGGAGGCCTTTGCCCAGCAGTGGGACAGTAAAGGCTAAAAAAATGTTAACAATGAATGATCAATGTCAATGTCAATGCGGCCAATACAAACGGACGAAGTTCGCAGACAACAGCTAGTCACAAATAGGTAAGTATCACATCGCCCAATACGCACACGCCCCCCCCCCCCCCCCCCGCCCCCTAACTCGCTTTTAGAGAATAGAGCTCGGTAACAATATCAATAAAAAGAGCATCGAGCTGGTACTAACTGCTCCATTCCATTACCTCCAGTATTTAACCACACACTGACACACCACACAACGCTACAACAGGAAGATAAACAGGATTATCTTTTTACTTCAGCGCGTCATGTGAAACCGATCCTAATGAAATATGTTTCTTTTAGCCGGAATATAATAATGTATCGCAGTGGGCTGGAGCGCCGGTGGAGGGAGGCAGCAGGCAGTAGGCACGACTGATTGCGGGTGACGACCGCCGCCGCCGCCGCGCCGCGCCGTGTGCTTCTCTCATCTCGTAATCCGGTTTAACTATCTAATTAATCCTCGTTTAGAGCGATTATGGGCGTTATTAGGGAGCAACCGCAGAAGCACACGTGCCTCGCTCGCTATTAATAGCACGACACTTTGTGAGCTCGGCGAGCCCCGGGGCTGAGCGACGGCGACGTCACTATGTGCGCGGACCCCGAGTCTTCTGCTCCAACACGCGTGTACATACAATTTTTTTCAACTTTGACATTCCGTGTTACAAAGTCTTCAAATCGTTAGTTATGCGAAGCTAAAACCTGGTGTCGTGAGTCGGCTGCTGTACCAACTGAAATGAACGTGAACGTGAACTCTTTTTTTTTAAATATCGCTGGACATTAACACACAGCGCCACCTAGTGCCACACTAAGCAAAGCTTGTGTCGTGGACACTAGATAGTTGATATACTACATAATATATACTTTTTGTTTGTAAATACATACTTATTATACATATAAACATCCATGACTCGGAAACAAATGTCCATGTCCATGCTCATCACACAAACATTTGCTCCTACCGGGATTCGAACCCAGGACCCTAAGAACGTAAGGCAGCGTCACTACCACTACGCCAATCGGGTCGTCTGTTCTGTTGACAGAACTGTACCAACTGACGCTCTATCCTGATTACCTGTAAGCCCAATTCAACCATCAGACTGTGATCCTATTCTTTCGACTTCTAACCAAAATGCAAATAACTCCACACCTCGATTTAGGTAGGCTCCGGTCCCCTACACCTTGACGATAAACTAAAGTCTGTACACGAGAGAGAGAGAGAGGGTTGGGTTTTAAACAGCCCGTCAGAATGCGACAGGTATCGTTCAGCGCCAATATAGTCTATGTTCAGCGCTGTCTACTTCTCTAGCGTGGGCCGAACGGTGCAACACAATGACATAGGCCGGTCGTGTAGAGAACCTGTGACGATGCTCTCCAGCTGGTGGATGTGAAGCGGCGGGGCCGACTTTTTGTTTCGTTATAAAGCAATAGAACTTATAAGTCAAAGATCTATACAAAACATTACATTGTGCGCACTACGAATTACTACGGGCTACGGAAAAACGCCGCGTAAACCTCGAATCGACACTCACTTTTTAGTATTTATACTAAAAAGTTAAAATTAAATTAAACGTAAAAAACTTTTTTCACTCCTCTTGCTCGAAAAGACCGTCATAATAGCGTACCAGAGGGGGCGTAAAATTGCATATTTTATTTTCTCGCAATCGTAGTGAAAAGTACGGTGTAACACACGGCGCTAAAATCCCATTATAACTCGGTTCCTATTTACTACCTCGTCTATAATGGGTCGTTTTAGCCCCTTGTATTACAATGTACTATTAACATGCTTTTATTTAAATACGCAAAAAAATTGATAAGTAATCATTTTCTTAAAATAAATGATTAATTCTATCTATCTTTTTTAATACGAGTACGTAAATCTCGCTACAAGATTTTTTACAAAAATAAATCATTATTGTTTTAAAAAAAAAAGTATGAAAATATGTGTGAGAAAAAATTGTTGTCATCCAAGGTCAGAAATTAGTATAGAATAGTACATTTTGATACAAGTTGAGAAAGTTTGTTATTGTAGTTCGAGGCGGAATTATACACACGAGTATCAAACGACGTTTTTCAATACACTTTTGAAGAAATAAAATAAAAGAATGAAAAGTATTTGGGTCATAAATTATTACCAGAATATGATTTAAATTTTATTTTTATCCGCGCTTTGCTTTCGCCAGGTTGAAGGAGAAGCAAAGGTATGAGGCCGATTGAAGCCGTTATACAGCCTAATATTAAAATAGTTTTTTTTATTTACTTTTAAATTTAGAACACAAATAAATGTTAATTTGTTTATAAAAGTTAATATTAGTTTTAAATACGAGTAATCATGGTTATCTATGATATTGAATTTATAAACACAATTTGAATGTTCAAAAATGTTTACGCCCGCGCCGTAAAGACGCATATTGCTTTGCCGAAATAAAACAAAAAATTCACTTCTGAATAAAGGCATTGAACCAATTTGGACAAAGTATAGGTATCTGTGGAAATTTTCATTCTCGCACACGTGTGGAAAAAATGACAAAAAACGCACGTGTGTGAAAATACACTGCATTTTGAACCTAATCGTATTGCGAAAAGAACCAGTTCTCGAGGAAGTGTATTGAAAAATAGATTTGCAAACACAACCCCCCCCCCTCCCCCTTTGTCCGTAACTAGAAGATTCCCAGGTATGGTGTGACAATGACGGGGAGAACAAGTGCCTTTCGGCTTTGTTAAGAGGTAAGAGGTTATCTACAACCCTTCATAGTATCTAGTAGAAACTATAAAGGTTAGTATCAGCTGAAATTAACAAAAATCTTATGTTGCTTGTAATATGTAGTTTGGCCAGGGACTGTATTGCGTATTTTCTTGTTCCATACTTCTAAGAGCGCGATTTTTCAGAAGTCGGGTTTTTAGTTGTTTTAAGCTGTCACGGTTTAGAACTAAACTTATATTGTCACTTAGGGGATATCTTCCGTGATTATTTATTATTTTGAGCTCCCGATATTTCGACGCTGTTGCTGTTGTTATGTATTGTGCTTGCAACACAAGCGCCATGATCGCGGGTTGACTGGAGTATGCGGGCGGATGGAAAAACTTGTTAGGAGCAGACAGATCTGTCTACCCTCTTTCTTTGTCTGTTGCTACGCGCACTACTGGAACTCGACACTAAGTCACGGCAAAATACACTCACAGTACGAGTATCACCAGGTTTATTAGAGTCCTTATTACCGCGCTATATGCCTTGAATATTGTATGTATTACCTAAGTAAAATAGTCAGTACGCTTTCGGATAGCATATCGGGCGCGACTCAATCTCGTTCTATTCACCACATTAGTTTTTAGGGTTCCGTAGCCAAATGGCAAAAACGGAACCCTTATAGATTCGGCATGTCTGTCTGTCTGTCGGTCTGTCTGTCTGTCTGTCTGTCTGTCCGTCCGTATGTCACAGCCATTTTTTTTCCGAAACTATAAGAACTATGCTGTTGAAACTTGGTAAGTAGATGTATTCTGTGAACCGCATTAAGATTTTTACACAAATATAGAAAAAAACAATAACTTTGGTGGGCTCCCCATACTTAGAACTGAAACTCAATTTCTTTTTCTTTCATCAAACCCATACGTGTGGGGAATTAATGGATAGGTCTTCAAAAATGATATTGAGGTTTCTAATATTATTTTTTTATAAACTGAATAGTTTCCGCTAGAGACACTTCCAAAGTGGTAAAATGTGTCCCCCCCCCCCTGTAACTTCTAAAATAAGAGAATGATAAAACCATAGATATAGTATATATAGCTCAATGGATAAAACTAAAAAAAAAATATATGCTGTACATTGCTATGTAAACTTCCACCGAAAATTGGTTTGAAAGAGATCTAGTTAGTAGTTTTTTTTTTAATACGTCATAGATCGTAAACGCCGCAATATGATCAAATGAATGAAAAATATAACAGCATTAAAACTAATATTCAGAACTATAACCCTCTCGAAAACAGACCGCAAACCCCTGAATTAAAACCTCCTACGTTCCAACCTACTGCCGAATCTCAAACCTCGAACCTCGCAGCCCCCGCTGCTTCTAAAACCCCTGCTCCTGCTCTTGAAGAGAGTAAAGCGGGAGTACTATTCAAAAAGCAAGTTACAAACTTTAAGGCCTTCATGAGAACCTCATTAAATATCGATCTTGATCTCGTCACGGAAAAATGGGAGTTCGAAGACCTCCTGAAGACGATACAACAAAATCAAGAAATACATCAACAAGAAAATGTGGTTCGTCGCGCATATTGAAAAATCCACTCCTAAAATGGAAATAGCCACCTTTGAGGGAAACAGCGCGCCATTGTAAGTCACTTGGAAGTTTATTTGCCTTTATAAAAGTATGCAAGAGTGTTGTTAGTTGCCAGACCATTACAAGGCAATGCAAATATACTTATAAAAGTATGCAAGAGTGTTGTTAGTTGCCAGACCATTACAAGGCAATGCAAATATACTTATAAAGTGCGCCCAAATCCACATTTATTCGTGTTTATAAGTGTGATATAAGACTGAAAAATGTAGTCTTGGAATATTTTTAAGATTAGTTTTTTGGAAACAACCTTTTGAAGTTTTTGTGAAGTGTTGTGTGTCGTATGAGATTTCAACTGCCCATCTACCTATCTACCTACTAACAATGAAGAATCGTAAAGTTATACTGTCAAATCTAGATGACGTGAATAATGCCTTACTTGAAGTCCATAATTGGTTCACAGCAAACAATTTGGTATTAAATGAAAAAAAACTAAATGCATAAGATTTGCTTTACCGAATGTTAAAAGTAGTGATTGTGAGATAATATTGAATATAGAGAAACTCGAATTCGTAGATAAAACGGTTTTCCTTTGGCTTACGCTTGATTCAAGGCTTCAATGGGGATCTCATTTAACATCTCTTGCGGGGCGCTTAAGTTCAGCAGCATATGCCATTAGGAAAATCCGTCAATTCACTGATGTAGATACCGCTAGACTAGTCTATTTTAGTTACTTCCATAGCATAATGTCTTACGGCATTTTGCTGTGGGGACGAGCTGCTGATATTGAGTCTAAATGTATTTATTCTGCAGAAAAGAGCCATCACAGCCATATACAATCTTCGTAGGCGCGATTTTCTAAGGAAACTGTTTAAGGAAATTAACACCATGACTGTATGTTGTCAATACATCTACGAAAACATAATGTATGTCAGAAAAATCTGCATCTTTTTGGTAAAAGAGGTGACAGACACAATTACAGTACTAGAAATAGAGACCAATTAGTTCAGCCAGGCTTCAGACTCGCTAAAGTAGATTCGTCTTTCATGGGGTACTGTTTGAAATGCTATAATAAAATTCCACAAAGCATTCTTGAACTAAATGAAACCAAATTTAAAACATGCATTAAACGCACACTGTGTAAGCAAGCATATTACAAATTGGACGATTATATCGCTGATAAAAATGCTTGGCTCAATGCCGGTCCTGCTCCACAAGGACAGGGGCGCATAAATGGATAGCGCTCATTTGTGTTGTTGGAGCTGCTGAAGATTGTACAACTATCTTTGCATTGTATAAATTCAATATCTTTAGTATAAAAAACTTAAAACATATATAATTATAAATTAAAATAAACTAAACTAACTTAAACTATAAACTTAAAAAATGGCGTCAAAAAACTCCTCCTCAACGCTGTCAACTGGTAAAGTCCCCAGGAGACTGGCGGCGTTACCGCGCTGTATGGCAACGCTAAGCCTTTGGCCAAGGTAAAAGCCAGCCCTAGGGTCACGGGAAGTGTCAATTAAGCGTTTAGTATTATATAACCTCATATCCCATATTGTGTGAGTGCTATGTACTAGAATGCTATCATTCGCTGGAAACCTACGTTTTTATTTTTTTGACTTGAATGTGCCCTGGCGGTTAAGAGTATGTCATGCTCACTCAAATGTCCCGCTGATGGTGGCGCGTGTGTCGGGTCATTTAGTTCCCTTCAAATGGTTGAGTTGAATGGTGCTGATACATGCGTCATGTTCGTGAACGGGCGCTGTCGGTTGGGACTGGACAGCTCTTGGTTGCCACGGCTTTTTTTATTTTTATTTTATTAATTATTTTATTTTTTAATTGTTTTTGTTTGTTTGAACTATGGACACTTTTATCGTGCACATCTTGCTACATTGTTCTCACACAATGCACCATCTCAATAGGAATGATGTAACCAAGATTTTGTAACAACATTATGATTTAAAAGAGTGTCCATGGAGTTTCTTGCCCGTTCTTCTCCATAGAGATCTACGCTAGGGAATGGGCAACTACAGTACTTTCACAGTTTTTATGTCTTGTGACTGGGACTGTAGCTACATTTAATTTTCATTTTGTTTCGACAATTCAAAAGCGTCTGTAACTGGCCTACTTGAAATAAATGCTTTGAATTTGATTTTGATTTTGACTTACGGAAAATTTCTCGAGACAGTATTAGTTTAGTTTTAAACCGTGACAGTAACAGTGAAAGAAGAATCATGTCACAATGGAAGACAATTATTTTTTCACTTCTCATGCTCTACAAGTACGCCAATATAGCCCTACGAAGCGGGATTAAAGTGACCATTTATTCCCTAGGGAGTAAAAAGTAATTTAAAAATGGAACGATCTTCTACTCTGAAACATGGTAACAAAAGAGTAACTTATCAGAGGTTTTATTTAAATTTCGAATTGGCTTGCAAATAGAAAGCGGTTTATTGAAAAATAAAACAAATGAACCCTTCAACGCGAGAAAAATTATTGTTGTTTGTGTGCATCGTTGATTTTGAAAAGTATGTGCAATGCTTCTGTCGCTAGCCGCTGCAGTAATTTAGGTACTAATTATCTGTGGAGTGTGGATCATCTTCATTGCGAAAATGTTGAGAGGTTGTGTTGTGTTTTAAATTGTTAATCTGTGACTGACCTCATAGAAAATAAAACTGACCGCTCAGTTCAGATTTTTTGTCGAGTGTAAATTTGTTCGGTTTTAAATGACTATTATTCTCGCACTCGAAGTGAAAAGAACATTTGCACCTCGAGACTAAACGCCAATTTAATATACCCTCGCTTTCATTGACTCCCTCGCAAGCTCGGGAGTCAAACCACCTCTGGTGTATTATGGCTTCGTTTAGTCCCTCGTTAAAAATATACTATTCATCCCCCCATCTCGGAATAGTACATTGTGATACAAGGGGCTAAAATGACCCATTATGGACGAGGTAGTAAATAGGAACCGAGTTATAATGGGATTTTAGCGCCGTGTGTTACACCGTACTTTTCACTACGATTGCGAGAAAATAAAATAACCATATTTAATATGATAGTTTATTTTATTAAAAATGAAATGTAGGTACAATTTGTACTGTTGATCTAATGAGATGTTTTTTCCCGGCAACATAATCTCAGTTCTCTGTGAAGACGAATATAATATTGTGTCGTCTGTGAGGTAAACGTAGGAGATAAAAAGAAATTCAAATAAATAATACAGAAAAAATCTTAAAATTTCGCGCCAATACCTTTTTTTATTTCTTCTGTAGCTGGACTGCAACGCACACATTTGCCAAAGAGTTCGGTGTTCGGCGCGTTTGGTTCCATTTTTAAAATAAAAAGTTTTTTTTTTTTTTATGGAACAGTAGTATGTCAATTATTATTCTTTATGAATTAAGAGTTAACACTTTGCGTTTTCGATCAACGACGACGAAATTTAAAAAAAAAGCTTATTTTCCCTAGGGCTATAATGAGCAATTTTACGCCCCCTCTGGTACGCTATTATGACGGTATTTTCGAGCAAGAGGAGTGAAATAGTACATTGTGATACAAGGGGCTAAAGTGACCCATTATAGACGAGGTAGTTTTACTACCGAGCTTTAGCGAGGTAGTAAATAGGAACCGAGTTACTCTTAATTCATATACGGTGTAACACACGGCGCTAAAATCCCATTATAACTCGGTTCCTCCTAGGTTCCTCGCTAAAGCTCGGTAGTAAAACTACCTCGTCTATAATGGGTCATTTTAGCCCCTTGTATCACAATGTACTATTAACCTATTTACTTCTACCTCAATGCTGCCGAATTCATCATACAACTTTTTTTAATTTGTTAATAACTCAGACTCGGAATCTTCTTGATGTACTTACTTACTTTTTTTTAATTTTCTTTGCGTGCGCCATTTTCTTTTCACGTCATATTTTTAAAACCTTAGGTTAAAAACAAGAAACTTGAAAACAAGTGGAAACCCTAAAATGAGCACGTTCTAGCGATGAGGAAGTTTATTTGACGCCAACAGAATGCATTTAGTCATTTCCTCGCTGAGGTGGGATAAAAAGTTACGTGTTGCACTCGAGTGCAAGATTTTTCACCTCGTGCTCTTTTGATTCCCTCGCTAACCTCCTCAGATTCCTTCGCTCAGGATTCTTATTATAGAATCCTTCGCTTGCTTGGTCATCAAAATTGAGCACGCGGTTAAAAAGCAACTTTACCCTCTTGTATAACAAATAACTATTATTTCATTTTCACCATGGCGGCGGCATTTTGGTATATGGCTGGAAGTCTAACCGATTGACAATTACTTTATTTGGTTGGCGGAATAAGGCGGATGGCGTCGATATTAGGGGAAACTGTCCCTCCATTTGCGTATGCGTTGCTCGTATTTCACAGAGCGCGCGAGCGTTGCGAGGACGCGCCGGCAACCTCCGCGAAGCTTCACTGTAACAGAGTTTCTCTCACTCGCACTCATCTGCAGATGTGCGCGAGAGAGACGGATAGATCGGAATATACAGACGAAGCGTTCGTTAGACAGTAGAGCCTCGGATGCGGGCTCGAGAGAGGAGCCCTTGTTCATCACAGAGACAAGTCGGCGTTCAATAAGTATGGTGCGCGGTACGTGACTCAGCCGCAACACATGCTGGCGAGGCGACGCAATAGTATGTTATCAGGGAACTGCACGCGACAAGTCATGACGCTGTGATCCTCGGGACTGGCGGCATTGACAAATCCAACTTCATGTGAGGAAGGGTTTCATCCTGCCACCGTATCGCACAGAAATATGGCCGCAGTTTTTCAATCCTTATTTAAGTAAGCGAATATCTATCGTAACCCTCCCCTCCCTCCACCCTTTCGCTACCCTCCCACCTACACGCTCTTAGCACCCCCACACAATATATTGCCATCGGAAGCTACCGATGTGTTCCCGTATATTTTGTTACCTGCATGTCATTTGAAATGAACATTGAAATGAACTGTTATGAACGCACTGTTTGCGTGAAATCTTGTAATTGGCTCGGTATGAGGCGATTTCACTTGGCGAGTACACTTAGTGATCACTGGATTCCAAGCGGAGGAGCGTCTGAACCATCGATCTCGTCACAACCCAAAAATCCTTGCCAATAAGAAGCACTATTATAAGAGAATGGTTCGGGAAGTGATTGAGATCAAGAAGTATCCTAATTTCAATCGCGAAGACGGCTTCTCAGACTCTAAAACTTATAAAATACTTCCTTTAAATTTAAACAAAAATTAAGTTGAAAAAACTAAAACAATATGAAATTTTGGAAAAATCAAGCTCCAAAGGTATGCGTCCACCTGTCCGCATCGTACGCATCGTACGCATCGGACGGATCGCTTGAACTGCTCAGTAATACTACGATCCGTTTGATGCAATGCGTCCGATGCGTAACATGCGGACAGGTGGACGGTGGACTTTTAAAAGTATATGAAACAACAAAATATTCTCGTCTGAAATTGTTATGTGCCTACAAACATTTTTTATCGTCTGTTAAATAAACAACTTATAGGTTATTATATTTTAATGTATTTAATAAATTTTCGCAGTGATGTTCAGAGGATAACCGTGCTCGTATGCCACCTACCCTAAAAATACATAATACATTGTAAGGGATCATAAACTTTGAGACTTTGCTTACAGATACGTCATCGTATCGGATACTGCCGGATGCTGCCGGGTGCCGGCGGCTCGCGTAGGTATTATCTCTATGGTATCAGCAGCCGGGTTAAACCAGTTTGATTTTATATTCGAGCTGTATGTTGAGGCATCAAATGAAGAGTCATTTGATGATTTCCCATCCGAAACTTTCGAGCGCGGCGGACTGCTGAGAGCAGCGGGCTGCTGCGAGCGCTGACTCTAGCGCCCAGTTGTGAGAAGTCTGGGCAGGTGGAGGTTATTGTTCAAATAAATATTTTATTACGTAAGCGTTCGTTTCTAATTTCGATATCAATTTGCTTGTTTTTGGTAGAGTCTGCAGAAAGAGGTTCGCTGTGTGAGCAAACCTCTTATCAGTGAGTTAACTCTTGAAAACAAGGGGTTGACTGACGCAATCAGCGGCCGTCGATCGGCGCGGTGCTGCGGCTCCAGCGTGCGGCTCCAGCGTGCGGCGCGTGTGTGGGAGCGCGCTGCAGCTGCTGGTGTATTAACATTTGTTGTTTTTTAATACACACGTAAAACGTTTTAGACAAGACTTTATTCTTCTTCAAATAAACACACTACTCAGTTAAATGTTTTTATTACAACATGAAGCGACTGTTAATAACGCTCTCGGCTCTGTTTGTTTGTCACTTAGTACTCGCACTACGCCGTCAGGGGGTAATTAAAATAAACGAGCTGCGTTATAAAGTAACAACAACGTAGTGCGGGAGGCCAGTGTTCGTAGATCACTCGTCCATACATACGGGACTATTATTAGTACAGGAGACACACCAGTAAGTGCTATTTAGGAAAACTGATGAAATCAAAAGGGAACGAGTTTCTTCTTTTAAAAAAATATTTGAAAAATGTCATTACGAATCGGTTTTATGTCAAAGCCACCGAGCTGAGGCCGGCTTAGTAGTGGTCCGAGCGGTCCGAGCGGTGGCAGGAGATCACCTGGGGCCGCGCCGCAATCGTGTGAGGACGCTTTGACGCGGCGCGGCGCGGCTCGGCGGCGGCTGCTGTTGACTTAGGACCGATACAGTGTGTGCTCGTCGTGATTCACCACAAATATGTTTAATTTGACAACGAAGGACGATACCCACGCGCTGCGGGGTTCAAACCCGCGTTAGTGTATGTACATGTCGCTGGGACGTTGTATACGCTGCGTAGTATGTTCGGCGGCAGGAGCAGCGGCAGCGGGCTGCGGGGCAGCTACCCAGGCACCCAGCTGTTCACAGTTACTATAGGAACCACAACGTATTATTGCATCAATCTAGGCCGTTTCAAAACAATGACAACGCTAAAAAATACACATCAAAAAATACAGGTACAGAGAAGTCACAAAATATAGCGACATCGAACTTATCAGCAACTAAAAATGACGCTAAAAATACAACTTTACTAGCTACTGTCATAGTAAGGACTACCTCGCATGATGGGATGCCGCAGATGCTTAGAGTATTATGTGATCAGGGATCAGAAGCGTCATTTTGCACTGAAGTAGTAGCACAATTGTTGTCTTACCCACGACAAAAAATCCAAGCCGAAATAAAGGGTATCGGAGATGAAAAACCAAACACGTCAAACTACACAATCAACATTACTCTACAATAGTGGTGTTCAATTCTGCTATAAACTGTAAACGCGCTATAGACTATTGACTATATTTTTACAGCATGCTATTTTATATGCTATATTTATAGCACGCTATAAGAAAACTCGGTAGCAATCTGAACGCAGAGACGATATCATTTTATTCGGCAACATGCTAAACAGGCATCGCGTAGTGAATGTTATCTCGTAACGCGCTGTACATGAAAGGGTATAATAATATCACATAAAGCGTTTTAAATTTTTGGACGACTCGAATGGCGTAGTGGTAGTGAGGCTACCTTACGTTCATAGGGTCCTGGGTTCGAATCCCGGTAGGAGCAAATGTTTGTGTGATGAGCATGGACATTTGTTTCCGAGTCATGGATGTTTATATGTATAATAAGTATGTATTTACAAACAAAAAAGTATATATGTAGTATATCAACTATCTGGTGTCCACGACACAAGCCTTGCTTAGTGTGGCACTAGATGTGTGTTAATGTCCAGCGATATTTATATTTAAATGATCAATGAACTTTACTTCATAATTTCCAGGCTTATGACTGTCTACAATAAAATTTATTAAATGTTATTATTATTAGTACCGTTTTGTGAGACAAAGGCGTATTTAAAAGTTCTTTGTTTGTATTTACAAAAATCAACTATCTACAGGTTAAAGTCTATTTCTTAAAATCACTTTTTTGTTGTTTTTTTTTTTTTTATTTCACTTTTTCTTATTTGTACAGTACACATCCTTCTTTTTAGTTTCAATCACATTTTATCGCAAGCCCCGAGCGAATGTAATTACTTACTGAACTGTTGACAAACAAAACAAACAACCGCGTGAGCCTAGGTTGAACCCGACCGAAATAAATATATATCTCGCTGAAACAAGACTTGTATTGCGCTAAGTGCCTACTTAAAACGCACGGGTTATATTAAAACAGAAATCACGTCACGACGCGGGCCGAGTGCCACCGAGTTCACCCGATTACCCGACGCGCACCGCACATTACCGCGCTATGTTGCTATTCCGTTCTGACGTTGGCGTTTTATTTTGTTGTTGAGTGAGATATGATGTATAATTATAGCACGCAGGCAGAGCCCATTTAGCAAATGCTATGTGCTATGAACAAATAGTATGCTATCATTTGGTGCTATGTGCTATATTAACCACCACTACTCTACAATCAAGGTAAGTACTCCAGCGATTACAAACTGCCAGTGACGCTAATAGTACCACCAAAACTAACAAGTTCATTACCAAGGAACGATTTACAACAATTACAAGAAAAAATCTTGGATAACGCTCTTATAGCAGACCCAACTTATTATAAAAAGGGACCAATTGATATAATATTAGGTGCCCAAGAATACAGCAGAATATTACTACAGGGATTCGAAAGACTAAGGGACGGAATTATCGCCCAGAACACAGAATTGGGGTGGATTTTATCCGGATTTTATCCCAATGAAACGAAGAATGGAGTAAAAATACTTAGTATGGTGGCGTGCACCGAAGATGTACGACAACTTACAAAATTTTGGGAATAAGAAGAATTTCCACAAGACTACAAACTAACACAGGATGACCAGACCTGTGAAAACTACTATAAAGAAACAACAGTAAGAAACCCAGACGGAACTTACACGGTACGACTACCTTTAAAGGATTCAAACTTAAACTTAAACTTGAACGGTGAATCACACAGGAAAGCCGCTGCACGACTACTACAACTAGAACGACAGTTCGCAAAAAATGAAAAATTACGACAACAATAAATTGACTTCATGAATGAATACTTACTTATGGGTGATATGAGAAAAGTAGCTACAACGAACTACAACTCAGGAAAATACTACATACCACACAGCGTGCCCACCCATCAGTCACAACAAACTGAACAAGGCCAGGCCAGACCATACGAGACCATCGAGCTGTACCAAATGGAGTCCCGTTCCTGAGAGTCGCCAGAATGTTCAATGTTACCTTTGGACATTGACTCAGCACTCGGCCTGCCTCACGCGCGGCCCAGTTAAAATAATGATTTGGTTGCATCTTACACGCATAGGGCACATAGAATTAGTGTAATAGTGTGTGTTAAGAAAAAGTAGTATATAAGCAGAACATTTTGTAAATAAACCAGATTTGAATATTATATTCTTGTCTCATTACCCCTCGCTGTGGCCAAGACACCTTTAGCCATCTTCGGATCAGTCCCGTGAGTCTGCGGGATTGGCAGTGAGTTTATTCTTCCCGAACCTGGTATTCCTGCCCACTATCCGTCTGTAACCTTAGGTCGCATGGTGCAGACATCCTGAACTTATTTATTTATCACATACTAGGTATATGGTAGGTTAGGGCTGTAGGGTTTATAGGGCTTAGGGTCGTATGGACTGTTAGGCTTGTAGGTCTCTGTAGGTCTCTTTATCTTACCATATATTTCCATGTATCATCACACCCTTGACAGTATTGCGGCCTTTTTTTTTTTTTTTTTTAGGATGGGAAATCATCAAATGACTTCTCCCACTCTGGGCGGAGCGGGAGGGAGTGTCAGACTTTTACTGACTAAAACCCATCCATGTTCCTTCCTCGCCCTTTATGTTCCGGGGCCGCGGTATCTCTTTCAAACAGTCCCGCAACCCCGGCAGGCTTCGGCCCTTGCGGGCCCCTCTCTTCTGCTGACATCTCTTTGAGGCGCGCGTGGAACATGAACGCGCCGTCGACACGGCCTGTCGTCACTAGACGGACGGACGGCTAGCTAGCCCATAGCTAACCGTCCACAGGCCCGCATCTACGGTGGCCGGTAGCCACCACGTGGCCCCCGACGCCCGGTGCGTCTCCCGCGGCGGCCGGGAAGAGAGGCTCTCTCCCTCTCTCGTTCCGCCACCTCCTTCGCTAGCATGACTGCTTCGCAGAAGGAGGTGACGGCTTCCCATTCCGTCTCGCTCCGGACCATGGATTGAACCAGGGCCGGACGCGAGAGGTCGCCGCCGCCGATCGCCGCTACGAGGACACGGCGGTGCTCCGCCCACGCAGGGCAGACCTCCATCGTGTGCTCCACCGTGTCCTCCGGTCGATCCTCGACAGTATTGCGGCCTTACGTGACGTTTGTTAAGGGTGGATGTACAGTTACTATGTAAGAACGGTTCCCTATCCATTTGCATAAAATTTTAAGACCTAATATAACTTAGCATAATTTTGTTTGGCATAATTATATTTTCGCATAACATAATTACGCATAACAGCTTACGCATAATTTTTTAGGCATAATTTCTCTAGCCATAATAATGATTAAGCATAATATTCTAAAGCATAAATTTATTAAGCATAAAGTTCTAAAGCATAACTTTTTTAAGCATAATATCCTAAAGTATAAATTTGTTTGTTTTTGTTGTATTTTGTGGGTTTTTTGTCGCTGTAGGAAGCATGAAGCAAGCAAGCATACAGCATGCAAGCAAGCATACAGCATGCAAGTAAGCATACAGCATGCAAGCAAGCATGCAGCAAACAAGCAAGCATGCAGCATGCAAGCAAGCAGCAAACAAGCAAGCATGCAGCATGCAAGCATGCAGCATGCAAGCAAGCATGCAGCATGCAAGCAAGCATGCAGCATACAGCATTCAAGCGAGCATGCAACATGCAGCAGGCAGGGTTTCTGTCACGGCTCCGGCGCTGCGGGCCTCCGGCGGCCCCACGCGTCCTAATCGTCGCAGACGGCTTTCGCTCACCACCGCAGCTTCGGCTTGTTGGCCGGCTTCGCCGGCCAGCCTCAGCCGCGGCGGCTTGCTCGCAGCCGCCTGCTCCTCAGCCCGCGGGCCACCTTACCCCTACGCGCCTGCGCGATTTTAAATTACACTCTAGGGGTAGGACAAACAAGACTACGTGGAGTCGGTTTTGCAGCAATTCGGTTCTGTCACTAAATTTTGTTGCACAGCATATTAATTTTTTAACCAACAATATTATTTAATTGTTACAGAAACTATAGCAAATTGGTTTGATCAGAATTAACTGATTGACCAAAAACTGTATAAACATCTAACATATTCTTCAGATAAAAGTTATCTCGCGATTGAAAAATCGTTTAAGTTACATAATGTTAAATATTATTAATATGTTAATGTTAAATAAATCATATGCATGCCAATTTTTTTTGTTATTTATGTTAATTGTATGCCTAAATATTATTATGCTAATAGTCATATATTAATTGTATGCCTAAATATTATAATGCCAATAGTCATTAGGCCTACTAACGTTATGCGAATCAAATTTATGCCAAAACAAATTAGTCTTTAAGATGATTATGCCAACATTAAATGTATGCCTAAAACAATTATGCCGAAGTATTATTATGCCAAAACAAATTGTGCCAAAATCGTTATGCCGAAGTATATTAGGACAAAGAACATTATGCGAAAAGAAGGGATCCCTGTAAGAACACGTCGCAAAAAGACCTTCAGTGAGTATACTATATTTCGTAAGACGGTAATTAAGATTAACAATAATTATTAATTAATTATTAAACAATACCAATATTCACAAATGCAAAAGCGTTATTCAGTTTAAGCTCTGGCTTTTATTTTATGTGGGACAATTGTTGTAAAAAGCTCTGGCTAAAACCATCCGGCAGAACCAAGTATTTAAATCAAAGAACACATCTCACAAGTCTTCCACTAATAAATTGCTCTGTAAAATAATCTTGTAACTTTTTAGTTTGTAATTAGTTTAGAAACTGATTTAGTTGTAGTTTCAAATTATACATTGAGTCATTGACCATTAGTTTCGTATTCGGCGCCACTACATTGTGGAATGTTGCCTCATGAACAATTCTAGTGTCAAATGAGCAATCTAAACTAATTTTATAACGAGAAAACATTTCATTGTTTGTTTGTTTGTTACGATTTAACTCACGAACTAATCAACCGATTTAAAAAAATCTCGCAATTAGGTCCATGTTCACCTAAAAGATAACAGCCTGATTAGCTAAAACAGCTGTTTAAAGCACATTTTTGTATGGTAATATGTCACAGTGACAGCTGTTTTTAGCTAATCAGGCTGTTACCTTTTCGGTGAACATGGACCTTAGAAAGCTACATCTTTACCGAGTAACAAAGGTCATAAATTA
Organism: Xestia ashworthii; assembly: GCA_950022955.1. Taxonomy (NCBI): domain Eukaryota; kingdom Metazoa; phylum Arthropoda; class Insecta; order Lepidoptera; family Noctuidae; genus Xestia; species Xestia ashworthii. The sequence goes on along the minus strand of OX465549.1, from coordinate 28,055,123 downwards.
TATTGATAACATGGAAATTAGCCGAGTTGTCACAATTTTCGCGGACGAAGTCGAGTAGCGGGTTCCGTAGCAATCTGGCATAGCGAGTCTTGTAGCAATCTGGCGTAGCCGTCTTCGTAGTAATCTGTCGTAGCGAGTTCCGTAGCAATCTGGCATAGCGAGTCTTGTAGCAATCTGGCGTAGCCGTCTTCGTAGTAATCTGTCGTAGCGAGTTCCGTAGCAATCTGGCATAGCGAGTCTTGTAGCAATCTGGCGTAGCCGTCTTCGTAGTAATCTGTCGTAGCGAGTTCCGTAGCAATCTGGCATAGCGAGTCTTGTAGCAATCTGGCGTAGCCGTCCTCGTAGTAATCTGTCGTAGCGAGTTCCGTAGTAATCTGGCATAGCGAGTCTTGTAGCAATAATCTGTCGTAGCGGGTTACGTAGCAATCTGGCGTAGCGAGTCTTGTAGCAACTTAGCGTAGCATATTTTTATTTTTGATTGTGAAAGTTCCTAAATCCACGTGATATTAGATAAAATGTACTCACTGAAATACCAATTAATTAGTTTTAAGTTATCTTGCTGCGCCTTACAGGGTCATATATTGTTAAACACTGACGGTTTAAAACTAAACTTACTACTAAACCTACACTACATAGGGGAGAGTGGGTAGGATTCGTACACTTTTTACTTTAAGCCACATAAAACAAAAACTATCCATTATTTAAAAATAACTTTAATGCTGTCACATACTGCACTTATCAGCCTTTAAGATGAATGATGTGTTGTTTCGATATAAGAAAGCATGGCGATGCTACGACAACTTTACTAAAATGAGAAAAACGTACGAACCTACCCCACACGTGGGGTAGGTTCGTACATAGCGTAGGGAGCTTTCGTACATAGTGGGGTACCTTCGTACAATGAGAGAAATAACCACTATTCAATGTAATATTATCATTTATTGGGATCACAATTAACACAGAATCTGCCTTTTTTTAGGGACAACTATCAATTATTATTTTGTGTACCTCAGTAGGTACTACAAATAACTACTTACTCTTAGTAACAAAAAACGTACCTCAGTACTAAAAATGACTACTTAATCTTGGTAACAAAATCGTATCATAACTTTTCTCTTATTAATATAATAAGAAGGTAGGTTGTTTATGTAAGTTCGTCAACTGACTTTCGAGCGTAGTTGGTTTGACGCCATATTTTTGCGCAGCCTTTCTGATAGATAAGGTTTCATTCAAAACTTCGTCTATCGCAGATTTCATGCTATCTTCGTCTACTTATCCCGTTCTCGTCCCCTTTTTCACATACTTTCGCGGCATTTTGATTCTGTAATAATAATATATTAAAATGTTTAATGCTATGCAAGTTAGTGTGGGGAGGATTCGTACAGTACGAATCTACCCCACTGCTAACTGCACGAAGGTACCCCAAACCAAAAATACAACAATTTAATTTAAAATAAAACTACCCGTTATAGTTATCAGAAAACAACTGCGTTCATTTAAGACCTCAATACCATTCCACCAACTAAATTGAATCACTTTTATAACTACAGTAAAACTAATAACATTTAAACACGTTTCAAAGTGACTCCAAAAATTACTTAAGTGGAGCGAAAACATGAACGGGCCTGTTGTGTCGAAGCCGGGAGCCACACTGCCCCGCCGCTCCGCGCGTAGCCTATGCGTCCGAGTGGGAGTTACGCACACAAACATGAACACGCCAGTGTGCTGTATAGCTTAGATATCACTACTGTACGAATGCTCCCGTTGTACGAATGCACCCCACTCTCCCCTATATTCTGTTTCCGACACATGAATCCTACCCCGGGGTTCCCGATCTCGTTTCTAAAGTTCATGATAATGTTAGTGACCATTACAGTTTAAAAACTGTTATTAATTTTTTTTTCTCCGGAACCCTTTGTCCACGGGGCCGTTTGCGCTTGACCGGTTTTTCATATTCTCAGGTACAGGAAATATGTGATACCCTTTTCGCCGGTTCGATCCGCGACTCTCGACTCCTTTATGCAACCGCCCTGGAGTGGAGGCCGAGCGTCGCCGAGCGTCACTGAGACAACGGTTTGCGCTCTTTCCTTACTGTACTCGTAAGCGTGTGAGGTGAGTGCAAATGTCAGAGCATCAGAAACAAACATTAGTTACTGTTACCGTGAAGGCTTTCTGCTGTAGCACTGATGTTGTAAAGTGTCGAATAATAAATAAAGCGTGTTTGGTAAATCGAGATGTGAATGTTGTCAGCTGCGGGTAGATCCAATTAGACTCTGTTATGTTATCATTAGGTGTCGTCTGTGCAGACGCACGCTCCTGATATCGCTCTGTTGCCGTTCAATTAAACTCGCGAGTAATGTTCATGTGCTTGTGCTTGTCAGGTACATTCAAAGTTTTGTCTAAGAAAACAGCTACGACAAGATTACATTACTTCGTCTAAATGCTCAACTTATTTTGAAGGCCAACCATTGTTATTTCACATCAACCCGGCGGCGACGCGGCGACGCGCGGCGGAACCTGTAGCAAATAAAACAAAACCACACCTGTTAAACAACTAACATCTCAGAGTTACTCTTAGTTTTAATAATAATTATATAAAACCTTCGAAAATAAACAAAATCAAAATATTTTATTTCACATAGGCCCAGGCCTAGGTGGGCACTTATTTATAAAACGTCGAAAAAGGTGCACGGTTCGCGTTGGTCGATTCGATGGAGAAAAACCGGTAAGAAACTCCATGGTTACTCTTTTCAAATCATTTGGTATTACAATATTATTATGTTACAGCATTAGTACTAAAGTATGAGGGGACAGCGTAGGCCCGACAATAGGTCGTCGCTTAATACAAAAAATGTAAAACAAAAAAAAAAAATAACAATAGATAATTAAACAGCATCTGGGAATCTACAAAGCCTACAATGTTCACTCATTCACAAATAATAGGTAAAAAGCATCTATACAAAGGTAAGTAATTATAAAAAAGCGGCCAAGTGCGAGTCGGACTCGCCCATGAAGGGTTCCGTAGCAGATTGAATGAAAGGTAAATTGCTGTTTACGATATATGACGTTTTAAAAAAAAACTACTGACTAGATCTCGTTCAAACCAATTTTCGGTGGAAGTTTATATTGTAATGTACATCATACAGGGTGTAAACCACCTCATCACAAAGCCGTTAACCAAGCATTCTGTGCATCAAACTAAGTAGCTTTACGCAAAAAATATTGCTGGGAAATAACTTTTTTTTTTTTGAGGTTATAAATCATGTTTTGTGGTAGAACTCAATGTAACGCACTTAAAACATTGTGCTGATGGATGGATTGAATAGTACGAGGGTCGTGAAGGTGTTAAAAGTCAAAATCTTACAAAAAAAAACTTGTATTTAAAAAAATACGTGTCAAAAAGTTGTAACTTTGACCCCCCGTATCTCCATAACTAGAAGGTTCCCAGGTATGGTGTAGAACAAAAAAATTATCGCAATGATGGGGAGAATAAGTGCCTTTCGGCTTCGTGAAGAGGTGTTTTACACCCTTTATATTTTTTTTAGTTTTATCATTCTCTTATTTTAGAAGTTACAGGGGGGGGGGGGAGAGACACACATTTTACCACTTTGGAAGTCGCGCAAACTATTCAGTTTAGAAAAAAATGTTTAAGAAACCTCAATATCATTTTTGAAGACCTATCCATAGAAACCCCACACGTATGGGTCTGATGAAAAAAAAGTTTTTGAGTTTCAGTTCTAAGTATGGGGAACCCCCAAAATTTATTCCTTTTTTTCTATTTTATGTGAAAATCTTAATGTGGTTCACAGAATACATCTACTTACCAAGTTTCGACAGCATAGTTCTTATAGTTTCGGAAAAAAGTGGCTGTGACATACGGAAGGACAGACAGACAGACCGACAGACAGACAGACAGACATGTCGAATCTATAAGGGTTCCGTTTTTGCCATTTGGCTACGGAACCATTTTTTTTTTTTTAGGATGGGAAATCATCAAATGACTTCTCCCACTAAGGGCGAAGCGGGAGGGAGTGTCAGACTCTTACTGACTAATCCATGTTCCTTCCTCGCCCTTTATGTTCCGGGGCCGCGGTATCTCTTTCGAACAGGCCCGCAACCCCGGCAGGCTTCGGCCCTTGCGGGCCCCTCTGTTTTGCTGACATCTCTTTCTTTCTGAGGGACGGCTAGCTAGCCCATAGCTAGCCGTCCACAGGCCCGCATCTACGTTGGCCGGTAGCCACCACGTGGCCCCCGCGCGACGCCCGGTGCGTCTCCCGCGGCGCGGCGGCCGGGAAGAGAGGCTCTCTCCCTCTCTTGTTCCGCCACCTCCTTCGCCAGCATGACTGCTTCGCAGAAGGAGGTGACGGCTTCCCATTCCGTCTCGCTCCGGACCATGGATTGAACCAGGGCCGGACGCGAGAGGTCGCCGCCGCCGATCGCCGCTACGAGGACACGGCGGTGCTCCGCCCACGCAGGGCAGACTTCCACCGTGTGCTCCACCGTGTCCTCCGGTCGATCCTCACAGTGGAAACACTCGGGCGTTTCCTCCCGCCCGATTCGGTGCAGGTACCTCCCGAAACATCCATGTCCGGTGAGGACCTGCGCGAAGGTGAGGGGGCTACGGAACCCTTACATGACGAATCTATAAGGGTTCCGTTTTTGCCATTTGGCTACGGAATCCTAAAAAGCGGCCAAGCGCGAGTCAGACTCGTCCATGAAAGGTTCCGTAGCAGCCGCTTGGACAGCTTAAAACGATAACGTCAGAGCTCCTGAAAGCGGCCTGCTCCTGAGAGCTTCAGGAGCTTTTCACCTCAGTCCTGTTATCTGGGAGAACCACAGAAGCGTTAAGAAGGGACGTGGTCGTTGTTTTCTTTAAGAAGGGGAACAAGACCCTATTAAAGAATTACAGACCCATTTCGCTCCTTGGCCACGTGTTTAAGTGTATTCAAGAGTTGTCTCGAATCGTCTTGCGCAAAAACTCGACGACTTCCAGCCACCGGAGCAGACCAGGTTTCTAGGAGGATGCAGCACCACCGACCACATCCACACTCTGTGGCAGATCATACAGAAGTCCGAAGAGTATAATCGGCCGCTTGTGTCTTGCATTTGTGGACTATGAGATGGAGAGCAAACAAATGTGATTGAAATACCATCTTCAATTCCTGACAGCCTAGTACTTCTGTACATTACTGACCAAAAGTTGCTTGAACACTTAGTTCCAGTAATAAAATATCTGTTTGCCTGGAAGTCCGTTTTCATATATAAATAGTTAGGACAGTTGATTTAAAACTGTCTATCGATATAATGAATGAATTCATCATACCCCTCTCTAATTTTTTATCATGTGTGGTTGCGCTCTGAGGTATGATTTAGTTGCGCTTAGATGGTTGCGCTTAGAAATAGGTGCGCTCTGAGGAATACCTCGGTTCTTGGACTCTGTCGAGAACTGGTAACTTCTACACCTATTAAACTTATATTGTCACTTACGGGATATCTTCCGTTCCGTTCCGTTCGTCTTCTTCCGTTTCATTATAAGTTTAGTTTTAAACCGTGAAAGCTTAAAACAGTGTTTTCTACACCTATTGTTGTCAATGGCGATCCTCTTGAGGGTGTTGGAGAATGTTTATCTCGGACATACTTTGAAGTCTGGTAAGAACAACTTTGAGACTCGCAGAAGAATTCAGCTGGGCTGGGCAGCATTTGGGAAACATATTCCGGTCTTCCAAAGTGCCTATAGACGAAAGATCTTCAACCAGCCCGTCCTGCCTGTTATGACTTACGGGACTGAAACGTCACTGCTCACGGTACGGCTGGTTCATAAATTCAAGGTCGCTCAGCGAGATATGGAACGGGCTGTGCTTGGAGTCTCGCTGAGGTGGGGTGGATCTCCGGAAAGAGGTGATCCGACTGAGAACCAGAGTTATCGACCTTGGCCACAGAATTATTAAGTTGAAGTGGCAATGGGGCAGCCATATTAGCCGTAGAACAATGACCGTTGGGGTGGGTAGACGCGTTCTTGAGTGGAGACTGCGAATCGGCAAACGTAAGATGGGATGCCCTCAGACTCGAGTGACTGGAGTGACGATCTTCACAGAGTGGCTGGTAGCAACTGGATAAGAGTTGCTGAGAATCGAGTTTATTGCCATCGAGGAAGCCTATGTCCAGCTGCAGTGGTATGCTGTAGGCTGATGATGAAACATTATTCTTGCTTTTCTTCTTCTTTCATCCTTTCTCTTTTTAAGCAGCCTCTTTTCATTGGTCTGTTTTGCCATTCCAAAAAGCAACAACATAAAAAATAAGAAACTTTATCTTTAGTATGCTACCCTTTTAATAATAGGTCTCATTGACTCCCATGTACATAACATTTATTTGTTTGCCAATGAAACTGTCTTGCAACGTAAAAACTGGCTATTTATGTACCATAAGTACGTGAAAACGCCATCAAACCCACCAAAATTGAGCCACTAAACTTGGAACCAGGCATGAAAAAAATCTTTAAAAATAGGGGATTTATGTTACAATTAAATTAATATCACTGATACATTCGGTACCCAAATCACTAGCTATAACGTGTAGCTTACTATTAAATTCCTTAAAATCAACAGCAAATCGATCCACCAAAAGGAGACAATTTTTTTGTTCGGGGATTAGGCCACCCACATAAATTGTAGCATTTAATAATGAAACTTACATTGATTTCTTCCTTATAACCTCTAGATTACAGTGGTTAAATTAGCTAAGCCTTGTCTAACCGGAATAAATGTGAAAAATCTGCAAAAACACTTACGAAAACCAAAATAAACAGAAAAAGTAAATGTCAAAATAATTAAGTAGTCTGTCAATCACTAAAAAAGTGGGTTTATAACGTTCCGTGCCACGTTGATTGTTTAAGCCATCTATGCGATTCTAGTGTAAACCTTTAAAAATACTCGTAGCATTAAAAATGCTCACAGTTTAGTAATATTTATTTTATATTCTTTCTGATTCTATAATAATTATAGCAGATATGATTACCAACGGGTAGGTACCGTACTTTTTTTAGTAAACAGAAAAAACGCCCCTATTCACGTAAGTATTTGCTGTCAAATGACATTGACCACAACAGGAATGATTTGACTCGCAAAAAAATATCATAACATGGCTTATTTAATGTGATTTTAGGATTCCGTTTTCATTTCTACCTAATATTTCGTTTAATACTATAGTGAAATGGTTATTTTTTTTTGTGTTATTATGAATAATAAATGCAACGACCAGGTGGGCCCAAAAAAAATTATCCCCTTTAACAATTTCTTGTACCCCGTGCCACCCAAGATCAGTACTTACGTTTTTGGCGGGTAATCGCAGCACTAGTAATCACACACCTGTTACAAGCAAACCCAGCGCACGACTGAGAGGTGCGAAATAAAAAAAAACGCGATTAGTTGCACACGCACGAAACTTCATGCTATAGTAATTTGCAAAAATGCCCCTCAATTTTGGTAGTGCCGGTGGGTCGAAGGGGATGACCAGTTCGTGATCAAGCCAGGTCTGCAAGAATGTATGTAAATGTGTGTGTACGTGTGGAGTGATGCGTGGTCGAGTGACTTGCCAGATCCGACTGTGATTCAACAGACGCTGCCCGGCAGCGTATTACAGGTCGGGATGAAGCACAATAATAGTTCAAACAGCACAAATATTCACTTCTCACAATTGTTGTCAATTTCACAGCACGCGAGAGATTTCTTTTAACCTCAACAAAACGCGGCGCTTGACAATGTACAAATAAGCCCAGTTTGGCACACAATTGGAACGTTAAGTCCGATTAACACTGACTTATAAGTTATAACCAAAAAAACTAGAAAACAAAATGGATTCAAAGGGATTTTTCAATTATATCAAACAAAAAACAAATTCAATGTTATCTCGTAAGCGATTAACAGACAAGTGGGAAGCACAGATTAGATATAATAGTGACAGTCCAAACGTCAAAACAACTGTCAGATGCTCGGACGACAAGAGGTGCGTTCGGAAACGCGTGGTACGAAACAGTAATTATTATTACTAGCTACTTGTACAACACACACAAATATGAACCGTATGCCCTAGGCGTACGGTGAAATTCTAATGTCTTTTTATAAAGAGGTCGCGAGTTTGTAGGTACCTACCTAACTTTGAAAGTAATAATAATAGAAAACACTCGAAATTTCAACGTACACATATTGTAATCACGTGCTTTCTCGAATGTTCTAGTAGGTCCGATGTAACAATACGTATGACGTCATCTATTCGTCCGATTCGACGCGGATAAGTGTGCGAGGTTTAGTAGGATTTCATACAAGTAATTCTAAAATTCGATTCTTTCGGCGCGGTCGATTCCTTCGGCGCGGATAGGTGTGCGTCCACCTTAAATCTCCCGATATTCAAGCTGTTCATGTATAGTAGGTAATCATCCAAGCCAGTCGTATCGTATTATTTATTTATTTATTTAACACTTCAAGCACATAGTACAGAGGCGGACTTAATGAAGAGAATGAAGAGTTAACCATACAAGGTTCATTAGTCACTTATTTCAATAATATGTTCCTCATTTCCTCGTCCAGAACGAAGTAAACTACTAACAAGTAAAAGAAAAAGGAAAAACAAAGTGTCTTTCTCGAAACTTTTAAAAGCAAAAGTTTAATAAATGTCGGGTATGTGACCCTCTGGCATCGATCTGTCTTTTATTAGAGTACTGTTGTTATAAATTAACTACATATGTGCTGAGGTGTCGGCACTCCCCAACCAGCAAAACAGTCTCAGAACTCGCACTATATAAGAGTGGTAGGCTTTAAGCGCTCTTATATTTGTTTTAGAACATGCCATCGATCCTATATTACTTTTAGATAAGCCGGTATGGGCTCAAGAACGCTCAGTCTCATAACCAAGTCTCATATTTGTATATAAGATAATTTACTAAGACTAGTTGCACTTGAGAAAACTTGCTCTTATATGCTCAATTTCTAAGCTCGTTTGATTTTATATTAGACTAGCGGACGTCCCGCGGTTTCACCCGCATAGTTCCCGTTCCCGTGGGAGTACGGGGATAAAATATATCCTATGTTACTCGTGGATAATGTAGCTTTCGAATGGTGAAAGAATTTTTAAAAACGGTCCAGTAGTTTTTAAGCCTATTCATTACAACCAAACAAACAAACAAACAAAGTTTTCCTCTTTATAATATTATTATATATTATATTATTATAAGTGTAGAAGTGTAGATGTAGATTGCTAAATGCTATTGTAAGATGTCAGACTAATATCAGCATTGCATAAGAGTACTGTGAGTACGTGCATTTCTGATCTTATTTTAAACTATTATTAGATCAATAGCAAATGAAATGAAATGAAATGAAATGAAATGAAATGAAATGAAATGAAATTGTTTATTCAGTAAATAGGATATAGGCATCACTTTTACACGTCATCACATTTTAAACTTAAGCTAGATGGGTTCGACATTTCGTATCTGACTACCCTGAGAAGAAATGGCGAAACAAACTCGGGGATCAAAGTCTGTTTTAAAGCATGTACAATATGTTTAATGTTTTACATTGAATTAAATAATAATTTGAACATACAAAAAAGGATAACAATAATAATGTCAAATTTATATGTCAAAAATTGTAGAAAAAAAAAAAAATAATAATAATTTAAAAAAAAATGGAAATATACAAAGGGAATTATCAGATTTTATGTCAATATTGTATAGAAATTACACAAAGCTAAGCAGAGCGAGCAGTTCAATCCCAAGCCTTTTTGTCATCTAAATAATCAATTATTTTATAGTACCCTTTCTTACATAGTTTGGTTTTAATGCACATTTTAAACCGATTGATTGATAAATTTCTAATGTCAATGGGAAGTTTATTGTAAAAGCGTATACATTGGCCCATGAATGAGTTGCCTATCCTGTGGAGGCGAGTGCGATGTACAGCGAGGTTGTGCTTATTCCTAGTATTCAAGCTATGAATATCGGACATTTTCTTAAAATTTGATATATTTTTATGAACATATAATAAATTTTCAAAAATGTATTGAGAGGCTACAGTCAGAATATTGATCTCTTTGAATTTCTCTCGGAGGGAATCCCTAGGACCTAGATTGTAAATGGCCCTAACAGCCCTTTTCTGTAGAACAAAGATAGCGTCGATGTCCGCACAGGCACCCCAGAGAAGAATCCCATACGACATGACGCTATGAAAATAACTGAAATAAACAATTCTGGCCGTATCAACATCAGTTACTTGTTTAATTTTCTTGACAGCGTAGGCGGCCGAACTAAGTTTTTTTGACAAGGTTTCAATATGTGAGCCCCACTGTAATTTTGAATCAATAGTTAATCCAAGAAAAACTGTTGACTCAACAGGTTCCAACTCTATTCCATTAAGTTGAACATTAGCACGTAACTGTCTCACATTAGGAGTTGAGAATTTAATCAACTTGGTCTTTTTTCCATTCAAGAGTAGATTATTTACATTGAACCAATGGACAATCTTAGATAGTGCATTGTTCACTTCGTCAAAGTTTACTGATTGTCGTTTAATTTTAAAAATGAGAGATGTGTCATCCGCGAACAATACAATCTTGTGATTATCCCTTACGTGATAAGGTAAGTCATTTATATATATTAAAAACAAGAATGGACCCAGAATTGAGCCCTGTGGGACGCCCATAGTGACCGCAGATCCTGAAGATCTCCTGCCATTAACATCAACCTTCTGAGTTCTGTTATTTAAATAAGAAGTTAGAAGGTCTAGAGCCTTGTCCCTCATACCATAATGGTATAGTTTCCTGATAAGCGTTTCATGCTGCACGCAATCGAAGGCCTTGGACAAGTCGCAGAAGACACCAAGAGCATCCTGCGATTCCTCCCAGGCCTCGAATATGCTCTTAAGTAATTCCACGCCCGCGTCTGTAGTTGACCGACCCTTTGTGAAGCCAAACTGTTTCAAGTGAAGTAAATTATTTTTATTGAAATGTTTTAACATTTGCTTCAGAATTAATTTTTCAAAAATTTTGCTCAAAGTAGGTAATATGGAAATAGGCCGAAAGTTTGTGGGGTCGGTTGTGCTACCAGATTTGAACAGCGGAATCACTTTGCTAATTTTCATCAAATCAGGAAATACACCGGAATCGACACAAGAGTTAAAAATAATTGCCAGGAAAGGTGATATAATGTCTATGATTTTTGACATGGTATGTACTGATAATCCCCAAAGATCGGCGGTTCTTTTGACATCAAGATCTTTAAAAGATTCTATAACATCCTTTGGGGTAACAACTAGAAATTTAAAAGATTCAACACATTCTGGTACACATTCCTGCAAAATTGAGTAAGCAGAAGTGGAGGATGATGGCAGAGTTTTAGTTGTTACAATGGGAATATTAGTAAAGAAATTGTTAAACTCTGCTGCAACGTCCATATCTGCCTTAATATCTAGATCATTTACTTTTAAATGAAAGTCACGGTTTCGTGCTGTGTTCCTTCCCATTTCGGAGTTTATAATATTCCAGGTTGTTTTTATTTTATTATCAGACACTTTGATTTTGTTTTTAAAATAATTGATTTTAGCTGAGGCGCAGGCTCTTCTAAAAATTTTTGAGTAAGTTTTAACATATTCTTTAAAGTTTTCATTATGGTTATATAATTTTTCATTATATAGTTCATATAGCCTCCGCCTACTTTTAAAAATACCCGGTGTAGCCCAGTCACTAAATAAAACGCGATCAGAAACAGACAATGTTTTGGAGGTAAACACTTTATTGAATTCTAAATTGATCAAGTTAAATAGCAAAGTATATGCTCGATCTGCGTTATCATGATATGGCAAAGCGGGAAGCTTTTCCATTAAATTACTTCTAAATAGGTCTAAGCGTCTTTTGTTTACAGGAACAAAACTTACAAGTTTTTTCCGAACTCTGACTATTTGCCGAGGGAAAGCAACTAACTGGCCACAATGGTCCGAGTCTAATTCATTCAAAATTAAATGGATCAATGGTTTTAGATTTGTAAAGATATTATCTATACAGGTAGCACTGGTGGAAGTTATTCTGGTTGGTTCAACGAAATTACTGTGCAAGTTATATGATTTTAATAATGTCAAGAATTTATTAACTGCAACCGATTTTTCCAGCAAATTAATGTTGAAATCTCCACAGATAACAACTGTTTTATTATTATTGCATGTCTTTAATAAAATTTCCTCCATATGTTGCTCGAAAATATCATAAGGCGCACCTGGGGGCCTGTATACGCTTATTACAATGTACCGCTCAAGCTCAATGCAAGCCACTTCGATTACTCGCTCAACAGAGAGATCCACAATATCACTACGTTCTTTGTATTTCAAATTATTGCGTGCAATTATAAGGGAGCCACCACGTATCATATTCACTCTGCTGAACGAGCTGGCAATCTGGTGGTTATTAAAGCTAAACAGAAACTGGTGAGATTTTAACCAATGTTCAGTTATGCACAAGATGTCAATACAATTGCTGTTCAAAAACAACTCCAATTCCAATTCTTTTCCTTTCACACCCTGTATATTCTGATGAGCTATTTTTAGAGTATTATTATTTAATTTCGTTTTGCAGTTTGATCGTTGTGGTAACAAACATTGGTTTAAATTATTGCTAGAGTTTAACTCTGTTGTCTCAATGTCCTTAGAAATACTGATCAAGTCTATCTCGGTATTACAATTACTGCTAGAGGGTGACTCTATTGTCCCATGTTTTAATTTAAATGACTTGGAGAAATATCCAACTCCTGCGCATTCACACTAGATACATCACTAAACTGCTCAATAGAAGCAGTATAGTTACCTAAGAAACGATTACAATTAAAAATACAATAGGATAGCGAGTCTACTATCTGTCTTTTAAAAAAGTTACAAAGATAATAATTATCTTCGGTCATAAAGTAATTTTTACTAATAAGTACGTTAGAGTCAATAAAATCAAATTTTTCATTATATAATGTCATGGTATGTAATCTAGTATTGTACTTATATCTAATATTATTTTCAGTCTGCGGCAAACCATTACAATAAGGAAATGCAAACAATACTATTTTTTTAACATTTAACTTATTCAAATAATCAAAATACATTTTCATTTTTCTAACGTGTGCATTCCCCCTTCTCCCGACCAGAATGATAATAGTAGTTGATGAGCTGTGTTTACTAGTTATTACTTTTTCCAGTATTTCGCAGTAACTGGCATCAGGCATGCAATAATTAGTGATCCTTTTATGTAAACGATGTTGTAGTATACGACCCATATTTTTCCCTATCTCATCGCAGTACATAATTATTTGGTCATTATCGTTTAACAAACTGTAATTGGACAAATTATTTTTTAACAATATTTTTGCATTTGGTGCGGCAAGGGAAGTGCTAGCAGGGCTGTCAAACGTCTCCACAGAATGTACGGGCTCGTGAGAGGGAACTGACTCTGAACGACCTGATGGATCACAATCAGGTGTTGGATTGTTTACTATAGAGTTGAACATTCTTTCATTTTCACTACACAGATCCACCAGATCATTCATTGCCAGTATATAATCCCCCATTACCTTTCGAGAAATATCATATTTAGATGTAATACTGTCTAGAGAACCCTGTAAATGGATAATCTCTGACTGCAGTAGTTGAATTTCAGCCTCATAGTTACTTTTTATACTGTCTGCAACTTTAAAATGATGACTTAATCGTTCTTTTAATTGTTTACAATGTTTAAAGGATTTATAATGTTTGGAAAAGGAGTTTTTATTATTCTTGATCAAATTTTGTGTCTTTTTTATCATTTTATTTATTCGAATATATTTCCTTAATTTTTTCCTGCTACAATTTACTAGCCTGACCTGAGGGCTTGTTATGGCACTATTATCACAAGTGAGGTCAATTGTTACAATGTCACTGTTTACATTACTCGAGACTGAGCTAGCAGAATGCAATCGAGTGCTACCAACCAGCTGCTCAAACAACACATTGGTCTCTGCTGTCCGTAGTCCCCGGCTAGCATCCCCCATCCTGTCAATGGTGTCTTGAGCTTCGCTTAGCCTTCTTTTCAGCTCGGCATTGTGTTTGATAGTTGTATCGAACTCATTGCTACACTGGTCGAAGCTGTCCACTATACGCTGTAGTTTATCTCTTTCTTCACAGGTAGTTATAAGCTGACTATGTAGTTCTACCATCTCACTCTTGAGCTTTGCATTAATTTGTAAAGTTTGAAGTACTTCCCTCTCATTGTCACTTTGTTCTCCCTGCAATTCCTCACACAAATCCTTATATTTCTTTAACTCAACTAGAGCTAATTGCAGTTTCGATTCCATCAGGCGTGTAGTAGTTCCCCTTGTCATTATTACTCTATCCATCTGATCTTAGTGATGAGTAGTGGCCAGCTGGTAGGCGGCGGTATATCAGTGTGTGTACACGCTATATAATATTCGATGCGAAGACAAGTGATGTGCGCAGGGCTACTGATGCGGTGGCCACCAAGTAGTAAATAAGTATTAAAATTTCAATACAATTTCATTTAGTTTAATATCTGTCAAACTCCTATAATTGTTGGTTTAAGTAGATTTAAGTCAATATTGTGTGAATTAATGTCAGAAACATCCACAAAAAGATCTGCGTATGTCAGAGATTTGAACTCGGGACCTTCTGGCCACGAACATGAGTTTTCGTGCTAAACCACTGCGCCAGCTGGTCAGTTGGAATATATGCCGAAATTATGGTACTTATTTAACAGTCAATTTAGACAAACAATAAAGATGAATCGGGTATGTAGATTTTTTTTGGAACAATACGTTAACAATTTTTCCAGTCACTGGGTTAATCACTTTCAGAGTTTTGCACTGTTTATGTTTTGTGTACACGGTAATATTTTTGTCTTTTACATTGCACTGTCGTTATATTTTTTGTAAAGATTATTCGGCGGAGTTTTTATTATTTACGTCGACAAACACTTTATTGGATTTTGAGTTTGGATCTTCAGTTTATTTAACGCTAATTTATGCACTTTTCTAAAGAGCTGCGTAGAGATAACACTGTCACTTTACATTTGGACTATAACAATCATAGGACACTGTTTGTTTTGTAATAAACTGTTTGTTTACTATATTTAACGAATTAAAAATACGCGGAGCTAATGTTGATCGTGGCACTGCCCGCTACCCTCTAAATGTATCCAATATCCAATAGCACTGGATAAGTATGATATTAGAGTGATTTTGGATCAACATAATGTATTTACAATACAAAAGACAAGACTCATTTAAGACCGTTTGATCTTAGATCGAGTCATTTTGCTGGCCATTTTTAATTTCATTTTTTTTTAATTTTAATATATAATGGATTACAAAAACTGGAAAATTATGTAAATTTTTTTTTCTCCCTTTCGATTTAAGGTTTTATGTAAAATTGCGAGGCACCATAATTTATTCCAATATGGAGTTATCTTTAGCATACCAAATGCTAAAATTAGAGTAAACAATCTTACAATAGTCTAATATTGCTCTTGTAAAATGCAGCTATACTAATGGCGACACTATCAATAGAAATTTACAAATAAAATTATCAAACGAGAACAGAAAATACCTTATTTAACAAGGCGCATGAATTTTGAAGCGTAAAACGAGGTCTACTTAACAGTAAATAATAAATTCCAATACGATTACTTGCCGTAAAACTTAAATACACTGACGCATTAACTTCACAGCAACTTTAATTTGTTTTCATTTATTAATTGTTTCATTGTAACTTTGAAACCAACACTCAAACAAACTTTTAAGTTTGATCTGACGTACAATCATAATGAGCTTGTATTGCCTCAAATGGTTCTAACCTTAGACCAATATTAGCCTAAGTCGGCTTAAATTGATTTTGGCTAGAGTTCAGTAAGTGCAAACAGCATTCAATTAGACTGATATTAGAACGATATTAAACTAAATAAGCTTATAATTAGTGCCCAAACCCAGGCTTATACGAATATATAGGAGTGATTTAAGAGTAGTCTTGAGATTGTTGTAAGCCTAGTTTTTGCTGGTTGGGTCGGCACAAACATTGTACTGCATGGCATTGGATTTTATGATGTTAAATAAATGATGTGATTATTTTGTTTTATTTTTATTATTGTATTTAGATGGCGGAGTCTTTAGCAATTAGCGAGTAACAGATTGCTCACTCTAGACGATCATTAATGGCTCACTTCCACCACAACAGAGACAAGTGCCAACCACACTCAGCGGCACACTGAGCCTGAGAGCCGGGCGGCGCTACCTACGCGATTCGTGAGGCGTTTCTATCTAAAGTAAGGCTTGTCGTGCTACATGTTGTGTCAAGTAATATACAGGGTGTAAACAACCACATCACGAAGCCGTCAACCAAGCATTCTGTACATCAAACTAAGTAACTTTAAGCAAAAATTATTGCTGGCAAACGACTTTTTTTTTGGGGTGAAAAATCATGTCTTGCGGTAGAACGCAATGTAACGCACTCAAAACATTGTGCTGGTGGGTGGATTGAATAGTATGGGGGTCGTGGGTGTGTGGTTGTAGTGTGTGTCTTTTATTTAAAAAAAGTTCTTATCAAACAGTTGGCAATTTGACGCCCAATATCTCCGTGCCTAAAAGGTTCCCCGGTATGGTGTAGAACAAAAAGATGATTGCAATTACAGGGAGAAGATGTGCCATTCGGCTTCGACACCCTATAATGCAACAACAAATGAAACTCTAAGGGCTCATTTACGCAGACGCGGCCCGTCGCGCGTCGCGTCGTGCGGCGCGGGCCGCTTAAAATTCAAACATATGTCAATGTATGAGAGCGTTTACGGAGAAGCGTATATAATCACTACGTTAAGGGTCAGCAATAGGAAATAGTGTTATGGCATTGTCACAAGTTTATATATAAAACTTAAAATAGTAACCACGAAAAAAAAGGTCTGGGTAGCTTAAGAGTTTCACCGGGGTCTACAAAAATCGGATTGAGGATAAACCGGGCTGGAATTGTTAAAAAAAATATTGAAAATTGTAGGAGGGCATAGCAACAAGGCGCCCGCGCTTTGTAGCAGCGAGCGTAGTAGGTACGAAACCGCTCGCCGCCCCACGCCGCTGCCCCGCGCAGTCCGTCCGCGCACGCGCCAGTCCGGCTCGCATCGCTGTCGCATACGGTCACGTTTTGTTTGTTATTAACCGATACCACTTATTCCGTGATTTTCTTGTTTTATTACTCTTGTGACTGTGTCAATAAACTTTTTGTGCACTAAACATCGTCCACTCGATCAATTAATTACCTGCCCCACTACAAAATCACTAAAAACGCGCAAAAAGCACTGCCGTATTGTGTTAACTTTGGCGTAAATAAGCAGACACTTAATTAATATTATACATAAATAAAGAGAACAAAGAACAGTGAACCGTTTGCAATTTTCAAAACATTGTTTTTGTTTTGTGTAAACAATTCGGAAGATAACTGAATTTTTAGGCCAAAAATCTCCATACATTTTACTATGGCGGCGTATTTTATGCGGCCTAGGTTCGAAATCGAATTGCAGAGCTCAGTCGTCCGCAGGATTTCGAAGTGAGAGCACGTCGCTTTTTAGCAAAAAAATACGCGGCAAATAGTGGCGTGTACGTACACAAAACACCCCGCACAGCGGTTGGAAATCAGGAATTGGAAATAAACAAGGTTTGTACGATTCAAATTGTAATAAAATATAATAGTCAATAGTTCTTGTCGTAGTTTTTATAATTATTGAATTATTGTACTTTTTTTTTTCCTTCGTCCGTTAGGACAGGCAAAGAGTTTATATTGTACTTTTTTTTTTTAAGTGAAAACTTCTTTAGCGGCGCTGTGCACTTTTTGGGATGGGTAAAAATGCTAAACTCGCGTCAGGGGTAACCGTGACCCTGGAACGTAAAGGGCTATTGAAGGAACACCGTGGATTTTAGTCAGTACAAGTCTGAAAGTTAGGGTTGGAGGGCTCATTTGATGATTTTACCATGAAAAGAAAAAGGGGTCACGTGACCTAAGACCAAAATTCGAAAGACGTTCGTAATTTGTTCGTTTCGATGTTCAAGTTTTCACTTCTGCCGGCACTCCTGGAGTGCAACCCGTTGTTTTTCGACATGGTTGTCGTTTTCATGGCTTTAGGTGCTAAAACCGATGGTGAGGTCAAAATGAAAATCCAAGATGGCGATTGCAAAAAATTTCAAAGTTTTCATCATGGATGTCGTTTTCACGGTTTTCGAGGGAGCTAAAGCCGATGGCGAGGTCAAAATCAAAATCCAAGATGGCGGCTTCGAAAATTTTAGCATTGTTCATCATGGGTGTCGTTTTCATGGTTTTCGAGGGTGCTAAAGCCGATGGCGAGGTCAAAATGAGAATCCAAGATGGCGATTGCAAAAAATTTCAAAGTTTTCATCATGGATGTCGTTTTCACGGTTTTCGAGGGAGCTAAAGCCGATGGCGAGGTCAAAATCAAAATCCAAGATGGCGGCTTCGAAAATTTTAGAATTGTTCATCATGGGTGTCGGTTTCATGGTTTTCGAGGGTGCTAAAGCCGATGGCGAGGTCAAAATGAGAATCCAAGATGGCGATTGCAAAAAATTTCAAAGTTTTCATCATGGATATCGTTTTCACGGTTTTCGAGGGAGCTAAAGCCGATGGCGAGGTCAAAATCAAAATCCAAGATGGCGGCTTCGAAAATTTTAGAATTGTTCATCATGGGTGTCGGTTTCATGGTTTTCGAGGGTGCTAAAGCCGATGGCGAGGTCAAAATGAGAATCCAAGATGGCGATTGCAAAAAATTTCAAAGTTTTCATCATGGATGTCGTTTTCACGGTTTTCGAGGGAGCTAAAGCCGATGGTGAGGTCAAAATCAAAATCCAAGATGGCGGCTTCGAAAATTTTAGAATTGTTCATCATGGGTGTCGTTTTCATGGTTTTCGAGGGTGCTAAAGCCGATGGCGAGGTCAAAATGAGAATCCAAGATGGCGATTGCAAAAAATTTCAAAGTTTTCATCATGGATGTCGTTTTCACGGTTTTCGAGGGAGCTAAAGCCGATGGTGAGGTCAAAATCAAAATCCAAGATGGCGGCTTCGAAAATTTTAGAATTGTTCATCATGGGTGTCGTTTTCATGGTTTTCGAGGGTGCTAAAGCCGATGGCGAGGTCAAAATGAGAATCCAAGATGGCGATTGCAAAAAATTTCAAAGTTTTCATCATGGATGTCGTTTTCACGGTTTTCGAGGGAGCTAAAGCCGATAGTGAGGTCATAATCAAAATCCAAGATAGCGGCAGCGATAATTTTCGAGTCGTGATCGTTAATAAGTATCTACCTAATAAAATAACAATAATTGTTTTTGTAATATTGAAGTAACTTTGGATTTTTTTTACAGAAAAATATGAGTACGACGAATATGAGTAAGGGCAAAAGCAAAAAAAACCATGGCCATTTTGCCAGCTGGAAACATGTGCATTGGAGACATAAACGAAAAAGGAAAAGAGTGTGATACTGATAACCTATTTTCACATTCTTTCTTGAATTTTGCTTCTGCACTGGTCAGAGCGGTGTTTGTGTGTAAAAAAATAAAGACAATACTGTTATTATTCGTGAAAGTGATTTTTTTTACATGTATGTACATTTTTGTTTAAAATTACTTGGACTGTTAATTTAAAAAAAAACTCCTTACACTCTTTTATTTAACTATGAATAAATATTTACATATACTTTACTGACTTATACTTTCATAGATTTTTTTTTTAGTTCCGTAATACATATATTTTTTTGCGTAACTCTATCCGTTTACGCAGCGCACGTAACGGAAGCTCTCGAAAAGGAATACATTTTCCCGATTTTGAAACATTTCTCATTGCTGCTCCGCTCCTATTAGTCGTAGCGTGATGTTATATAGCCTAAAGCCTTCCTCGATAAATGGACTATCCATCACAAAAAGGTATAAAATCACTTTTCTTTCGGAAGTCGGTGACGTTTTTTTATTTCGCTTGCTTTTTTGTCACCGACTTCCGAAAGAAAAGTTATTTTACACTTTTTTGTGTTTTATTAGAAGTCGTTTTTTTTTAAGTTTTTTATTTTACCCTTTTTAGTGAGTACAGGCGTGATATTATTTTGTGTGATGATGTAAGCAATGCAAAGATATTATGCCATAGCAGCAATCCCGGTTGATCTACTGTTATTATTTGAAGAGTTCCCTCGATTTCTCGAATATCCCATCATCAGACATTGTGATGGTGTAAACAAAGCATAGATGTGCGATAGCAGCAATCCCGGTTAATCTGCTGTTATTTTTTGAAGAGTTCCCTCGATTTCTCCAAGATCCCATCATCAGACATTGTGATGGTGTAAACAAAGCATAGATATGCCATAGCAGCAATCCCGGTTGATCTGCTGTTATTTTTTGAAGAGTTCCCTCGATTTCTCCAAGATCCCATCATCAGACATTGTGGTGGTGTAAACAAAGCATAGATATGCGTTAGCAGCAATCCCGGTTGATCTGCTGTTATTATTTGAAGAGTTCCCTCGATTTCTCGAATATCCCATCATCAGACATTGAAACGGTGACAATGGGACCACACGGGAAGCACCAGCTTTCAAATAAAAAAAGAATCATTAAAATCGGTTCACCCAGTCGCAAGTAATGAGGTAACAAACTAAAACAAAATACAGTCTAATTGATAATCTCCTCCTTTTTTTGAAAAAAGAATTTTTCAATTCTAACTAGTAGTTCCACGCGCTTACTGCCGCTTGAACACTATGCGATCATATATGTGTGTGTGAGTGGGGCGACCGCGTCTATCGCTGTGTGAGAGCGCTTCAATACCTAATTTTCTCTCGCGGCCGCCGCGTAGTGGACCCTTAAGCGTCGGACGCGGCGTGCGACGCGGCGTTATGTCATGGAGACTGCTGCCAGTTTTTTTTTTTTAATTGTAACGAAGGAGTTCGGGAACGAAGTAGTTCCTGAATGACTGACTACACCGGAATAGCCTAAACCACTGATCGTAGAGATCTGAAACGGAAAGAGGGGGCAAAGTTTGTATGGGACAACGTGATTTGTTTGATATTCATTAAAAACATGGATCAATTTTTTTCAATGGGGTTGGTGTTATGCCCAATGGACTAAGTAAATTAGTGTTGAATGATAACAGTTTGAAGTAAAATATGTTTGTGTTTTCTTTTGCTACATTATAAAAATACTCTGCTTCTTCGACAGATTTCCACAAGATAGGTCAGAAAAATACAACAAGGAAAAAAAACCTGGTTTCACATGGTAGTAAAAATAAATCCAACCGTATTGCTTGAGGCAGCCGTAGTTCATATAGCATTATAGGTATATTGCATAGCAGGTATAAATCACGAAATTAATAAAAAAATGTAACTTCCTTCAAAATTTAGTCGCAGATTTGTTTTATAATAATACTTAGTCGTATGAGCCATGTTTTGTAATTAACAACGTGTACTTTTTGGAACGAAATTCCTTAACGCGTCTTACGGGTAGTGCGATTTAGTAGAAATCGTCACGTTACGAAATGCTGTATGCTAACACGTCGTATAGGCAAGCAATCAGAATCAGACAACGACAAGTTATATTATTATTTTAATACAGAATGGCATTAATTACAATCGCGAGCAACCAAATCGACTCAACCCAAAATAACACATAAAATAAATACGTTTATTGTATATTTCAAGAAATCCGTAACCTATTCATAAAAATCCCATATTGTTTAAAATCTTGAAACCTTAGCTTTAATTTGATACCATTATTGTCAGCATTTATTCAGTACTTTTATAATTAATTGTGTGAAAGTAGATAGAAAACGGGAAATGTGTTGTGCTTAGTCATTTTAAAAAATAAAACAATTAAAAAAAATAAAACAGTAAAAAACACAAAGTAATTTATTCTGTCAATTCTTATTATTGCCTACCCTAGCTCTAAATCACAGCCTGCATTCGATTCTTCATTAATCTGATCAGGTTTTTGACGGTGCCTTGAGGAATTCTGTCCCACCCCTCTGTTAACGCCGCCTTCAATTCTTTTATGGTCGAAGGGACTGAATTTCTGGCCAGGACCCTTCTCTTGAGCTGGTCCTATAAGCGTTCGATATCAGTCCATATCTGGACTCGACCAGTCCATCATGTATATTCACTTCATCCAGGAACTGTCGAGTGATACGCGCCGCGCCGTGTGACACCTTCGGCCCCTTCAGGCGCGAAAACAAGCGTGGTTTTTCCCTCTAAAGTGATACCAGCAATACAATATACACTTTATTATTATATACTAGGTACATGCAATACAATACACACTTTATTATTATTCTATGTATTATGAAAAGTGAAAAGATAATTCGTGACACAATACAATGATGTATGTGATGGAAGGCCATAACTCTATTTAAGGCTTTTCACGGCCGATAAGGCCTCAAATGAAGATGCGGATTTCAACAAGTATGCAAACTATTCTTAGAAAACATCGTTTTTGAGGCCAAACGCCCTTCTATCTAAGTGTATCTGGACTACATACGAGCGACTTACGGCTTTATTACCTGAACAGAAAGATACAGAATTTCTTGCTGAATTCGAATCAATGTTTAACTGATATTTGGTAAAAATGTTAGTTACGGCCTTTCGCCGTATGACGGTAGAGTGCATGTCATTAAACCGGTTGACAAATACTTGTCATGTTTTTCTTGTTGGGATAAAAACGAAAGAAATATTTTTTTCTCATACGTATGAATCGTCTATTCGTACGAATCGTCGCGGATAAGTGTGCTAGATTTTATAGGATTTCATACAAGTTGTTCTAAAATTCGATTCTTTCGGCGCGATCGATTGTTTCGACGCGGATAAGTGTGCATCCACCTCAAAAGTATATCTTAGCCAAAACCCATGAAGTCAATCCAGAAAGAAAAAAAACAAGCCCTGATTATTTTTCATTCATCAATAAATCAATTAAACGTAGTGATTATATACTCTGTGATATCAATTGATATCAATGCCGGTCGAGTCTTATCGAATTTTACGTACTTGCACTGCTGCTCCACAAGGACAGGGGCGCATAAATGGATAGCGCTAATTTTATTGTTGGAGCTGCTGAAGATTGTACAATTATCTTTGCATTGTGTTTGCATTGTTCAATATCTTTAGTATTATATTGAATTTTTTGGCGGAACCCTATCTTTTAAGATACAGGCTAGTCCTAGTTTAAAAGATAGAGTCTACTATTGCATCATATTGTAAATATTATTTTCAAACAATGTATACAGTGCAAAGTGCTATGTTTTTGTGAAATAAATACTTTTTATTTATTTATTTTTTTATTTATATAACCTCATATCCCATATTGTGTGAGTGCTATGTACTAGAATGCTATCATTCGCTGGAAACCTTCTCTCTCTATCCTTCGCATGGTGGCGCGTGTGTCGGGTCATTTAGTTCCCTCCAAAATGGTTGAGTTGTAACCAAGATTTTGTAACAACAATATGATTTAAAAGAGTGTCCATGGAGATTCTTGCCCGTTCTTCTCCTCGTTAAGGAATGGGCAACTACAGTACTTTCACAGTTTTTATGTCTTGTGACTGGGACTGTAGCTACATTTAATTTTCATCTTTATTTCGACAATTCAAAAGCGCCTGTAACTGGCCTACTTGAAATAAATGCTTTGATTTTGATTTTTGATTTCGACCTCGTCGCTTCGGAGGAGAATTTCCGGCGGCTCAAACTCTTTGCCCATAAGTGGCACGCGAGTGGGCTAGAGGGATGAGGACCAGCGGACGGGCAGCAAAGCCATGCAGTGTTGTCACGCACACCGAGCGGGACGGGCCAGATAGAGGAAAGCAGCAAGGGGAGAAAGGCAAAACAAGGACTGGATGTGGGATTTGTACAAGGAGTCAAGCAGCGGCTGCGGTGATAGCACGCCGATAACTCAACGCTGTGTTATTGTCAACTCGTAACAATATGGAACAATTTGAATCAGTTCAATCAGTTTCTTCGCGGAGGTTTTTAGAGCCAAGAAACTAGCTAATAACTCCAGGTAGTTTATATGACATCCTCTTTCGGTTTCTTTCCATGACCCGAGAGCGCGATTACCATCGCAAAATGCACCCCACCCTGTTTTTGAGGCATCGGAAAATATTTCCAATTCGAAATAAGGGGCGACGACGAAGTTTATACACGTAAATATATTTTGTGACCACCAATTTTAATCATTAAGTATCTAAGCGTTCTAGTTTTATTTTAGAATTATAATAATTGTGAAATCTAATCAACAAAAGGGCACGCTGCTGTGAGGACGCCGATTAACTGAGCGAATTCTCTTCTGGTACAGGGAGGTAAGCTAATGAACTTTTTAACAAGCTGTGCGATATTACGACGTTTATCAATAGATACGAAACCGAAAGGTTTGTCGTATTATAAATAAAACTTATAAATAAACCGGGCCAATTGTACCAGTACCCGGTAGATTTGTACTACAAGTCTAAGGTTCCTTACTGCGATTTCTTTATTATTATAGTTAATGTTGTGTGACTTGGCCGTTGAACATTAATTTTGTTTACACGTAATGTTATATCTGTTGTAACTACAAAATTGACTTGTACCCATTAACGTATAAAGAATGTTCAACGGCCAAGTCACACAACATTAACTATAATAATAAAGAAATCGCAGTAAGGAACCTTAGACTTGGCACGACTTTGTCTAGATTTCATTACTTTTTAGAGATAAACAAGCAGCTCCATCGAGACTTGGCTAGTTTTTTACAGAATGTTTTTTGTTGGGATTTCACTTCTTTTTGTAGAAACGTGGACATATTGATTTATTTTATAAGATTTTCTTATTTGACACAGTTTTATTCTTTTTAGTAGTAGTTTTTTTATTATTACAAATCTTTCTTTACTTTTTTTCCTGGTCAGAGTCTTGTACAGTAGCAACAGTTTTTCGTATTGCCCATTCGCGTTCATTATTTATTCTTTTAGACGGTTTAATTTCTGAAAGATTGGAGCGGTATTTACGCCTAAGCCGGCTGTATTCGGTGATCGCTGAAGCTTGAGATTTTATACTCTTGAAGTCAACATTTATGAGGTGCACCCCATGAAGATTGGTTACTCGTGAAAGCGCCACGTAGGCTTAGCCACAAGAGAATATGGAGGTGCCAATGTCCATGAGGGCATTTTTTGGCTCTTGTGAATTGTTAGGGCATACGCCACACAGATTGGGAATTGTTCTCTGTACACGTAGGCAATAATTCGTGAATCAAATTATTAGCGAATTTTCGAAATACTGTTTCTTCATAAAATTCCTAATCTATTCAAATCTTCGAATTGTTATAATAAACAACTGCTAACCTTAGCAAACCTCACGAAATAATAAGCGAAATCAACGAAATGCAAATAATCCCTCCTAATCCTTAGCAAACGTTTTCAAGCGCACTAGAAGAATGTCGTAAACGACTGTAACGCGGCCGCTTGCCACTTAAGGTTATCGGAAAAACAAACGTAAGCGCGTTTTAAAATATAGTCAGCGCCATCTAGCGACGTTTGCGAGTATAAACGCCACTCTTAGTCCAATGCATTAAATTTTGTCAAAATTTTGAGCGAAATTAATCATCATCATCATCATCAGCCTATTAGTATTCCCACTGCTGGGACACAGGCCTCCTCTCTATGCGAAATATTAATATCAATAGGCTAGATTAAATTAGAAGATGTGTCCCACTACGCTGGATTTTTGCAAAGACAGTCGATGTTTTTTATGTACTCGTACCAATAGTAGAAGGGGGCATTACCATATCTATACTAATATACTAATAATATTATAAAGCAGAAGAGTTTGTTTGTCTGTTTGGTTGAACGCGCTAATCTCAGGAACTACGAGCTCGAATTGAAAAATTATTTTTGTGTTGGATAGGCCATTTATCGAGGAAGACTATAGGCTATATAACATCACGCTGTGACCAATAGGAGCGGAGCAGCAATAAGAAATGTTGCAAGCGGGAAATTCACGCGAACGAAGTCGCGGGCAGAAACTAGTCTCTAATACAGCTGAGACCAGCTGAGGGTTCTTCATCAGATACTTCAGACCTTCGATTTTTGACATCAAATGAAGCGGCCCACTAAGTTGAATATTTTTTGTGAAGGTGGTATGTCGATCTCTCTAATAGTCTGGTTGGGCTCTTGTGTTTTCTAATCAGGGTCACCAGGTACTCCAGATCTTCGATTATCCTAGCTTTCATAGTTTTCCCTTTATGTGGCCATTAAACCCTAACTCTGTACCAAATTTCAGCTCTCTGAGTTTATGGGAAGTACTAGTTCTATTTTGATGATCATGAGTGAGTGAGTGAGTGAGTGAGTGTCATAAATGCGAAACTTTGCTTTCGCTTAACTTCGGAACTAAATGACCTACAGACTTGAAATTTTAGATTTTAAGTATGTGATTATGGCTTACTAGATGACGAAAATTTCTGCGTTCTGGTCTTATCCAGAGGTTCTCAAATAGAGGCCTGAAAATGCGGCGAAATGGTTCCAGTAAAGGATGGTACGGCAGTGTTTGCTTCGCGCTCGACTTGGCGGGGGCACTGCCGTGCCCCCAGAATTGTCCCTGAATCCGGTAATTTTCACCGCGAATTTGAACCTTTTTGCTTTTGTCATGGGGGTTTGAGCTGCAGGTGGAGCAATTTGGAGTTGGATGTTGGAATCACCGGGGTCACCAACTGGCTAGTTTTATGGAGATAGAGGGCCTCTACATGATGATCTCCTTCTTCAGAAAGCGTGAGCACAGGAAGTGGACCTAGAAGAGCCCCGATGGTACAACTAAAAATGAGATTGATTTCATCATGTCAACCAAAAAGCAAATGTCGAATGATGTCTTGGTGATCAATTTGGTTAAAACCGGGAGCGATCACCGCATGGTAAGAGGCATAAGCTTAAAAGGTCTCG
Organism: Xestia ashworthii; assembly: GCA_950022955.1. Lineage (NCBI taxonomy): Eukaryota > Metazoa > Arthropoda > Insecta > Lepidoptera > Noctuidae > Xestia > Xestia ashworthii. The sequence goes on along the minus strand of OX465549.1, from coordinate 28,028,148 downwards.
ACTGATGAAATCAGATCAAAAACCCCGAGAGCTTTTAGCTTGAACTCCAAAACCGTTTCGAGTGCCTGGGAAGCTCAGTGGACGAATACAACGATGGGTTCGTGGAAACTGTGTTTACGAACGGGTCTAAGTTCTTTAAGGCACGTCGAACAGATCAAAACAAGAGGCTCTCCGAAAACACTCTCAAGCTCATGAAGGAGCGGCGTGAGATGATCCTGCAGTTTTCAGACGAGGTGTGGAAATACCGGCAGCTCAATAGACGGACCCCTAAACCCTTGAAGAGCGAACTCCGCCGTTTTAATACTGAGCGTATTAAAGACGCTATGGAGTGGAATAAAAGCTCCAAGGTATTTACAAGAGATCTGACTATTGGGCAGAGCCAGCTCACGAAACTGAAGACCGACGATGGCAGGATCTTATCCGCCAAACCGGAGCTTCTGAGGGATCGAGACCTTCTATGGACAGTTGTACACGTCAACCAGTAAACTTGCTGTCGACCTAGCAAAGCGACCAAGAGCTAAACTGATCCACAACACTATACCGAAGATATCCGAGACGTCAGTCTTGAGATTAGGATGGCTCTGAAATCACTCAAAAAACAACAAGGCACCGGATGATGACGGAATTACGGCTAAACTCCTGAAGGCGGGTGGAAAACCGGCACTTAAGGTCCTTCAGAAGCTGTTCCATTCCGTCATACTCGTGAGGAAAACGCCACAGGCTTGGTGCAGGGGTGTGGTGGTACTCTTCTTGAAGAAGAGAGACAATGCCCGGTTATAGAATTACGCCCATCTCACTTCTAAGCCATATCTGCCAGTTGTTTTCAAGAGTCATCACGAATCGTCTCGCGCGCAGGCTTGACGAATTTTAACCTCCAAAACAGGTTTCAGAAAATGCTTTGGCATCGTGGACCACACACGTACGCTGCGGCAGGTTGTACAGAAGACCGAAAAGTATAACCTGCCTCTGTTTAGCGTTTGTGGACTACGAGAAAGCCTTCGATTCGATTGAGACCTGGGCTGTACTGCAGTCTCTCCAAAGGTTCCAAATCGACTACCGGTACATCGTGAAAGGGGGCTAGACGGAAAAAATTCTTACGAAAAGTTGTCACGACACTTTTTATTTTTAGAACAGCAACATCTAATGTGAATGAGTGGTACTAATAATATTGGTAACTGCGACATCTATTGTTAAAATATGTAAGTACTACTCTGTTGTGTTACTAAATGTCGCTAGTAGTTGGGAATGCACTGAGTAACACCCTCCGGCCGTTTTCGTAATTTTTGCCATTCGCAACGCTGAAAGTTGTTTTAAAAAACCAAAACGGGGAAATAATGTTTTGCTATAGTAAGCTATTGTAAGCTGTGCGGCGTCGCATGTTTCTCTGTCTGTCTCTCTCTCTCTTATAGAAAGCAAGCCAGAACTTCGTTCCATCCGGGTGTCCCTTGACACCTCTCAAGTTTTTTTTTTAGGATGGGAAATCATCAAATGACTTCTCCCACTCTGGGCGGAGCGGGAGGGAGTGTCAGACTCTTACTGACTAAAACCCATCCATGTTCCTTCCTCGCCCTTTATGTTCCGGGGCCGCGGTATCTCTTTCGAACAGTCCCGCAACCCAGTTAGGTAGGTCTAACTTCGAGAAAGAGGTCAATCGTCGTGCAGGGCACATTGCTCGCAGAACGGATGGCCGAAGGGGCCAAAAAGATCTGGAGTGGCGACCGCGAACCGGAAAACGTTGCGTGGGAAGTCCTCCCACTAGGTGGACTGATGACCTGGTGAAGGCTATGGGAATCCGCTGTATTCGAATCGCAAGAGACCGGTCAATGTAGTGACACTTGGGGAAGGCCTATGTCCAGCAGTGAAAGCGACTTTCGGCTGAAATGATGATGATGATTAAGTTTGCTTCAAATTAGTGATTGGTTATTATTATCAATTGTTAAAAATAACTCTACTGCACTTAAATGTATATTTTTGTAAAATCTTCTTCTTTTAAAATAAATTATTCTATTCTATTATTCTTATTCTATCCATACTTAAACAGCAGCGCGCCACACGTTGTGGAACAGCAGAGCAGTAACGCGAAATGTGCAAAAATTTGGAAATCATAAAAAACTAAAGAAGCAATCGAATCCAGGTGATAACAACAAAAACAAGAAACATAGAAACTACGTTCTATTGATTTGAAGGAAAATAGCACTTAACACAAGGCAATAAGGACAATGTCATGTTTAAATGCAACTGTTAATGCAAGTCCCAATATCCGTAAACTGTATTCTACAGATTTAAAGGAAAATGAGACCTATTTCAAGGCAATAAGTACACAATAACGGGTTTCGGTACAACTTGTACTATCGGGTTGATCGTGTACCAATGTCCGGTAAAAAAAATACGATTTTAACGGGTACTAGGTCAAGTAGGGGTTTGTTTGTACCAATAGATGTGAACGGCAAAAATATTTATTTCTCAATTAAATTCACGTCAATTTATAGGTTATATCGCAAAATAATGTACTGAACTATTTTAGAAAATTAACACCCAAATCTTAACGTTGACATCGCATCGCAGTATGGCTAGCTGATCAATGCGACGTGGTAGCTTCATAGTTCACTGACAGAACTTTGAACTTTCATAATATTTTCTGAGAGCAAACTTTTGTGATCGCATGGTTTTGACACCATTAAACTTTTTGGACAATATTGCCATTAGAATTGTACAAAATATTACTGAGAAGGTATTACCATTCGCAAACTTTAATTAATTATTGGTAGAAAAGTGCAATAATAAAAAAACTGACGTGTTAACGGGTACTGGTACGTTAACGGGAATACGTACTTCTACCTTACCGCGGCCCCGGAACGTAAAGGGCGAGGAAGGAACATGGATGGTTTTTAGTCAGTAAAAGTCTGACACTCCCTCCCGCTCCGCCCAGAGTGGGAGGGGTCATTTGTTGATATCCAATCCGAAAAAAAAAAATATTAGGGTGCAGTGTTACTAGTACAAAAAAAAACTAAAAAGACGTGCGTAGTTACTTAGTGCAAGGGAAGGGTCCCCTTGGTTAAAATATTTATTACATTGTTAAAATATCAGAAGAATGAAGCGACGAAATATAATTGTGTTAAACTTGTAAAATATTAACAATAAGACTATTAACTAAAATATTTTGAGATCATGTGAAAGGGTTAATGTTTTATCATATTTAGTACATAAATGAATATATATCAAACAGTTCACCCATTTTAAGAAACAAAATAAAAGTACTAAAATAACAGTCAGATGGGATGCTCGGGAGTGGCGACACTTTGACCCGCGCGGCCCCAACGGAAGAAAGTTAACATAATCATACGCAGCAGGCCAGCAGCCCATGGGGGACAATGTTGGGCGACATAAGTTATCTTCACATTTATAAAGATTTCCATCGTCTGCCTAGCCTTTTCCCAACTATGTCGGGGTCGACTTCCAGTCTAACCGGATGCAGCTGAATACCAGTATTTTACATGGAGCGACTGCCTATCTGACCTCCACAACCCAGTTCATACTAGGTAATACCCCTTGGTAAGACTGGTTGTCAGACAAGTTGGGCCACTGACTACCTGTAACGACTGCCAAAGATGGACAAATGACAGCCGGGACCAACAGTTTAACGTGCTTTCCGAGACACGGAGGTAACTCGGTATGTAAGGGTGGTCACTCATCCACAGACCAACCTAGGCAAGAACGGCTTAACCTACAGATCGGCCCGAGCGGCTGTTATTATTAAGATAAGATAAGATATTTTATTTGCATGAAACATGGTATACAACGTGTTATTCAAAATAAAATAGTAGATTGGACATGCTTAAAGCTAAAGCATGCAAACTTACTTACAAGATACATTACGAATTCGTATTTAAAAAATCATTAATGCTATAGAAATTATTATTATTAAGCCATTTATATAATTGGATTTTAAATAATTTACAATTTAATGTTTTAATCATTTTTGTTAATTTATTATATGTAGAGACGTACGCACATAGCCAGAGAGTTTTTATTTTATTTCGCTGATCGAGGCAGCACATCCAGCACAAGTCTGTGTTGGTCACGCCGACTTCGAGAGCTCACTTCCTCTGCTGTTTTAAGGCTATTACCTTGCCCAATGACCTTGACGATTTGTCCTCTGTCCTGGCTTTTGTTTTTTAAACGCCCCTACCGGCAAACGACCAATACTATAATGAAGATAAACAAGAATGTGTCGCAGATGTGTCACAGTTTTGTCGTTTTTACCTAATTTATTCGAACTCTGAGAAACATATATTTATTTTTAAATAAATTATTTTCTTGCTTTTTTCTTTTTTGACTAATGACCTAGCTTCCGTCAGTTATTTTATTGAAAATTAATTGATTAACAAAACAAAAATAAGAATGTTTTTTAAAATTTGGTTCAATACAATTTATTTGGGATGACTTCAAGTATTACATATACATTACGGAAAATGGATGAAGGGATTCGTCAACAAAATTCTTCAAACATTGGTTGTTTTGGGCTTTGAGCAATGGTAATACCCTTAAATAGTTTTTTTGTGTTTTTGAACGAACATGCATGCTTCATATACATATAATGAAGGGAACGGTGGCAAACCAAGCTCTTTAAATATTGGCATGGCGTTGACATGATTCGTCAGTTGGAATCTCGTATTAGAGCTCGTAAACATTTCTTTTGGGCGACATATGCTTTGGTGATCAGTACTATTTCCCCACATCATTAGACCATACCGTAGTGAGGACTCAACATAATTATGCGCGATATGACATCACAGCCGTATGATATTAGTAACTTTTTTCATTTGTATCAAAGCATTATATATATTATTATTATTTATTTTATTACATGCGTACAGTATCAACCTGTGCTTTCCAGTCTAAAGGTTCGTCAATTACTACTCCTATAAACTTAGTTTGTGCCATTTGTGTAATTTTCGCAATTTCCATTTTTAAATTAAATGAATTATTATAAGAATGGTTAAATTGTATATATTTTGATTTATTAAGATTAATAGATAAATTATTATCATTTAACCAGTTAATTAGATTGTCTATTGTTTTATTTATGTCCGCTTCATGATTTGTTATTGATTTTATCTTTTTTGTCAGTAGTCACAATAATGGAAATGTCATCGGCAAAAATAAAGCATTTATGATTGGTTACATTAACAATGTCGTTTATGTACTTAGAGTAGCAATAAGTTATTTAGCCACGAGCTCCTCTTTTTAAAGATTTATAAAGATGTCCGCTCTTATATTAATGTACTTATTGTTAGTTCAAAACGCAAATTTATTTATTAAATTAAATAAGTTATTTAGCTATGAGATCCTCTTTGTAAAGATTTATAAAGATGTCCGCTTTTATATTAATGTACTTATTGTTAGTTCAAAATGCATATTTATTTATTAAATTAAATAAGTTATTTAGCCACGAGCTCCTCTTTGTAAAGATTTATAAAGATGTCCGCTCATAACCCCCCAACTGTTAAGTCCATTAATGTACTTATTGTTAGTTCAAAATGCATATTTATTTATTAAATTAAATAAGTTATTGAGCCACGAGCTCCTCTTTGTAAAGATTTATAAAGATGTCCGCTCTTATATTAATGTACTTATTGTTAGTTCAAAATGCATATTTATTTATTAAAGTAGCTGTTGCCCGCGATTTCGTTCGCGTGAAAATATTGATGGGTCATGTGTGAGACTGCATCGTTGGTCAAGTTGTCGCAAGCGCTACTGAGCATGAGATCCTGGGTTCGATTTCCGGGACGGGCAAAGTGTTATTGTATTTTTGTGCCCGGTTGATGGAAATAAGCTAAATGTGCGAAATGTGGGTGTAGGATTAGATACACCTCTACCTAACAGCGAAGGGTGAAAATAGTGTCAGGGTAAGCCGAAGAAAAAAAAGAGAACTGTTTTTTTTTTTGCTTCTGTTAACTTTTTTTACCATGTTAATTTTGAACTGATTTTCATTATCAGCGACACCAAAAACCACGGAAACGACACCATGATGGAAAATCCAAAAATATTCGTCGCCGCCATTTTGGATTTTTATCTTCATTCATCAAAAGTAAGATCAGAAATGCAGAAGAGTTAGAAAAAAATCCCTCCGGCAAGCCGCAGGAGGAGGTAGATTTCGGAGAAGGTGCTGGAGCGTCCGAATATTGAAAATTTGTATAAAGAGTTGTACTTATGTGTACAATCTACAAAAAAAAATATGATTTCAAAATCGTTGTCCTGTAATGGAAATTTACCCTTTTTAAATCCTCTCATAAGAGTTTAGCATGGAAACGCCCTCAAATTTTTAGTTATGATTTTTTATTTCGAAAACTATAAGTTTTATCGCTAAACTTCAAAGGTAACAATTGTAGAGTAAACAATTTTTTTTTCAAAAAAAAAATATTTGCGACGCTCAAAATGTTTACTGTTTCGGAGATATGATTTTTTTTCGCAATAATTTTGGAAATTTCAACCCCCTCCCCAAATTAGGGGTTGCATCAAAAAAGTTTTATTTTAAAGTTGTCCGTACTTTTACTCAGAATGATAAAAATGAAAAACGGTACAAAAATTTTTCATAGGATAAAGTTATGGCCAAAAAACTGATTTTAGAAAAACTGGCCCCCCGCCGCCCTCCATGGACGAATTCCGCCCATTCACGAACTTAGCCTAAGTTTTGACCTTTTCGATTTTTTGGCCAAGTTTGAAAGCACTCGGTTCATAATTGCGACCTGTAGAGTGTGGCTAAATTTTGCTTGTCACCCTTAAACATACGTATACATATAAATCTCCCTAAGTGAGAGACCAATAGGTAGATTTTTTTTTAAAAAAAAAAGGAAATTACTTAAAAACAGAAACAACAAAATAAAAAAATATAGCTGGTATCAAATACGACATCGACAATTACTCATTCTATCTTGTTCTACTATACATACTTTCTTTTTCTGCCCCTGCCGTAACTCCATAATCTTCGGCTTACCTAGGTCCCTACAAAACGGTAAGTACTGCCAGCCGCGAAGTCACGTGTGCGCGTCCATACGATTGGTACCTACCTGTACTATTAACTTGCACTGCTGCAAAAGGTCTCTCCTGCTGCCGTTATTGGTGAACGAATGAACAAATACAATGCAAAACTTCATCCCCTTTTCCCTTTGTGGGTTGAAATAAAAAAAAAACCAACGACTTACTAACTTTGATACTATTTAGTAACTCAAAAATAAATACTTTAATTAAAAACAAAATGATGGTCTTTTTTCACCCCTCAAGGGTTGAAATTCTAATAAAGCCGTTGCGTTAGCTTCCAATCATAAGCCCAGATAACAAATTTTGTACTCTTTACGTCGAAAATTAAAGATTTTTCACACACAATTTCATCCCCTTTTTAAGCCTTCGGGGTGGAATTATCAAAAACGCTGAAACACGTATAAATTAATTTTCAATCGTCAGCCTACACACAAAATTAGAAGATCCTAACTTTAAAACTGACGGACTTTCATACAAACATTCATCCCCTATTTTATCCCCTTGGGGGTAGAATTGATCAAAATCCTTTCTTAGCGGATGCCTACGTCATAACATCTACCTGCATGCCAAATTTCAGCCCGATCCGTCCAGTGGTTTGGGCTGTGCGTTGATAGATCACTATGTCAGTCAGTCACCTTTGAGTTTTATATATTTAATAATATATATAAGATAAGATAGATATATAAAAGATTAAATAAAACAAGAAGTCGATTTTTGGCAATTTTTTTTTGTGTGGCGTCTGTGGAAAGTTCAGTGTCGCCCAACATTGTCCGACATGACGTTCTTCGTGTTAAATGGGCATTTAGAAAAAATACGATAAAAATCTATCATATAAATGTAGCAGCTACCTAAGATAAGTATTAAAAAAACCAATTAATTTTTGACTTATTTTACTTTATTGAACACTACGACTATAAATAAATGAAAATCATGGGTTTTTGTTGTTTTAATATTATACAGTGGTAAAAAGTTGCCAAATGCCATCAGTTACTTGCATAAAAAGTCGCCAAGACAACAAAAAATATTATTTTGGGGGTATTTTGAAGGGCTACAGAGTAGTACAGATTTAATTAAAATAAGATTTTTTAAAACATATTAAAACTGTTGCAATTAAATATTTCATACTGATACTACATATTGGTGCTGTAACGGAGTGGTAAAGAGAGGTACAAAACGGGGCGCCCCCTCCCCGCACGCACTCAAATACGAATTGCAGTATTTTTTCAGCTATGTAGTTGCGATATACTATCATGGTGAAACGTTAATAATTTTTGAAAATTCTTGTTGGTTTTCGGATTTAAGTGTTTTAAAATGATTTCTTCGGGAGAAAAGACAAAATGTCAGATGTTTTGTGATAGTCCATTTGAAAGATTTGAAAGATAATATCTTACAAAAGCATGAAAATGTGATAAAATTCAATGAAAAAGAATTAAAAGACTTATAAGTTAGAAAAAACCACAACTAAAGAAGAAGTCAGAAGAGTTCAGAGTAGGTACAGACTAGACCTTTTTTTACATTGCTGGAAGAAAGATCTTGAAAGCTATACTTGTTTGAGAGAAAAAAGAGGAAGAAATATTTTTAGAAGACCAATGTACTCACAAATGAATGGTTATTGGAAAAACGGATCTTCTGCAGTGTAAAAAAATGTGTAATAGTCGATTACGTGCTCTCAAACAACAAATCAGGCACAATTCAATCACTTGAAACGAAGATTTTCCTCATCTTCGTATCGGATCTGGATTTAGTTCTCTTTGGCAGCAGATGAGACGCAGTAGCAGTGTCAGCAGAGGTCTTGACACTGCTACTAGCCTTCTAAGCTCATCGAAATCAGTATCCGCAGTTTGACGACTGTCTGCGTTAGATACGGAGCATCAGACCGGGCTACGGCGGCTATCGTGTAACGTTTAGGGCTCAGCCGGTAAATGAAACTAGGAAGAGTCAGTACAAACTATAATAAGAAAAATAAAAGTAAAAAAATTATAATCATAAAAAAAACAATTAGGTGTGGGTACTTAGATAGAAGTAATAATCACCCCAGTAGAAGACTGGTGTGGGTTCTAAATATCGAGCTCGTGTTGGGTTCTAGTCCGCCTAAAGAAAACCACTATCCTGTAGGTTCCAGAGCGTAGATGAAATGTAGAATGATGGTGGTATAGGTAGGTCGGTCTTGCAGTTGAGGGTAGCGCGTAGCCTGCAGAGTTGTCCAGCCACAGCCCCTGCAGCGGCAGCTAATCAAAAGTTGACCGGTATCGAAGAACCCTGGAATATCCGGAATTGGACATTTTAGAAAATGACCGAATTCGTACTACTGACTGCAACATCCCGATAGCCGTCGGAAATGGAATCTACGGTGGAAGGTGGTGCTCTAGCATCAATTAGCTATCAAGATGAAGCAGTCTAAGCAGCGTGGTACAATTTAGAAGCATGATGAAGCAGTAAAATGATATCTAGTAATACGAGGTAGATAGGAAAATAACAAGAATTATTTACAGGAATTTACAATACAATGATCGACTACAATTCACCAACTACATTAATCAAGAAACTAAATACATAATGAAGGGTTGAAGAGAATTTAAAGGTATCCGTCATGTTCCGTAACTCCAATGTCAAGGACATTCGGGAAATAAAAGAAAGAAAATTACTAGATGATTAAAATAGCAATCACCGTTGATACACCGGCTCAATACTGTGATATAAATCAACAATTCAGGTGTCCTAACTTGGCACTATTACTAAGCGATATTTTGGCAAGTCATGCTACGAATACCTACTTAATTCTAGTTAAAAGTTTTGCAACACTCACCCGATCGGGGTTAAAATCACACTGATTTTAACTTTTATTATTTATGCAGCAAATAAATTAGATGTTAGTTATAATATGCTCTAGGCAATAACGATAGGAGGTTGGCACACGCGATCACTCTGCCGATGTGTAGTGCGAAGTGAAAGGACCCTTGACCGGCCGTCGCAGCACGGCCGGTCGAGAGATTCCTTTTGTCTCTCGAGCCGTAGGTAATCCGCGAACGTTAGGCGTGCGGTGTGAAGAGGGGAAACATTCGTCCACAACCAGTTTCGTGCGCGAGTTTTGTGACGGTATCTTAATAATAATTCCTCTAGCGCCAGCTAAAAGTACCCTCAGCTGCGAGCGTAAATAGATATTTCATTTCAAGTACGATTCAAATGTGTTAGCAACCACGTACAACGTTACAATCGTCTTGTCAGTTCTGTTTTATTACTTCAGCTGATATCAACTCTGAGGCGCATACGACTAAAGTCGTTAAGAGTATGAAGTTGTATGCGCTGCTGAATGGGTCGCACTCACCTTGATTGATAGCTTGAACGATAAGTCACGGATAGTCAAAGATGATGGTTTATTGAATATATTTAACTACCACGTAACTAATGCTATAATTATGAATAATGCGTGAATGAGTACAGCTGACTAATGAACGCTGATTGTGTACTGTCGACGAAGTGACGTGACGGTTGTCGTTGAAGGTGACGGAAAGGTGCTGACTAATGCAATGCGTGCGTGCCATGTACGTATACATGACTCGTACAGAAGTCGAGAAGAATAAAACAGCAATAATACAGGAGAAAATTTTAACAAAGTACGAGAAAGTTACAGATATTTTTGCGTTATATTTCGATGGAAGGGAGGACAAGACAGCCAAAAATATATTTTTAGTAATCAAAAAAGTTACGTATTTTAAGAGACATTAATATCTATATATTTATATAAAAATAAATCCCTATTTCCCTTGGTCACGGCATCACGCGTGAACGCCTGGACCGATTTAACTAATTCTTTTTTGTTGTGTTTGTTATTGTCAGGTTCTTATGAAAAAAAAATGTAGTAGGTAGGTAGTAGTAGGTTGGTAGTAGTAGGTAGGTAGTAGTAGGTAGGTAGTAGTAGGTAGGTAGTAGTAGGTAGGTAGTAGTAGGTAGGTAGTAGTAGGTAGGTAGTAGTAGATAGGTAGTAGTAGGTAGGTAGTAGTAGGTAGGTAGTAGTAGGTAGGTAGTAGTAGGTAGGTAGTAGTGGGTAGGTAGTAGTGGGTAGGTAGTAGTAGGTAGGTAGTAGTAGGGTAGTAGTAGGGTAGTAGTAGGGTAGTAGTAGGGTAGTAGTAGGGTAGTAGTAGGGTAGTAGTAGGGTAGTAGTAGATAGGTAGTAGTAGGTAGGTAGTAGTAGGTAGGCAGTAGTAGGTAGGTAGGTAGTTGGTGACAGGACAACGTCTGTCGAGTCGGCTAGTCGATTATAAAAAGAACCAGTTTCTGTTTATGCTGGAACTACATGTTCCAGCATTTAATAGAGTAAATAATATTGAACGAGGTAGGTATCTACAGTTTTTTGACAAAAGAGAAGAAACAAGGCCTTAAAACAAACCTTAAGAAAATGGAGCAGATGCTGTTTTGGAGTTATGAAACTGCTTCGCCACACCCAAGAGATCCATCAAAGTGGTTACAAAGGCGTAAGTGTATACAACATGTCTAGAAGGAATGGGTTCTAAAAACCCAAATAAGCCTCCCGAAAGGTCCGACACGAAAAAGGATTTTTACTGCAGAAAATAGCGTTTTTAGGGTTCCGTTGCCAAATGGCAAAAAAACGGAACCCTTATAGATTTGTCATGTCTGTCTATCTGTCCGTTTAGCACAGCCACTTTTTTCCGAAACTATAAGAACTATGTTGTTGAAACTTGGTAAGTAGATGTATTCTGTGAACCGCATTAATATTTTCACAGAAAAATTGAATAAAAGCACTAAATTTAGGGGGTTCCCCAAAATAGAACTGAAACTCAATTTTTTTTTTCGTCAATCCCATACGTGTGGGGTATTTTTTTTTTTAAACTGAATTGTTTGCGCGAGAGACACTTCCAAAGTGGTAAAATGTGCCCCCCCCCCCCCCATGTAACTTCTAAAATTAGAGAATGATAAAACTAAAAAAAATATATGATGTACATTACCATGTAAACTATCACCAAAAATTGGTTTGAACGAGATCTAGTAAGTAGTTTTTTTTTTAATACGTCATCTATCGTAAACCGCAATTTACCTTTCATTTACAACGAACTGCAAAAACTTTTATACTATGTTACTTGCTGTTACGGAACCCTTCATGGGCGAGTCCGACACGCACTTGGCCGCTTTTTTATTTTTTGTTTCAATTCCTGAAGCTGTTTCTTAAATTAACAATTTTGTTTATTAAAATGTAGGTTTATTTTAATCTTTACAGTCACAATATTTCATAATTATATAGTTATCATTTTATTCTAAGAGTGTAGGAAATGTCTAAAAAAACTGAAAAGGCGGAATTGCTAATTCCCCGGCGGGGGCTCAAGATCCTAAACTAGAACTTCCAAATTAAGTTAGGTATGTTATTCGTATTTATTTATTTAAAGCAACTTTTCATTTATTTTAAACAAAATGGGTAAAAAAAAAATATGCACACATGAGTGACCAATAATTTAAAAATAATGTCAGTTTGAAGTAGATTTGATAATGGTACCATTCATAATTGTTGTTTGTGCCTTAAAAAGTGAATTATTGCTATTAATGTGGAATTGGAGACTAGTTACTGAAGCAAAAAAAAAATGATATTAGAATGATATTTTTTTTTTTGAAAATGATATTTTTTTCTAAATTAAATAAATATCACTGGACATTAACACACAGCACCATCTCGTGCAACACTAAGCAAGGCTTGTGTCGTGGAGACCAGATAGTTGATATACTACTTATATACTTTTTTGTTTGTAAATACATACTTATTATACATTTATAAACATCCATGGCTCGGAAACAAATGTCCATGCTCATCACACAAACATTTGCTCCTACCGACCCAGGACCCTATGTCCATAGGTTCTACTATAAGCCATTTCAAGGTTATCCATTAATTACCGGACAGACATTTTTTAGATTTTTTCAGCATTTCTGGTGAAGTCACCTGATTTTGTCGACCACTGCGATGTGATGTTGTAGCAGCTCCTATGGCCGTACGACACAAACATGGGCCCCACCTGGGCTCCTTGTAGCCGGCGCCACTCGTCGCTTCCACCGTCACGACATGGTTCCATTCAAGCTAAACATTCAGTATTGTAGCTTGTTAATCCTGTCCGCTCCGGCAGACTCGTATTAATTACAAAATTGTCAACAACAAACAAAAAGAAACTGCAATTAATTAAAATATTTCGTCCACTTTGTTTTCATTATCCGGTGCGCGACGCGCGCGGGGCGCGGGGCGCGGGGCGCGGTGTTGTGTTGTCCAATCTAAGTCGGCTTTGTGTCGGTGAGCCTCTTGCCAGACTCACAGCTAACATTATGATTTCATTTTAACTTTTTTCCAAGATTGTTTGTGGAAATGAAAAAGCTCGTAAATGAGAAAATGTCGAGTGCCCGAGCCGCACATTAATGAGTAACTAACTATACCTGTACCTACCACAGTGTGTGACTATTCATTTTGTCTATAGTTTAAACGGTTCGGTTCTATTTCAGTAATTCATTCATCGCGTACAAATTAGAATAGGTAATTAGGTAATCACTGGAGCAAAGTTCTGACCTCCGCACGCAAGTTAAGTCAACCTTTTATCTATTTAATACTACCAGAAAGTTCTTCAACCCTAAAAAGTTGCGAAACTTGGTTACAAATTATATTTTAAATAATCTAGGCTAATATTTTACATTCTTAAATTCGAAGAGATATAAAGAATAAAGCTAGATTTCATAAAACTTTCAAAAATACAAAGCTGGGTAGCGAATTTAAAGTAAAGTACCTAGAGCTCGTATGAAAAAATCAAGAGAAATTGCACAGTTACACTAAGAACACAAGTTTAAAATACAAAATTAATTTTCAAAAGACCCAAAATTGTGCTGAACTGTTACGAGATTGTGGCAGGGTGCTGGCAGAGCCCCTGCATCATATCTTTAATACTTGCAACGTACAAGCAAGCAACGTTTCCGCCCAGGTGGAAAATTATGCGAGTGATTCCGGTTCCCAAAGGTAAGTCAGGTCCGGATGTCCGCCATGGGATCTGGAGGCGATAGTTCTCGCGCGCCTACATGAATGGCGTGCGGAGGCACTACGCCGGGGGGAAACTCCGCTGCCGCGGCAAGTCACTGCTCAGCGGACGGACCTCCGGCGCGATCTCATGGCGACATGGAGAGAGCGACTGTCGCAACCCCGTGCAGGGCACGCCACGATAGTGGCGGTAAGTCTCCTCTTTGAGGAGTGGCTTGAGAGGCGCCACGGCGTCCTCACCTTCCGCCTGACGCAGGTCGTCACCGGACACGGATGTTTCGGGAGGTACCTGCACCAAATCGGGCGGGAGGAAACGCCCGGGTGTTTCCACTGCGAGGATCGACCGGAGGACACGGTGGAGCACACGGTGGAAGTCTGCCCTGCGTGCGCGGAGCACCGCCGTGTCCTCGTAGCGGCGATCGGCGGCGGCGACCTCTCGCGTCCGGCCCTGGTTCAATCCATGGTCCGGAGCGAGACGGAATAATAATAATAATCTGCTCTGGCAACCCAGAGTCAACAAGTCGTTGTCATTCAAAATATATATTTTTTTGCATTTTAACAATTTACAGATATTATTTGAACAAACCAAATACCAGCTCGGTTTTTATAAATACAATAGTTTTAAATTCATATATAAACAACAAAATGAAGTCCTTATATTACATCAAGATCCGTAAAAAAAAATCTGTGACCCGAAATGACATAATATGTCAATTGACGACTGAATAAACGAAATAATAAAATAAAATTAAACAACGACAATGTTGACCAGAGCTGCAGCTCGTCGCGCACGTCTACCGCCTCCGGACCCGTCGCTCAGCTCCGCCTCGCCGCTGCCGGAACCCAGCCCCACCGTGAGTGCTGTGACACCGGCCATGGCAGTTGCGTCGAGCTCGAGCCACGAGTATTTCTCTCCGCCCACGACGCAACCACCTGCTCGTCGACGGGGAGGACGCCGGCCGCCGGACGGCTTAGGACTTCGAGGCCCACCGGCTTCTGATAGGGTCCCAGCTCCCGGCGGAAGTGTGCAGCGCATGCGATGGACGTCATCGAACAATGAAAACGTCATGCGCGCATACTATGGGGCTACAGAGGGGGGAAACAACCTGACCGCGTACCGTGTTAGGATGCTCTCTCTGTTTCAGGTGCTTGAGCCAGCTGTCAACGTGTCGGCACAACGACTGTCGGATCAGGTGCGAGTCATCCAGCGTAATCGTATGTTGGATGACACCGTACTTGATCGCTTGCGAACTGAAATGCAGAGTAGCCATGCCATTGCCACGCCGCCGGCGCAGGCTGTGGTTTCACCACAGTCTACCACAATACCAAATCGCGATGGCGATGTGAGTAGTGACATGGTTACTAATGTAAGTACCCAGTGCAATGAGGATATGAGGAGTGCTTTGGAGGGTGCGATTGGAGAATATCGGTTCATGACACCCGAACTTAGACCACGCTTACCTCGTTTGCCTATGCATTAAAAAAATAAAATGCTGGTGGCTGTTCTGGATTCGCAGTTGTCAAATTATTTTGATAACTGCGAAGACCTCACCGATGTTCACTCGATCCTGTATTGTGCGGCCGTAGCGGCATGTCGTGTAGCTCATGTCAAATTTTCTGATGACAGAGCTACACGACCAAAACCAGCCGTACCGACGTGGCAGTACAGGATTGAAAAACGTATTGGTGGGGCCAGAGCACTCATCGGCAAATTGATCTGCTTCAGGGAGGGCAATACTCGCCCTAGGGTGATGCGTTTTGTGACGCGAGCGTTCTCGGGGACTGGTATCAGTCCTCGAGACTACATATCCCGTGTCACAGAGCGCATCGACTTCCTGAAGCAGAAAGTGTATGCATGGGCAAGCCGTATTCGTAGGTATAAGCGGCGGGTGGACCGATACACTCAGAATCGCACATTTCAAAGAGATGAAGGGTTATAGGGCTTGGGAGCGACCGGACCAAGGTGTGGCTGACACGCGCCTGCCGGATGATGATGTAATGTGTTCGTTCTGGCGCAGCATCTGGTCAATGGCGCTTCCAAGCGCAAAATTTATCCAAGGATATTCCAAGGAATTTAACTGTGTCAGTTTCTGTCAAGGCGTTCCCTTCCTGCTCATAAGTATTTTTATCGGTGCCTTTTAATATAATAGTGGTATCGTCTGCAAATAATACACATTTATGATTCAAGATATTTACAAAATCATTAATGTAGAGCAAGAACAGTGGCGGACCTAAGATACTGCCTTGAGGCACGCCGTAACTATTTAACAAAAACGAAGACTGACATGACTCTCGCATTTTGGATCGATCATTATAACTAGATATTTCTACTGCCTGTACTCGATCAGTCAAATATGACTTGAGCCAGTCGTATGCTTTTCCTCTTACTCCGTATCTAGAAACTTTTTCTAATAACCGTTCATGACTGACATGATCGAACGCTAAAGCGTAAACTCATATCCATAAAAAGCACTGAAACAAGCATTTTATTGTCAATAGACTCCGTAATTGATTTAATTAATTGAAAGGCTGCTAAAGATGTGCTTCTATTCTTGCGAAAACCATTTTGTTCATCTTTTGATAATTTGGTGTTTTTCAATAAAGTTAGATAATTTATTATTATTATACTTTCTCAAAATTTTTCGAAAATATAGGTATTAGTGCAACGGGTCTGTAATTGTCCATTTGTGTTTTATCTCCTTTTTTATACAATGGTTTCACTACTGATCTCTTTAATATATCCGGAAACATTCCCTGTTCTAGTGAGAGGTTAATAACATATAAAAAAGGTTCCAGAATCACATTTACTTATAATTTTACAATGTCAGTGCGAATTTCATCATAGCCACTTGCTTTCGAATCATTTAGAGACATCACAACTTTCTTTAAATCACTGGTATCCAAAGGGTAGAGAAATATAGAATTGCCGATACCGTACACATACTTGTAGTACGGTACCTCAGATTCCACAAGCTTAAATTTCAAGGCAAGTTGCTGGTAAATAGTTCTGGCTACTTGGTTGTGCCCGTGCAAGTACTCGCCGTTAGCCAGACGAGAACAACCAGAAATAATATGTCTGATGGACTCACCCGGAAGGTGGCATGCCCGACACACGTCAACCGTCCCGTCCTTCAAAATATATTTCCGGTAGTTGTTCGTTAACATAACTTTGTCCATAATCGCACAGACAAAACCTTCAGTTTCCCCGAAAAGGTCACCAAAACGTAGCCAGGACACGGACGCTAGGAAATCTACATCGGGCCCATGAAGAGCCCGGTAGAAGCGTCCGTGAAGCTTCTTGCCCTGCCATTCTTTCTTGCAGTCATCGGTAGTAAGTACTTCAGGTTTGCGCCAGTTCTCTTTAGCCATGGACAGCGGGGTGAGTCCCTTGTCCACTGCGACCACATCTCTGTGCATACCCACCTCGGCTTTTAAAAAATTCTCTGAGGCTGCACACCTCGCGGTTGTGGAGGGTCTTCGCATTTAAAAAGCCTCGACCCCCGCACTTCCGCGGGATGTACAGTCTCATCACCGATGATCGTGGGTGATGCATCCGGTTTTCGGTCAGCAGTGTACGAACTCTTCTATCCAGGGCGTCGAGTTCGGTCTGAGTCCATTTGAGTATGCCGAAAGAGTACATTAAAACTGGCATGACCCAACCATTGAAGGCGCGCACCTTGTTCCTACCTTAAAGAAGGCTATTTAATACCTTCTTTAGGCGACCGAAGAAGCGCTCCCTCAATGATTGCTTCATGTCAGTTACGTTAATGCCTAACGCTTCTGACATACCCAAATACTTTTAGCTCTCGGATGAGGAAAGGGATCTTTGGTGTATGGAATCCGAGAGTTGAAGTCCCTCGGATCCCATAATCTTCCTTCGCTTTACATACATGTCTGCACATTTGTCCACAGCAAATTCCATCCCGATGGCGCTACTAAAAGTTTCGGTTACTTTCAGTAGCTCCATCAGTTGCAATTTGTTGGGGGCAAAGAGTTTTAGATCATCCGCTGGATGGTTATATTATAACCTGACCATCTTTCCTCAACCGGTAGCCTTGTCCTGAATTCTCCAGCAGTGTGCTTAGAGGATTCAGGGCTAAACAGAACCAAAGTGTACTCAGACTGTCGCCCTGGAATATTCCCCGTTTAATCCATACAGGTTCATTGTTCCCCTGAATCTGTCGACATCCTGGATATCGAAGGACATGACTCAAGGAAGGCGCGTAGAGTTGCATCAATCTTGTACAACTCCAGCACCCTCATGAGCCATGAATGTGGCACCGAGTCGTAGGCCTTCTTATAATCTATCCAACATGTTGACAGATCCTTGCGGGATCGACGGACCGGTTGGCTAATGGCCATGTCGATGAGGAGTAGCTCCTTAGTACCGTGGGACCCATTCCTACATCCATTTTTAGAGGCAGGCATAATAGAGTTGTTGTCAATGTGTGTATTAATTTTCGTTCTCAAAATAGATGTTAGAAGTTTATAGATCGTCGACAAACACGTGATCGGTCTGTAGTTCTTGGGTTCCGCGGGACTACCTAACTTATGGAGCAGGTGGGTAACACCTGTTGTTAAAAACTGTGTTAAGGACCCAGACTCTAAGGATGACTGGAATTGGGATGCCAGGCAAGTGAGTGAACTAATAAACCACTTGAGCCAGAAGTTATGCAGTCCGTCCGGTCCTGGTGATTTCCAATTTGGTAATGGACGAACTGCTCTGAATAGGCTCACACACTCGCTCGACATCACGCATCCAGTCCGCCTCAGAATGACAGACGGGCACCGACCAGATGCTGCGTCAGAAGGAACTCGTGGCGGCATCACCCGGGCGGCACACATCCGTCATATTTTGCTGAGGTCTCTCCCAAGCTCTGTATACCCACCTCTCATCGCTCTGGAACATGCGATTCTGCGAGTACCGATCAACCCGCCGCTTATACCGCCGTATACTTCTCGCCCATGCATAAACTTTCTGCTTCAGGAAGTCAATGCGCTCTGTGACACGGGACATGTATTCTTGAGGACTGATTTCAGTCCCCGAGAATGCCTGCCTCACAAAGCGCATCACACGAGGTCGTATATTGAGTACCCTGGCCCCGTCAATACGGCGCTTGATCCTGCGCTGCCAGGCTGGTACGGCTGGTTTTGGTCGAGTATCTATGTCACAATTTGGGAACTTGACATTAGCTAAACGACATGCCGCAACAGCCCCACAGAACAGGATCGAGTGTGTATCAACGAGGTCCTCGCTACTATCGAATATATTCTTGAGTTGCGAGTCCAGGGCACACACCAGCGCCCTATTTTTTTATGCATGGGTAACTGTGGAAAATGAAAAGAAAAGAAACAATGTACTGCTCTTTAAATTAGAAGAGACCGAGAAAAATTCAATGGACCAGATTAAAGCTGTAAAAGAAATCATGGAAAAGGATCTAAACATTTTAATTGAAGACAGTGATATTCAGAACATTTATAGAATTGGAAACAAAACTGAAGAGAAAACTAGACCTCTCTTGATCTCATTTTCAAATTACTGGAAAAAATTAGAAATTTTAAAAAACAAGAAAAAACTGCACAAGGTTTATATAGTAGAAGATTATCCAAAAGCGGTATTAGAAAAACGCAAATTACTACAGCAACAACTAAAGGAAGAAAGAGCCAAAGGAAAATATGCTTACATAAAATACGATAAGCTGATAGTGAAGGAAGACAACGCATATAACATAGAAAAAAGGAAAAGAGAAGAATCTACGTCCCCTGGACCACACACAAATCCTAAAAAGCAAATTAATATGGCTACAAACGTCAAGATAAATAGAACGAATGCGTTCGATATGATGAGAGCTAGATCCAATTCGATGTCTTGCACACCATCAACTAGCAAAACCAACTAGCAATTAAACATCAGCTACCGGAAGCGGAACAACCCCAATCCGGCTGGTCCCCGTGGGGTTGACAGACCACTACCCTCAAAAACCTCCCTATCTACCCAAATGAAGACAAACAAAATACATATAGCAACCTTAAATACAAGAACATTAAGAACAGAAGAAAGGCTTATTGAACTTGAAGAAGCACTGAAAGATATTAGATGGGATATAATAGGACTCGGTGAAGTAAGAAGATCCGGAGAGGAAATAAAAGAATATAATGAGTATATATTCTATTACAAAGGGGAAATACAGGGGAAGTACGGTATAGGATTCCTTGTTAAAAAAGAATTGAAACAATACATAGAAGAGTTCAAAGGCATATCGGATAGAATCGGAATTTTAAACATTAATTTACCTGGCTTCAAGAACCCATTCTCAATTATACAGATATATGCTCCAACAGATCAAGCAACCAACAATGAAAAAGAAACATTTTATAATAATCTCAACGAAACAATGCAAAAAGTAAATAAGAACACCATATTGATGGGGGACTTCAATGGTCAAATTGGAACAAAATCAGACACAGGAGAATACATAGTAGGTAAATATGGCCAGGGAAAGAGGAACGACAATGGGCAACGACTGATAAACTTCTGCTTAGAACAGAACTTGAAAGTAATGAACACCTTTTTTCCCAAGAAACGTAAAAGGAAATGGACCTGGATGTCTCCAAGTGGTAGAGATACAAACGAAATAGACTTCATAATAACGAATAGACCAAAAAATTTCAACAACGTCAGTGTGGTGTCAAATCTAAACTTCAATTCTGACCATAGAATGGTAAGAGGAACTATCGTGGGAAAAGACATAAAAGTACAGAGAAGAAAATTCTATGGAACGAACTGCAGGGCCATAACACATATACCAGAACAAAACCGTAAAGACTTAAAACTATCTTTAGACATGGTTGAGAAACAGAATAATGTTCAAGAAAAATATAATATCTTAGAAAAGGCGCTATCAAAAATAAACAAATGTAAAATAAGAGATACAAGCGACAAGCTCGGAGATGAAGCCAGATTAAAAATCAACAAGAGAAAAGAAATGATAACAAACAGGAAAGAAAACCGTGAACAAATAGCAAAGATAAGTAAGGAAATTTCAAAAGCAATTAGAAATCATAGAAAAACAAACCGGCTTAATGTAATAAGGGAGCAAATAAATAAAACAGGAGGCATTAAAAGTGCCTTAAAACAACTTAAAGAACATTCGACATGGATACCGAAGACGATAAGGAAAGATAAAAATAACAAAATACAAATTGCGACTAAACGTCGACATATATTACAAACAGCAACAGATTTTTATAAGGAACTGTATATGGATAACATAAACGAATACACGGACAAAACAATACCAGAAGAAGACTCAAACCCGGAACCAGTCCCAAGTATCATGCAAAGCGAAGTAAGAAGAGCCATACAAACACAGAAAGCTGGGAAATCACCTGGAGATGATAAGATAACTAATGAGCTACTAACAAATACCATAGAAGAGATAATACAACCATTTACACACATCTGCAATGAAATTTTAAATACAGAACAAATTCCTTCCCAATGGACATCATCAACAATAATACTCTTACACAAAAAAGGAGATAAAAAGGAGATTAACAATTACAGACCCATCAGTTTGATGCCAAATTTGTACAAAGTCTTTAGCAAAATATTATTACACCGCATGACTAAAAATCTAAACAGTAATCAACCCAAAGAACAAGCAGGATTCCGCTCTGATTTTTCAACACTTGATCACATACATACTGTTAAACAAATAATTGAGAAATGCAATGAATACAACCGCCCGTACTACCTGGCTTTCGTCGATTATAATAAAGCATTCGACTCTTTGAAGCATAATTACATATGGGATGCATTAAAAAACCAAGGGGTAGAAAGTAAATTCATTAGGATCATCAAGAAAATATATGTCAACAGCACAGCAAAAGTGCAACTCGAAAACATAGGAGAACAATTTAAAATACAGAAGGGCGTGAGACAGGGTGACCCGTTATCGCCCAAAATATTTAATGCCG
This sequence comes from Xestia ashworthii, assembly GCA_950022955.1. Taxonomy (NCBI): domain Eukaryota; kingdom Metazoa; phylum Arthropoda; class Insecta; order Lepidoptera; family Noctuidae; genus Xestia; species Xestia ashworthii. The sequence continues at coordinate 28,006,109 of OX465549.1, read as the reverse complement.
TTTTGGAAAATATCTTTAGGCAACTCAACTGGGATACTTTTGGCATTAACATAAACGGGGAAAAATTGCACCACCTAAGGTTCGCCGACGATCTCATTTTGTTCGCAGAAGATCCCATCACACTACGAACAATGCTACAACAACTAGCATCAGAGAGTAAAAAGGCGGGATTATCGATGAATACAAGCAAAACTAAATTAATGACAAACAAGAACGAAGTCAAAATTGAGGTGGGCGAAGATGAGATCGAATACGTAAATGAATATGTATATCTGGGTCAAGTCATATCGGTGAAAGAGCTATCGACGAAAGAAGTAGAAAGACGAGTAAACAACACCTGGCAAAGATACTGGTCATTCAGGGAAATCATGAAAAATAAATATGTGCCCATCTCGGAAAAGAGAACCGTCTACAACACCTGCATACTTCCATGCCTCACTTACGGCTGTCAGACCTGGCCATTAACACAAAAGATTGAACACAAACTAGGTGTATGCCAAAGAGGAATGGAAAGGAGCATGATGGGTCTAAGGTTGAAAGACAAGTGGAAAGCTACAACAATTAGGAACACCACAAAAGTAGCAGATGTCAAAGTAAAAATACGAACCCTAAAATGGAAATGGACAGGTCATATGATGAGGACACAAAAAGAAAAGTGGACCAAAAAAGTTACAGAATGGTACCCGAGGGACGGAAAAAGACAAAGAGGAAGGCAGATAAAAAGATGGGAGGATGATATACCCAAGGGTTGGAGGAGTAAGGCAAGAGATCGACAAATGTGGAGGGAACTTGAGGAGGCCTATGTCGCAGGACGGCCTGACCTGGCAGCTGATAACAAGAAAAACTAAAAGGAAAAATGTATAATTTAAGTTTAGATAGTTATAATAGAATAAGAATATTTTTAAGTTTAGATAAATTAGTAATTTAAGTTTGATATACCTATTTTTATTTTTTCCAAATTAGTTAATACTGTGTAAGAAGGTCAGAGAAAAATAAAGGCTATTTTTATTTTTATTTTATTTATTTATTTATTTATTTAACTGTGGTAATCGGGGTCTAAGTTCAGCAGAAGTTGATCGATACTCACGAAGCGCATCCTCCAGAGCGCTCCTCAATCGGTCGTTCCACTGGCTACTTACCGTAGCAACCCCATCATCTTCCAGCAGGGTTGGACCGCGGTGGGGTTGCATGAATAGCTGATGCTTGTACCGCCGTTTGTACCTGAGTGAAGATGATACGGTTGTTTAGTACCTCTGAGCGTAGCCTATCAAGCGCGGCGTCGTAAAGTTATCGTTGGCGCTGATGTTAACGCGTCATCGTCTCTGTGGTATGGCAAGGTTAGGTCAACGGATTCCGACCGACGTTGTGCTGTTGAAGATTTTATTGCTGAAATGAACCTATCGATTCATAATACCCCTGATGCACCACCTACTTTTTTCAGCCTAATGGGCGAATCTTGTATTGACGTCACACTTTCTAGTGCAGACGTTCGCTTGGATAGGTGGCGTGTCTTACCAGATGCGTCTTGTAGTGATCATCGCCTGATCGTGTACGAATTTGTTCTGATGTCTACTCAAGGTCCGACTCATATCACTGGTAATTTTAGATTGATTTAAAAAAAAAAAAAAAAAAAAAAAAAAAAAAAAAAAAAGGTCCGACTCATATCACTGGTAATTTTAGATATAAAAGTAAAGGCGCGAACTGGGAATTCTTTAGCTCGCTTTTTGCAAGTCACGTCAAAGACTTCACTCGTGATGGGCTGTCAGCTGAAGAAAGTGCTGAAATTATGTCAGACACCTTCACTTACTTACGACGCATGCTCCGCAGGCGTCTTAACCTTTGATTTCCATTATGATTTCTGATTCATCCACTGGGTGTATTTTAACATCATTGTCATCATTTTCAGAGTCGCTTTGATCTATGTCTTGGCTTATGAAAACTTGTACAGTGCTCCAGGCACTGTACAAGTTTTCATAAAAGTTGGTTGCGTAGGATCTCTTTTCGGTCATGTGTTGTTTTTCGAGGGTCGTGAAGTCCTTCTATCCATGTTTTATGAGATCGCAGTTCCTTGTACGCTTTTTTTGTACTTCCTGTGAAATTAAGGTGTTTTTCAATGGTAAGTTTTCGATGGTTTGAGTAGTCTTTCCGGACATATTTGCTAACCAGTTTATAAAGTGCTTTCAACTCATTTTTCATAGCTCGCGTTTTAGGTTTTATTTTTTGTAAAACACTTCTGCGTTGTATTAGCCCTGCATTATGAGCTGATATCACGCTGCTTCTTTCTTCATCTTTGTTATGTACGACCGCTTTCCTCAGACTATCTTCTAAGATGTTAACTATTTTGTAGTAGCATTCTTGTACTATGGCTATAAGTGAAACATTAACTCTTAATTGTTTGTAGATAAAATATTTATTTTGGTGATCAAGTAGTCAACTACTTAGGTCAATAACTCCGTATGGAACACGAATTGGCGGTAGTCGTGTAAAAGGCAAAAGGGTTCCTAAAAAACTCTATCTAATGATGCCAAGAATATCATAATTGGTTGCAAATAAAGTCTTAATTTCGGTGTCCAATTAGTCAGCTATTTAGTTTAATAAGTCTGAACGGTCAGCGAATTAGTGTTAGTTAGGTCAGTAGCAAAAGTTGTCATTTTAAGCCCTCTCCAATGGTATAATTAATGTTATTTATATTGATCACATAGAAAATCTTAATTTCGGTGCTGAATTAGTCACGTATTTAGATGAATAACACCTAATGGACATCGAATTGTTGAAATTCGTGTTACTGTCAAAGACTCTTCTTAAAAAGCTCTATGAAATAGATTATATTTTATTATTTTGGTAACCCAGAAAACCTTAATTGGTTGCCACGACAATCATAACTTCGTAGTCCAAGTAGTTCCCTATTTAGCTCAAAAACTCCGAACAGACTGCGATTGCCAAAAGTGATGTTAAAGCTCTTTTCAATTATGTTTATCTTATGGCTATTAGACCTTGTGGCAGATGCCTATAGTTTGAAGCCCATTCTCCTTAAGACTGATGCTTCAGGGTAGCCCGCGATATTCAAATTTTCTTACGTTTTGTCTAAACGGTAGTATCATCTACGAATAATATAGTATATTGGTTGGTGGAGTTGTGCCGTTCGTTTATATCGGGTGTCCGGTAATTAATGGATAACCTTGTAATGGCTTATAGTAGAACTTATGGCCATTTAGAAAAAAAAAAAATATCTATCCTAAGTATAAAATATAATAAAATAAGATAAGTATAAAAAAACACAATTACTTTTGCCTTATTTTACTTTATTGAACACTGCGACTAGAAATGTATGAAATTCAACGGTTTTTTTTTGTTTTAATATTATACGCTAACTATTCTGATAGATAGATAGTAAATAGTAATATGAAAGTTCATTTATTTTGGAAAATTAGCATAAATTATTTTTTAAACGAAGTTTAAACATCTTGGGTAAAACAAAAAATGTATGCATAGATGATCAATAATTTTAAAATGATGTCAGTTTCAAGTAGATTTGTATTTGGCAATTCAGATTGTATCTTCCTTAAATAGTGAATTATTGCTATTAATTTAGAAAAGGAGAAAAAATACTGAAGTAAAATCTTGTAAAATAGCCCCCATTCTTATGCAGGCCCTACATCTGCGTATGAATTTTTTTAAATGATAGATTTTTTTCGTATTTTTTGCGAATGGTCATTAGTTCAAATAAGCCATTTCAAGGTTATCCATTAATCCGGACACCCTGTATATATTTCAAATAATGGGGGCCAAAGACACTTTCGCTGTGGTACACCACAATAGTTTGCCAGGTACGGTGACCTAAAGGTTTTCTGTGTGTTAGTTTCAAAACACATTTTTAAATCTCCGTACATTGTTGTCGGTCTCTTAAGGGGCCGGTGGAGCATGCGTTTTTCATACAAACGTAATACCAAAATAATGTGAAAATCAAACATATTCTGAAGGTAGTGTGTATATATTTCGATTGTGTTATAGAATATCTATGTTCCCAAACAAATATTTTTAAAGGATAATGATATAAATACGAGATATGAGGTTTTTTAAATTTCTATGGAAAATTTTTTTTTTTTTCTTAAAACTCTTGTTTAAATCGGTGTACATTCAAAATATGTGTTTGGGAACCTATATATTCTGTAATCCAATCAAAATAAATACACACTACCTTAAGAACATGCATGATTTACAAATTATTTTGGTATTACGTTTGTATGAAAATCGCATGCCCCGCAGGCCTTTTAAGTAGATTTCAAACCAACTTAACACAACGCCTCGTTATAGCATATTGCTCAATTTTACCCAATAAGGTTTCATGACATACCATATGAAACGCCTTAGTCATATCCAAATATACTGTTACTGGAATTTATTTCTTTTTTATTGATAGCATCCATAATTTCCATAACTAGTTTATGTAACTTGTTGTTTTTGAATTCTCATTGAAAAGGACTAGATCAGATACTTAATTGCATGAGAGCGAACAACTCTCGATACCTGCATCAGGCGTCAGAAGGACAGTCATGTGATCGCCGCTGATACCGCACAGCACCGATCGGCAGTTCGGCACCACACGGCTTCGTGCCCCGCCGCACGTCGCCGCCGCCGCCGCGCCTGGACGTTTAGACGTTACACCGACGTTATGTGACTGCTCGTTGATTACAATCGGCAGCCATCAGTCGGCGCATGCCGGCGCCGTTGTTAGCACATTACACAACTTGAGCGCAGTACAGGGGCGATGCCGCGCACTAGGCGCCCTGCGCCGCGCCCCGGCCGGATCTGGGAGACTTGTTATTTTAAATAAATCATATTTTCGCTTCATTTGACAGCCGACCACGTTAAACCCATTCCTAGTGGGAGCTCCGAGGTTTTGCAATCTGGACGAGTAAGATGGAGTGACACGTGGTACGCGGAGGGAAATGCCTCGTTTATCTTAGGAGCGGAAGCGCTCGCCATCCATCATGCGAGACGGCCGGTCCGGCCTGCACGGAACCATTTACATTTCTATTTTGTCACTTATTGATCATTGTAAACATAGCATTTGCAACAAATCGCACACTAATAATATAGCTACCCCAGGTTTATTAAATCCTAGTTCAAGCATGATGGTGCACAGAGAGTTTTCCACCCGTCTACTTAAACAACTTTTGCTGAGAAGCTCATATACTTACGATTCGTGAAAATAAAAACAAATCCTACACAACAGTAAACATTAGGCAGACTATTTCGATGTAAGTAAGAAAGGTTTTTATATCAGACTCAAGTTGTTTTACATGTTGGGTCGAATCAATCATTACAGAACATGTCAGTAACTAAATGGCGCATTGTACACGCATCAATCATAATTACGCGGTCATGGTCAGGAGCACTGAAGCTTGGCCCGAGAGCAGCCCGAGCGGCCCGAGCGGCCCGAGCGGCCCTAACGGGACTGATCTCTTGCGGAGCCGTGCGCTCAATCCATAACTGTCGCCGTTTTGCAACTCATTTGACACTGAGCAACAATATACACTGACTTTTATATTATGAACTCCAGAACCTCCGTTACTTGCACATTCAATATCTGAAATAAACTCACTTCGTGATAAAATATAAACATATTTTCATAAAAACAGTGTTTTTAATCAACTTCAAAAAACCGAATACTCGAAGACGCCTGAACCGTTTTGGATAAAAAAATTGTTTTGAAAGCTATTTAAATTTTATCGAAATCGGTCTAGCGGTTTTTTAAAAACCTAAAAAAAATTGTGTAAGTATGTACATAGATGATAAATATTTTCGTTTACTCCGAAACCTCGCTTTCTCAGTGGAACAGTGCGCAAATATTTGAATAGGTCTATAGGGCCACTAAAAATAAAAAAGCTTTGCAGCAAAAACCAAATTCAATTTAAAAAAATTGCTAAAAATCTGAATCAAACATACAAAAGTCCTCGACTTCTGAAGCTTTTATAAGATTGACGTGTCTGTGTGCATATGTGTGTCTGCGTGTGTGTGTCTGTCTGTGGCATCGTAGCTCCCGAACTGATTTTGATTTTGATTTGTTTAAAAGGTAAATTAGTTAGGAGTGTTCTTAGCATATGTTTGATGAAAATCGGTCCAAGATGACCGCCGCCACAAAACGGCGGATTACATATTTTTTCACGACTCCCTTAATTTGGATATCAAATGAAAGGGCTTGACTAGTAGAATGTACACTATGTTGAAAGGGAATGAGGTGATAGTGAATGTTAACTAATTAATTATTTTCTTATCAAAACCCTAGATTGAGGAGCTCGTGGCTAAATAATAGCTGTGCTTGCCGAGGTTGCTCTGTGGATGGGTGACCACCCGCACATACCGAGTTTCCTCCATGCCTCGGAAAGCACGTTAAGCTGTTGGTCTTTAAATGATAAATGATATTTATTCAGCAAGTAGGTGTTCCCAAACACTGTTACACGTCATTTTTTTTAACTAGATGGGGCCGGTGTTTCGTACCTGACTACTCTGAGAAGAAACTCTCAGAGGTCATAGTCTCTTTTGAAGTCCAGACAATCCTGCTTAATTCAAATGAAAACTATGCAGATTAGTGTCTGAGATGGTCTTTTGAAGAAAGTACCACACAGATTTGAGTGTACCTGTCCAGTCAGTGCAGTGACTGTATCAGTTATCGTGTAGCTCGACTTATAACTCAAGGAGCTCAACGAAACGACGAACAATGCCAAAGAATGTCATTTGAGTAGGTTAACATCATTATGAGTGATGGGTAAAAAATCTTCTACAAAATGTACATACGTGCTGTCTGTCCTATCCGAACGCATATCTGTTTTATGAGGCAGACGTGACAATGCATCCGCACAATTTTTTTTTGATGCGACATATTCTATGGTATAATTATATGCGGACAACAGTACTGCCCATCTCTGTAAACGAGATGCGGCCATAATTGGTATTCCTACCTTATTTCCTAAAATATACGTTAAGGGTTTATGATCGGTTCGCAGCACAAACTTCCGACCGTACAAGTATTGGTGATACTTCCTGATTCCGAAAACTATTGACAGTGCTTCCCGATCAATCTGTGAATATGATCGCTCCGCTACACTAAGAGACCGCGAGGCATAGGCTATCGGCCGCTCACCGCTTGGTGTGATGTGGGACAGCACGGCGCCGACCCCCACGCTACTCGCGTCAGTAGTCAACACGAGTGGTAGCTCGACCGAGTAGTGCGTTAGCACCCCACTACTAGCTAGCATCGTTTTAACCTTAACAAAAGCATTTTTACATTCTTCACTCCAAACATATTTTACTCCTGATCTTAATAAGTTGTACATTGGGGCTAAAATTGTACTTACGTTTTTTATGAACTTAGCATAATACATAACCATACCTATAAAGGCCCTCAACTCCGATATATTCGTCGGCGCCGGCGTTTCTATAATCGCTTTGACCTTATCTGTACAAGTATGTACACCGTCTGCACTGATGACATGCCCCAAGTAAACTACAGATTTAGCAAAGAATGAACACTTGTCTTTCCGCACTCGTAACCCATACTGCTCTAATCGATCAAAAACTTTGCATAAATTAGTCATGTGCTCAGACACCGTGCGCCCCGTTATGATGACGTCATCCAAAAATACACCTACCTGCGGCAAATCCGCAAACATCTGTTCCAAACGTATCTGAAATATGGCCGGGCTCGACGCAAGGCCGTACACTAATCTGTTATAGCGAAACAACCCCTTGTGTGTGTTAATAACGGTGTATTTGCGTGACTCATCTAGCTCAAATTGGGCATAAGCTTGAGAAAGATCCAGCTTGCTGTAATGTTCCCCACCGTTCGACCGAACTAGTAAATCTTCAACCCTAGGTAGTGGATAGCGGTCGACTTCTATTACCTTATTCAACGTGAGCTTATAATCGGCGCATATCCTTATGCTGCCGTCCTTTTTATCGACGGGCACGATAGGCGTCGCCCAGTCGGAACGCTCGACCGGAGTGAGAATGCCGTCCCGCACGTGCTGATCCAGCGTGCGCTCCACCGGCTCGCGCAGCGCATACGCCAGCGGGCGCGCGCGCATGAACACCGCGGTCGCGCGTCCGGCCGCAAGTGAATGCCGACCTTACCACCAGTGAACCGCCCCAAACCGTCCGTGAATACTTTACAGTATCTGGAACTAAACATATCTATATCAAACTTTAATCCATTGCAGATGCTATTGTTATTTACATAAGTACGATAATCCAATACTGGCAGCTGTATTGCTAATGATGCCAACCACTGCCTACCTAACAACGTTGTTTTGCTATTTTTTATCACATACAAGTCTAACTGTTTACATTTATCTTTATATTTGACTAGAGGTTTGATAACTCCCAGTGGTTTAGTGGTTTCTCCTGTATAATACCGCAAAATAATATTACTCTCCACAATTTTTAAGTCATTAAAGAACTTATTATAGGTGTGTTCATTTATACATGAGACAGCACTACCTGTATCGCACTCAAACTTCATTACTTTTCCCTGAACCTCTAATGACACAACAATAGGCCTGCACTGTGAAACTGTCAATTCATTAAGTTCAATTATTATTACCTCGTCACTATCGTCGCTGTTCACTACATCCTTTTTGCACTCGGCCTCGACGGTATAATGCTGTGTCAACCGCGGACACATACGCCGCAAATGGCCCTGTTGGTTACACACCCGACATACATAGCGCCTGAACTTGCAAACGGCCTCCTCATGCGGGCCGCCACAAGCTCGACACTCCCGCTGTCGCCGCTCCCGCTCCACCGGGCCGCCCGCAAGCGCCGGCGCCGGCGCCGCTGATGCGACGCGGCCTGCCTGCGGCCGCTTACGTTGTGTGTACTCGCCTTCCCGCGAGTGGCCACTCGCGCGGCCTTTTACCGCTCCGCCGCTGCCGCCACCGCCCTGCCGCTTATTGATCATCAGCTGACAATCCACCGCCGCCTTGTGCTCACTGACCGTCTGCTCCACGACCACTGCTGCATCTTTCTCTGCCGCCTCCATGCTTACGGCCAGATTATATGCTTTCATGAAGTCTAATTTAGCCTCTGCAAACAGTCTTTGTCTAATCGTTTCACTTTTTATCCCGGCAACCAGCTGGTCTCTCAAACTTTCTTCCAACCATGCTCCGAACTCACAAGTTTTTGACATTTTCTTTAAAACCGCCACGTAGTCTGATATCTGTTCACCGATAAGTTGTTTGCGATTACGGAATTTATAACGTTCCGCTAATTCACTCGGTTTTGGTTGAAGATGTTTCCCCATAATAACCGTTATTTGTTCAAAAGTTTTTGTGTTTGGTTTCGCCGGTGTACATAAATTCACTAACAGCTCGTAGCTGGCTGCACCCATTACAGTTATTAACGTCGGCACTTGTAACTCACTTGATATTTTATTAACTACTAGCGGACGTCCCGCGGTTTCACCCGCATAGTTCCCGTTCCCGTGGGAGTACGGGGATAAAATATATCCTATGTTACTCGTGGATAATGTAGCTTTCGAATGGTGAAAGAATTTTTAAAAACGGTCCAGTAGTTTTTAAGCCTATTCATTACAACCAAACAAACAAAGTTTTCCTCTTTATAATATTAGTGTAGATTAAAACAATATCAACCTACCCACTATTACTTATGACTACTACATACATCACACTATCAAGGCTATGACTTTTGTTTTCTATAATCTTAAATGTGTACCAAAGGCTACTCAGCATGCTAAAAAGTGATACCTTTATTTCTTGCAAAAATCCTTTTAAAACTTGATCACCGAAATTGTAAAATTTTGTTCCGAGTAAACCGAAATCACGTTCTTAAATTTTTGGCGGGTAGACCTGGCGATATGGTGCGCTACAATTATCACTGCGCGTAAGTGCACGACTGTCTCTAGCCGGCCAGGAATTTATTGTTCGTTTAAACTCATTGGTGGACAAAACTACCGTTGACATGTACTCATAAACTATTAGTCTAAACATTAAAAAATAATTAGCTTCTTGTAGGGCAATTAATACTTAACACAAACAAAATACTTTTTCCTATATACGAGTATGTTGGAGATTATCTTCCAGAGAGGTAAATGCTGTGTACGAAAGTGATTGTGGACAGAACACAGAAATTGATAATTCGTCATTTACCGATGTTTTTCTTAGAAAGTAATAGTCTTATAAATATAATTTAAGTGTCTTCATTTAGATTCACGCCACTTTAATTCTGAGAAAAAAAAAATCGTTGCATTATCTGTAAAGCAGCACTGCGTTTTCAGCCTAGACGCGTAAATTTTTCGCATGAGAAATTCACTCATAAAGTGTTTTAAGGTTAGGTTATATTAATCAGTATTTCTCAGGAATGGCACATTATCTTTTCATGAGAGTGCTACCACTGGGCAAGGGGGACCCCTCCTTCCCTCACCGCGTTGAATACCATCGCATGCATTTCACTAAAAATAATGCGTTTTATTGTGAGCAGTATTTTATTTTATTTTATATATTCAGGGACAATAAACAGCTACAATATATTGTGTTGGAAAAATAGTAAAAATAGAGTAAAAATAGTACAAAACATTAACAATATTGCAGCCCACTACATTATCCGCATATTGACACGAACGAATAAAATAATGAGTGCCAATAAATAGGTAAAAATAAAATAATATTAAAACTTACATCAAATTAATAAACAATAAATAATGATAGAAACACCAAATAATTCAAGAAAGATCAGTTAATTAGTAATCATTAAACATTTAGTAATTAATAAACATTAAATAACTTAGCAATTAATAACATTAAACAATAAACTTAACGAAATATTAATTACATCATGCAAATTAGATGTTCAAATTGATTTAATTTAATTGCTTGCAGGGTAACAATACTTAAACACTAAAAACAAATAAACAATAAAACACAAACTAGCTTACATTCCTAATTACATTACTGGTTCCATGACATTGGATTTAAATTTGGATTTTGAACATATTAAAATATCAATATCAACAAAATTACAATTATAAGATTCAACCATTCGCCGGACAGGGCAGCGCAAATCAGAATTTGTTCGACAGGAATTGACAGCAAATAAGGTAAGTGCACGGGTACTACGTATATTGACAGTGCGTGGGACTACGTAACATAGTTTGCTCGTGAGGTCAATACAGTCGAAATCACCATGAACAATACCATGCAGCACAGAGGCCTCTAGATACTTTCGTCTAGATTCTAGGTTGACTTGCCCATATTTATCCAGTAATTGAGACTTGGACTTTCTCAATTTCGTCTATGTATTTCTGGTAAAACGGGTTCCAGATAGGGACGGCATATTTTAATTGCGATCGCACAAGGGTTTTATAGGTAAAGGTATGTGGAGACCCGCTTGAACTCAGTGGACGACCTCATGACGAAACCATACATCCTAAACGCTTTATTTATAACCTTTTCTACATGCTGGTTTAGGGAAAATCTATCATCAATCAACACACCAAAATCTTTGACAGTAGGTACATTACTGAGTACTGTGTTATGCAATGCATATTTAAAGTGAATAACAGTTTTATTCTTTGTGAAATTGATGCAATTGCACTTGGAGAGACTAAGGTGCAGTTTGTTACTAGACAGTAGTCAGTAAGTCTGTCCAGATCCTGTTGGAACAGTCGACAATCCTCTTCAGTTTGTATAGACCTATAAGCTTTTAGGTCATCAGCGTATACAAGAAACTTAGTATTTTTAAAACATTTGTCTATGTCGTTGATATAAAGAATAAACAATAGTGGTCCCAAAATTGAACCTTGTGGAACTCCTGAGGTTATATGCACTTCGTCAGACTGATGGCCATTAACGACAACTCTTTGAGTTCTGTTTTTAATATAGGATGAGAACCAGCGAAGCAGATTTCCCCGTGTACCATTAAATGAAATTTTGTTCAGTAGGATTACATGGTCGACCTTGTCAAAAGCTTTTTTGAAATCTGTATAAACCGTATCAACTTGTAATCGCCTTTCCATGTTTTCAAAAAGATAATTGGAAAAAGTTAACAAATTGGAAACAGTCGAACGTCGCTGAACAAACCCATGCTGCTCTGGGATGATGACGCTGTGTAAGATTGTATAGATTTCATTGTGTACGAGTCTCTCAAAAAGTTTTGTCAAGATCGACAGAATCGAGATAGGCCTGTATTGCAACACGTCATGTGTTGAGCCGTTCTTGTGTACAGGTGTGATGCTAGCTCGTTTCCATTCATCCGGGAAAACACCCTCGCTTAAACATTTATTGTAAATGATAGAGAGTGGCTTACAGATACTGTCGGCGACGGCCTTAAAGAACAGGGCTGGGTACCCATCGGGACCAGCCCCTTTGGAAGGATCAAGTAATTTTAGCTCTTTAAGTATTTTGTCTTCCTCAATTTGCAAATTATCGATCAACCTGGCATTGGCATGACAGTGTGGAGGTGGGGTCCAGGCGGACAGTGATGGTGAACAAGGTTCAAATGCAGACTGGAAAAATCTGAAAACATATCACAGATTTCTTCGGGGGCACTTGATTTCGAGTTTTGATAGTGTATAGTGGAAGGAATACCAGATTTATTTTTGCGATTATTAATAAATGTCCAGAAGTATTTAATGTTAGTGGTAAGATTGTCTTCAACTGATTTAATATAGTTTGAATAGCAGGCATCACAGGCCACTTTAAAAGTTGCTCTGTATTCCGAGAACTCATTGTAGTCTTTGATGTTCTTAAATTTCTTCCATCTAATACAGAATATGTTCGTTTGACAATATTTCGAGAGTTTTCAATCTCTCTAGTTATTTTACAATCTAACGTGTTTGACAATTTTACGGTGACATACTCATGTCAAATAGACACACATGAAATAATAAAAAATAAAGTAAAAAGCAATAAAATACTGAACTAAGTATTCATGTCAAATTATCTTTGACAGTAGTTACAGGTAGTCAGTGGCCTAAAAAGTCTGACAACCAGTCTTACCAAGGGGTATCGTATTACCCAATACTACTCGTAACTGGGTCGTGGAGGCCAGATAGGAAATCGCTCCATGTAAAATACTGGTATTCAGCTGTATCCGGTTAGACTGGAAGATGACCCCAACATAGTAGGGGAAAGGCAGGTGATGATGAATACCTAGATTGAGGAGGAAAGTGGAGTGACTGCTACCTTTAAGATGAACTTTGACGTATAAAGATGAACTGAATTATATTTATTTCGTAAAGTGTTGCGGTTAGTATGTCTCTAACCCAGGACCGAGCCCATTACATACAACGAAGTCCTCCGCCATCGCCTAACGAACAATGGCTCATTACAAAGTAATATATTATGATATAATGTTATTGAAGCAAGGCCGAGCGGATGCGAGCCCTCAACGGACAGTTAATATGCAAATATCGACCGTTAGTCCCGTACTCCCGTCACCCGACACTCTCGTCAACTTCAACCACTGAAATAAATCACGTTGTTGACTTTCAAGCGAGCGCCAACTGAGAGCCGAGAGCACAGTGAACATATCGCTCATCGTGATCAGCATGCTCACCGAGGAGTCACCGAGCGGCTCGAAGCTGCCGAGCCCCGCCGCGCCGCGTACTTGTGGGGCTGTACTACAATCCGATTCCAATCAGTCAATTGTGATGGAGAATTAATTTAGTAAACATATTGGAACACGTCCAATTACAAGCCGAACCAATTAACTACGGAGTTCTGTCAAACAAACACATAATGCACTTACATAACAGCGCCATTATTTGCGGCGTGTGATCGAGCCGCGGGCGTACCGTGTAACGTGATTAACGCACAACTTAGGCTGATTACAAAGCAGGCGCTAATTAAATAAAACCACAGAGTAACACAAAGTGCGTTCACTAATGTAGCGAATGTATTGAGGCGCGGCGTCAAAGGGTTGGCGGCTGTTTACCCGCGTGATGTGAGCGCTGTCGTACTCGTAGGAACCACACGCCTGTCTCGACGGCTTTCTGCACTAAAACAGAGCTACTACATCAACTCTATTACTGTATAATGATAACATAAGGCTAGTTTGTCCAAAATATGCAAGCAAGATGTTTCATCAAGTTATTTCACAATCATACTGCGTGTAAACAGTCTCATCACGAAGCCGTCAACCAAGCATTCTGTACATCAGTACTAAGTAACTTTACGCAAAAATTATTGCTGGGAAACGACTTATTTTTGGGGTTAAAAAAAAATAACGTTTTATGGTAGAACTCAGGCTGAGGCTACATTAAGCCGGGCACGCCACGATAGTGGCGGTAAGTCCCCTCTTTGAGGAGTGGCTAGAGAGGCGCCACGGCGTCCTCACCTTCCGCCTGACGCAGGTCCTCACCGGACACGGATGTTTCGGGAGGTACCTGCACCGAATCGGGCGGGAGGAAACGCCCGGGTGTCTCCACTGCGAGGATCGACCGGAGGACACGGTGGAGCACACGGTGGAGGTCTGCCCTGCGTGGGCGGAGCACCGCCGTGTCCTCGTAGCGGCGATCGGCGGCGGCGACCTCTCGCGTCCGGCCCTGGTTCATTCCATGGTCCGGAGCGAGACGGAATGGGAAGCCGTCACCTCCTTCTGCGAAGCAGTCATGCTGGCGAAGGAGGTGGCGGAACGAGAGAGGGAGAGAGCCTCTCTTCCCGGCCGCCGCGGGAGACGCACCGGGCGTCGGGGGCCACGTGGTGGCTACCGGCCACCGTAGATGCGGGCCTGTGGACGGTTAGCTATGGGCTAGCTAGCCGTCCGTCCATCTAGTAGTGACGACAGGCCGTGTCGACGGCGCGTTCGTGTTCCACGCGCGCCTCAAAGAGATGTCAGCAGAAGAGAGGGGCCCGCAAGGGCCGAAGCCTGCCGGGGTTGCGGGACTGTTCGAAAGAGATACCGCGGCCCCGGAACGTAAAGGGCGAGGAAGGAACATGGATGGGTTTTAGTCAGTAAGAGTCTGACACTCCCTCCCGCTCCGCCCAGAGTGGGAGAAGTCATTTGATGATTTCCCATCCTAAAAAAAAAAAAAAAAAAAAAAAGGCTACATTAAGCCGCGACGCGACATGAGCGATTAAAACAAGTAAATGAATGCTCACGTATATGGCTACACTGTACATCAAATATTATTAGCGATCTTTGATTTCTTTATGCGATAGGAACAACATTACTGTAATCACTGCATCGGTTACACCAACATAGCGAAATTGAAGCGAATTTATCAGAATATACGCCGGAATCTCGCTTGTAATGTAGCCATACCAAGATTTTCTCGTTTCGCTCTTCCAGTCGCATCGCAAATCGCTGCCTAGTGTAGCCTCAGCCTCAATGTTACAGACTCAAAACATTGTATTGATGGATGGATTGACAAGTACGTGGGTCGTGGAGGTGTTTTAAGTAAAAACCTCACATTAAAAACCTGAATTAAAAATAAAACTTGTCAAAAAGTTAGAACTTTGACCCCCAATATCTCCGTAACTGAGAAACTATGGTGTAGAACAAAAAATGATCGCAACGACCGACGGGGAGAACAAGTGCCTTAGTTAGGAGGTTTTATGCCCACTTTATATTATTGAGTACACGGAATGGTTGTCTTGCAATAGAGTTCCGATACATACATACACACAAGATGTAATGTAAACGGACGAAGCCGTCAAAGTTGTAACAGTAAAAACATGTATTTCATAAAAACCAAAACAAAAAAAAAATGCGTTTTCCTCATGGCCTACCCTTTGCACCTCGAGCATGTTCATACAGCTAGTACAGCTAGTCACAGGCACCTTTACGTACTCGTACCTAGTACAGCTAGTCACAGGCACCTTTACGTACTGGTACCTAGTACAGCTAGTCACAGGCACCTTTACGTACTGGTACCTAGTACAGTTAGTCACAGGCACTTTTACGTACTGGTACCTAGTACAGCTAGTCACAGGCACCTTTACGTACTGGTACCTAGTACAGCTAGTCACAGGCACCTTTACGTACTGGTACCTAGTACAGTTAGTCACAGGCACTTTTACGTACTGGTACCTAGTACAGCTAGTCACAGGCACCTTTACGTACTGGTACCTAGTACAGCTAGTCACAGGCACCTTTACGTACTGGTACCTAGTACAGCTAGTCACAGGCACCTTTACGTACTGGTACCTAGTACAGTTAGTCACAGGCACTTGTACGTACTGGTACCTAGTACAGCTAGTCACAGGCACCTTTACGTACTGGTACCTAGTACAGCTAGTCACAGGCACCTTTACGTACTGGTACCTAGTACAGTTAGTCACAGGCACTTTTACGTACTGGTACCTAGTACAGCTAGTCACAGGCACCTTTACGTACTGGTACCAAGTACAGCTAGTCACAGGCACCTTTACGTACTGGTACCTAGTACAGCTAGTCACAGGCACCTTTACGTACTGGTACCTAGTAAGTAACACTGCTAGATAGTACCACGGGCAGTAAACCAAATTATAGCAACTCGAGACTTTTTTATTTATTTTGTATTTTTTATTTTCGCTTAAAAGTAACTCTTACTAAACGCTTATGAATACAAATTTATTTTGTGGCTTAACAGACTGAATTGTGTGCACCCATTAAATATCAATTTGATTTGTTTATTGTTCTAAAGGGGGAAAAAGAGACTCGCGACAAAATGTTTTTTTTTTTACTTTCGTTTCCATACCTCTAGGAACTCAATAAAAAGTCCCACGAACATCTGACTACTACAAACTTCGTTCCACATTCTCAAGGTTCCGTTATAGTCCCGACAAGGAACTCTTAATAGTTTTGTCATGTCCGTCCGTCTGTCTGTCTGAGGTTTTGCTAAGAGACGGTTAGTAAGAAAACTCTAACTTTGTAGGGATGTATGTATAAGTCACCGTAAAATTGTCAAACACGTTAGATTGTAATCTCTCTAGCGATATTGTAAACTCTCGAAATATTGTCAACTAAACATACGGAAGTATCTCTGCTTCCATAATCGGGACTTGCAGGGGCACCCTCACGTTAGGTTAGTTAGGTTCCTTTAAACCCTGCACTCGGTAATAAAGGCCCCGCGAAGCGAGGCTCCGTCGACTACGCTTTTTAGGGGAATATAAAATGTTTTAAGGTTAGGTTATATTAATCTTTACTCCTCAGGAATGGTGCACCTCCTTTCCTACCCCTCCTCCAGTTGACTTCCATCGCATACATTTCACAATATTACGGTTTCACTTCGTTAGATTATAATCTACCGAAAAAAATGCGTAATATGTTAATTTGACAATCTTTCGAGAGTTTACAATCTCTCTAGTTATATTACAATCTAACGGTTTTTACAATGTGACGCTGACAGGCACATTACCAGCTGACAGCGTTGAGGAGGATATGTATAGTTTGTTGTTAGTTCATATTACGGGCACGCGGGAAATCTCTCTCACTATACGACAACCTTACTAAATGCTCATCCAGTCGTACAATTCCGATTCATTGATGAAGACCCGGGCAGGCGCCAACTCACTAATTCAATTAAATATTCAAACTGTGAGTAGCTTCCACGGCAACAGGACGGAATCAATTAGATTATTTCTATTTCAAAATATTACTTAAATTTTGCTATCCATCGGTAAAGCCGTCGAGTTTTCGAATTAGTAACATGTGAAAGTTATTTGTAACCAATTCATTGAATTGTTATTGTTAAATACAGGACCTATCTTATTCGCAAAACAAAAACAGAATAAACAAGAATATTCGTCAGAGTTCAATAATGCAGCAACGATAACAGTTCCTCCACCACTGTGACCAGCCTCAGAGATCGGTAGTCGCCACTCGTTCAGCGTGAGTGATGACAGCTTAGCTTTAGCACTCAATATCTTTAGCTGTGAGCGAGTCCGACTAAGTGGCGAAGTGAAGCGATTTATAAGAGCGAGGGCAGGCGGCACCCCTCTCGCGCCCTGCGACCTACCGGACAAGTTCAGGACTTGAGTGAGGTCGTACAGTGACTGCAACTTTATTTAAGAAATACTCATTGTTTTATTCCCAAAACCAACATTCAACAGCCGTCATTGGTAAAACCTAGCAAGTTCAAAGTCTCACGGTAAAAGCCAGAAAAATCATCTCTCCTTAATAAAATCCTTACATTTAACAACTCATGTGGGTAAGTAAATCCTAAGATTTAAGTACTAGTAAAATCTCAGATAGACCAATATTCGGGCTTTCACAGTAACTTAACATTTCCATACTTTAAATAAAGTGTTAAAAGCAAATAAATATTCGCGCTAGGCCAGGCAGCAGGTACAGTACTTGACTTCTGCCACGTGTCGGTCCGGTTTATCTTCCCGGGCGCATCCCTACACACTTGCACACCTGCACTCTTGTTTACTCTCCTCTGTAGCTGGGAGGCATGTAGTGTAGTGTCGTCGTCGCATTCACTGCCGAGTGCCGCGCACCGCTTGCGAGCTGCTGCTGTGACGCTGTCGCAGTCCCGGGCCGGCTGGCACGCCTAGCTTACGGTTATTCTATGATAATAGCGAGCTTAAGGCGTAACTGCCTATTTTATTGAACAGGTAAATAGACTATTAACGCTTGGAATTGGGGCTCAGTCCAATAAAGTGCGATAGATTTGTCCCCTTCTCAATCAATTGGACGTAATACTGAGTTGTGGACGTAGGTAACAGCCCGCCCGCGCCCCGCGCCTCCTCCCTCTCTGCTCCCCTGGGAGGTCCCTTCGGAGGCTGGAAAGCGTGACGGGTATATTTCTGTTTCAATATGATTCAGATCAAGCGCATTCAATAAGTCTCTGTGTGATCGACATGATATTGTCCTACCGGATGGTGCGACGCATAAGTTATTCTAGAGTGCGGCTTTTAATGGCCGACGAGCCGACTGGTCAACTAGTCGGTCACAACAAAGCCCAAGCTGATCATTGCTGCAAATTTAGTTAAGGTCTCAATGTCAATGTCCACGGCGTTTCATGTACAGCTAAGTCGATCGCATCGAGTGCATCATACAATGGGAAAAGGCTAGGCAGATGATAATGAGTAACAAAGGAACAGAAAGTTCAGATTTATGGATAATACTGCGTGCACCAGAAAGGTTTGATACAATGGTCGGTATCACACCTTCCAAGATGACAAGACGATCGATGAACAACTACATATTTTTAATAAAAATGCACAATCTTTGCGAGACAGAGCACGGGAGTGAAACGGCAGGAAGACGCCAGTTTACAACTGAAACACGTAACACCAACTATGATAACAATATGGCAGAAATTAATGAATAATGAATCCTCTTAGCACACCGCTGGAGGATTCAGATCTAGGCTATCGGTTGTTTGGTGTGGACAAATGTGCGGTCATGCATGTAAAGCGATAGAAGGTTTAGGAATCCGTGTGAACACAACTCTTGGATTCCGTCCGTATTCTTTAGATCCCTCCCCTCAACCGAGACCTTTATGTATTTGGGCATGTCGGAAGTATTGAGCATCAATGCTGCCGACATGAAACAATCGTTGAAGGAGCGCTTCTTTGGCCGCTGAAAAAGTATTTTATAGTGTGTGTGTGTTTTGTAGTGTTTTCTTAGTCTTTTTTCGTCTTTATAGTCGCCATCCTAACGGAACGGTTTTCCTACTCTCGTGCGTGTAGGTGCATCAGAATGCACCTTGCAGGTCGCATCTTAGGAACCTCCTCAAATCCCCTCCACACTCTACCGACTTCTACTCCTATTCCTTCACTGTCCACGCCGTCCGATTGTGGAATTCACTTCCGCCTGACATTAGAGATTGCCAAACTGTAGCAGTTTTTAAGAGAAGAGTGAAAGAACATTACCTATACATTTTGTGATAATTGCATAAGTATTTATTATTTTTTTATTTTATTGTTTTATATACTAAGTAAGTAAGTAGTAAGTTTGTATAGTTAGTATAGTATATTTGTAGTATTTATGAGTATGTATTCTTATATTGTATATATTTAATCTGTTTTATGCTGAATGTATTCCATTTTCTCTCCTTCTTTTACACACTATGTCTACATCTCTGTTTTTTAGTATCTCCTTTCGCAGGTATGCTGGAAGAGATTTCGTGAACAATAAGCATCACCTTTGTACTATTTTCTGTTCCTTTCGTCTTCTCTATATTTAGTGTGTACATAAATTGTTAAATAAATAAATAAGTGGAAATAATGTGCGTGCTTTCAATGGGTTGGTCATACCGGTTTTGAAGTACTTTTTCGGCATACTCTAATGGATTCAAACAGAACAAGACACCCTGGTAAGTAAGATCCGAACATTGTTGACGGCGTATCGAATCCATCACCCATGTTCTTCGGTTATGAGACTGTATATCCCGCGAAGGTGTGGAAGTCGAGACTTTTTAAATGATGAGACTCTCCACAATCGCGATATATGCAGTCTTAGGCACAGGACACGCAGAAAAAAACGCAGACGGGGCGAAGTCATATACAGGGTGTAAACCACCTCATCACGAAGCCGTCAACCAAGCATTCTGTACATTAAACTAAGTAACTTTACGCAAAAATTATTGCTGTGAAACAACTTTTTATTTTGGGGTCAAAAATCGCGTTTTGTGGTAGGTATAACTCAATGTAACGCACTCAAAACATTGTGCTGATGGATGGATTATACAGTACGGGGTTCGTGGAGGTATTTAAAGTAAAAACATTACAATAAAAACGTGTATTAAAATAAAAACTTGTATCTTTGACCCCCAATATCTCCGTACTTAGAAGGTTCCCAGGTATGGCGTAGAACAAAAAAATGATCGCAATGACGAGAAGGACAAGACCCTTTCGGCTTCGTTAAGAGGTGTTTACACCCTATATATGTCTCTTCCGCGCCTTTTTCATAAAAAATGTATAGAAGCGTCGCGCCGTACAACATTTAGAATAGGCAGGGCGCGGGCGGGGCGCGGACCCGACGCTTGCCCGTCTGCGCCCTGTTGTTTAACAGATAGAAAGGACAGGGTACGGGCGCGAGCGGACGAGGGGCGGGCGAGAACGGGTTAGCTGGCGGGGTGGGGCACGGGGCACAGGTGCCGGGAGTCGCGCGGCGCGCTCGTCGCTCGGGTCGCTCGTCGTCTCTCAGGCGCCCAGGCGGCGTCACACCTGTGCCTCGTCTTTTCTATACATATGTTTTAAATATTCGCGAGGCGCATCGTCAGCGCCCTGTCCGCGCGTGGTCGCGGTGGAAATGAGCCTCACCACCTCACTCAGGAGGATGTGGACTCAGCGACCATTGTACCGATAGTCGTATCAGCCAATTACCTCGATCAATACCTGAGGAGGCTCTCGTTACGCAGCTGGATCAAGGGCTTGATTCAGAAAGCGGTACTCCTGGACATGGGTCGTATTGATGGCCCTGACCGACCACCGTCGGTAGCTTGAACATTGTTCCCTATACTGGAGGGCTACTACTCTTATATTTTTCTGCTTTAAATTCATTTATTTATCTTATTTATGTACTCATTACATTTTTAAATACAATTAAAAATATACATATTTTATTAGATTGAAACAAAGAGAAATTGAATAATGTGAATAGAAGTACGTAACTAAAGGCGATCGTAAGGGCAGAAAAACACAAATATATTTAGTTCTAAGAAATAGTAGATTATTAACCAATAGGGAATATGCAATAAATACAAAACTCTTTTTATTTATTAAAAATGCCTTGTATTGGCGCTTATAAACATTATAGTGCGCTTGTTTAAGTTTCTAATACATCACTTATTTTACAATTTATTGTTTTATGTAGCATATTTTGGTGAAACGGAACGCTCTCTCAAAACACGTCGTCCTCGATAACGGCGGTAGTGACATCAAAATTCATATGTCAAAAAATAACTTTTATTTGAAATGTAGGTAAAGTTGCACTACGATTTTATTTCGTTATCGCAATTTTTGCTTGAATAAAGCACATACAATTAGTAAAATTACTTTAATAAGGCCAAAAAAAATAGATGCCGCGACAATCACGGACGTTTGAACTGTCATAGAAAATTGCAGGAGTTTAGTATTTTTTTAAGCGACAAGCAGTAGTTGAAATTAACTTTTAATACTTTTCTTGGGTTGATAATAGTGTAATTAATTGATTTAAGTAAAAAAAAACTACATGCATATTCCCTATTATTGATAGAGAGCTACATTTTTGTTTGGTACATTTATTGTTGATGAGTTGATTTGAGTATTTCTCTGTTCTTGCGCCTGAGGAACTTGCGTTTCATTGTAGATAGTATACGTCGGAGATAGTGGTGGTGGTGCATCGTGAGTTACGGACGAAGATAAGATGCCGGAAGTTGATGGATGTGGCTCTGATGGATTAAGTTTTATATTTTTGTTAATTTGACTGCTTAATATGGTTTTATTCGCCATTGAGCTATCGATATAACCCTCAGCTATTCTATCAGAGCTCCAACTACCGTGTCTTTTTATTGACGTAATATCCGCCCCTGAATCCGCCAAGAAAGTCGCCGAAGTTCTTCTAAAGCAGTGACCGGTGTAGAGTTCAACATCTTTAAGTTTTAAATATTTAGCAATTTCCTTTGGCATATTGCTAATTTTATTTTTGCCGATGGCTTGTGTTGTTGTGTCAATCAAAATTATAGTCTGTGGTTCTTTTTGTAATCTTTGGTTGTGTTCTATATTTAGTCTGTGGAGAGTTGTGCTTTGAGAACCCCGGAGATTGTTTTAGAGACTTCCGCCTCTGACTCCACTGATGATGTTCGTTCGCTATGTGATTCTCTATCCTATGTTTTGCCACGCATGTGTATCCAATATTATAATTGTGCTAAATAAAACGTCGATCCTGGAGTTGCTGTTGTTATTGAAGATCCACGCATCCTTTAACTATAAAAGGTTATGGGCCCAGAGCGCCCTGGATCAGGTGAGAAGGATCAAGCGTGGCAAGTACGCTAAGAGAGGTTATGAAAAAGGCCGGTGCGGAGTTAATTCTTAGAGTTGACTGAGTTGAGTTGGGAATTCGGAGGCTGGAACGCTATATTGAGTGAGATTAATATGGAAAGTCATCTACATAGCAGTTTAAAATTGAAGGGTGCTGAAAATTGGCAAATATGGCGGTTCCAGACAGAGATAATTCTTCGGAGCAAAAACTTGTTCGAAGTAGTTGTGGGCGATGGTGCGAAGCCCGAGGATGCGAAGGCGAAAAAGGAGTGGGTGAGCAACGATGCAAAAGCCCAAGAGCTTATTGTGATAAGGATGGAGCAGGGGCCATTAACACATATATTGTCGTGTAGCACCGCCAAGGAGATGTGGAATAAGCTTAAGGCCGTTTATGACAAGGAGTCGGCAGTTAGCGTACATCTACTGCAGCAAAAGTTCTTCATGCTGCAATTCACAGACAGTTCAATGTCGGTGTGTTTATCAAAACTTGAAGAAATTGTTAACAAGCTCAAACAGGCAGGTGAACCCGTATCTGAAAAGATGAAAATTACCAAAATATTAATGAGTTTGCCGGAAAAGTATAAGCACTTCAGATCTGCATGGGAGTCTGTACCATCTGAGAAGCAAAATATGAAAGAGTTGACATCCCGATTATTGTTAGAGGAGGAACGAGTAACCTCAAATGAAGAAGTAGTAGCGTTGGCCAGTGTTGACAATACAAGGAAGTGTTATTCGTGTGGAAAGCTGGGACACCTGAAGAATCAGTGTAAAGAAATTACTTGCTATAACTGTCAGAAGAAAGGTCATTTCAAGCGGGATTGTAAACAGAAAGCAGCAGGCCAGTGGCAGCAACAGAAACGAAGCAATCCTAGAAGTGGAGGTAATGGTGATGGTGGTTCTAATCCCCAAAGTGGCAGCGTAGCATTAATTGCTAGCGAGGTTGAGTCTGACTGGTACCTGGACAGTGGTGCGTCTCAACATATGTGCAACAATAAAGATTTATTTTGTAGCTTCATCAATCTGTCCCTTAAGAGGAATATCAAGATGGGCGATGGCTCCATGATGGAGGCTGTTGGCATCGGTAACATCTGTCTACTTGCCTACAATGGCGAAAGCTATCAAAAGGTAACTTTATATGATGTATTGTTTGTGCCTAAACTTAAAATTAATTTATTCTCTCAAGGAACAACCTTAGATAAAGGTTTTAAACTTACCTCTAGTTCAGAGAAAGCTGTATTTTCTAAAAATAACATTCATGTAGTAGCTGTTAGAACACAACATCTATATAAAATGATATTCAAATATGACAAAAATTGTTACTGTAAAATCAATGATAATTGCTTAGTTAACCAGGTTAATTCACATGACATTTTTTGGTGGCACTGTGCATTAGCACATCAAAATTTCAGACATGTTAAAAGTTTTTTGCAGCGATACAATATAAATTTTAATGAAAAAGATAATTCCACTTTCTGTACATCATGTTTCAAGGGCAAACAACACAGGGATCCATTTCCAGCTAGTGAGTCAAGAGTTACTGATGTTGGTGACTTAGTGCACATGGATCTGTGTGGCCCTATTGAGGAAACATCTTTAGGGGGTAGTAAATATATTTTGTTATTAAAGGATGACAGGTCTAACTACAGAACAGTTTATTTTATTAGTAGTAAAGATGAGGTTTATTATAAAATTAAAAATTACATTAGAGAGTTTCAAACACAAAAAGAAAAAAATATTAAATGTTTTAGAAGTGATAATGGTAAAGAATTTATTAATAACAAGTTAACAGATTTATTTAAAGAGCTAGGGATTAGACACCAGGTTACAGTGCCATACACGCCTCAGCAAAATGGTAGGGCTGAGAGAGAGTTCAGGACCATTATGGAAGCCACCAGAACAATGTTAGCAGAGAGCAAGTTAGGGAAGCGTTTCTGGGCAGAGGCTGCTAATACAGCTGTGTACATTTTAAATAGGACTGGACCGAGTCCTGTAGAAGGTAAGACTCCATATGAGGTGTATTATGATAAGAAAGGTTTTGATATCAGTTATTTGAAAGGAGGATTTGGCAGTGAATTATGGGCTTATATACCCAAAGAAAAGAGAGTGAAGTTAGACATGAAAAGTAGGTGTGGCTTATTAATGGGATACTTAGAGGAGACTAAAGGGTATAGAGTTTATTATGAGGAAGATGATAAGGTACATGTAGAGAGAGAGATTAAAGTTGCACCATATAGGAAGGAGGAGGAGGTTGAGAGAGTTGTGAGTTTGGACATACAAACAAATGAGGTAGAAGAACAAGATGTAGTGTCAGATAGTGAGTGTGAGTTGAATAAAAGAGTGGGAGAAAGAAGAGTTATGGGAACTACTGGGCAATATGGGAACATTAACCAACTTAGAGAAAACAGCAGTACAACACCTGAAGAAGAAGGTTGTATTGAAGAGAGTGTGTGTGATGGAAGTAGGGATGAGGAAGAACAGGTAGGCAGTATGAGTAAAGATAAGAGAGTTGATAGTGTAGGAAGGCCTAAGAGAGTTATCAAACAACCTAAAAGGTTTGAGGATTATGAGACCTTGTATTTGAGTGTGTTAGAGGAACCCACCACTTATGAAGAGGCCATTGCTGGACCTCATTCATCAAGTTGGCAAGAGGCGATTGATGAAGAAATGAAAGCATTACAAGATAATGATACTTGGTCAATAGTAGAGAAGCCACAAAATTGTGTTATAATTGATAGCAAGTGGGTATTTAGGATTAAGCGTGATAATGAAGGAAATATCTCTAAGTTCAAGTGTCGTTTAGTGGCTAGAGGTTTTAAACAAGATATTTATGAAGATATATACTCACCTGTTGTAAAACTTAGTACTATAAGAATCTTGTTAGCTGTCAGTGTTAATATGGGGTGGTCTGTGTACCAACTAGATGTATGTAATGCATTCCTTCATGGAGATGTTAAAGGTGATATATATATGAGTTTACCTAAAAATTGTAATGTTCCTAAGAATTATGTGTGTAAACTTAATAAGGCTATTTACGGGTTGAAAAATGCTCCTATCTGTTGGTATGACAAATTTGATAATGTTATGTGTTCACAGGGTTATATAAGAAGCAAAACAGATTTATGTTTATATTACAAGATAGAAAGGGATAAGAGAACATACTGTTTAATTTATGTAGATGACATACAAATTACTGGTTCATGTGTAATTGAGATAAATAAGTTGAAAGAGTATCTTAAGAATAATTTTAGAATGAAGGATTTGGGATTACTTAGTGAATACTTGGGTATTAGTATAACACAAGATGTTAAAAATGGTACAATAACTATGAGCCAGAAACATTATTTAGAGAGAGTTTTAAAGAGATTTGGAATGTATAACTGTAATCCTGTAAATGTACCTATTGATCCTAAGTTTGATTTTACAACATTGAAAAGAGAAAAGTCTGAGAGTTATGAGATAGAAAATAGGTGTCGACAGATAATTGGTTGTATTATGTATTCAATGTTGTGTACAAGGCCAGATCTATGTTGTAGTATTACATTCTTATCTAGATATCAGAATTGTGCAAGTCAACAGTTGTATGATTTGTTAAAACGTATCTTGAGATATATAAAAGGGACATTGGATGTAAAATTAGTGTTTTCAAAGAATTTAAATAAGAATAGAGTTACTGCTTATGCTGATGCAGATTGGGGAGGAGATACAGAGGATAGGAAATCAACAACTGGTTATTGTTGTTATGTTTATGGCTGTTTAGTAAGTTGGGCATCTAAGAAACAAAGTACTGTAGCTATGTCAACTACTGAGAGTGAATATATTGCTTTGAGTTCATGTATAAGTGAGACATGTTGGATTAATAATATGTTGTTAGAGTTAAATATTAAAGAGTTTAACTTTGTTATCTTGATATATGAGGATAATCAGTCAACAATCAAAGTCTGCAGTCCGAATCAGCAGTTAAAGAGAGTTAAACATTTAGATATAAAGTTTCATTTTGTGAAAGATAAAATAAAGTCTGGAGTGGTGGAGTTGGAATATGTAAGAACAGCTGACCAGATTGCTGACTTATTAACCAAACCATTGTGTGGTTCTGTGTTTATGTATTTGAGGAGTAAGATGTTTAACTAAGTTGTTTTCTGTCATTATTTAGAGATAGTGTTTTTTTTGTTTTGAGCAATGTTGTTGCTATTAAGGGATAGTGGGGTAATTATGTAAGTGTTTTTTTTAAGTTGAAGCTAGTGTGAGTAATATTATTTTGTTGAGAAATTTTGATTGAGGGGAGGGTGTTGTTGTGTCAATCAAAATTATAGTCTGTGGTTCTTTTTGTAATCTTTGGTTGTGTTCTATATTTAGTCTGTGGAGAGTTGTGCTTTGAGAACCCCGGAGATTGTTTTAGAGACTTCCGCCTCTGACTCCACTGATGATGTTCGTTCGCTATGTGATTCTCTATCCTATGTTTTGCCACGCATGTGTATCCAATATTATAATTGTGCTAAATAAAACGTCGATCCTGGAGTTGCTGTTGTTATTGAAGATCCACGCATCCTTTAACTATAAAAGCTTGTCGAGTACATTTCCTATTCCCATAGTTTATAAAAAATCTATTGTTTTCCATGTTGGTGGAAAGTAATGCTTGGTATTTATGAATGATTTTAGTATATTGTCCTTGTACAATGAATGATCGATTTTTCTTTGTCTTAGTTTCCTTTACATTAATCAGCAGTAACTCATTGGAATGACTTTCAACGTCCTCCACCTGTTCGGTCCAAAACCAGGGCAAGCTGTGACCGAAATGTCCGCGATTCGCGGAGACAATCAAATTAAATTGCCCTTATGAAAACTACGAGTAACTTACCTGGTGCCGGTGGGCTGAAGGGGATGACCAGTCCTTGATCAAGCCGGTTCTGGTATTGTCTGTCTGTGTGTGTGCGTGTATAGTGTTTTGTATGTGGTGGGTGAATTTGCAGATCCGACTATGTTTCAACAGACGCTAGACTCAGTAGCGCGTAACAGGTCGGAATGCAGCACTGGTAATAGTTCAAGCTGCACAAAATATGTCCACTTCAATTTTCACCTCGCACGCGGGCCTAAACGTAACCTCAAAACCAGCGCTTGACAATGAACAAATAAACCCGTTTCTGGCACAAATGGGGGCGTTTTGTCCAATTAACACTGAATCACAACCAAAATCTTGCAAACAAAAGGGATTCACTTGGATTTCTCAATTATTTCAATCAACTAACAATATTCGATGTAATCTCGTAATGAATCAACGACAAGTGACGAAACGTCAAAAAAACAAACTGTCAGATGCTCGGATGACAAGACATGCGTTCGGAAACACGCATGGTACGAAACACCACCTTTAAGTTTAAAGTTCACATCCGCGGCAAGCACCATTGAGTCCAAAAATTAAGGCCACCTATAACAAAGATAAAATACCGGCCAAGAGCGTGTCGGGCCACGCTCAGTGTAGGGTTGCGTAGTTTCCCATCCGTCACAATATGTGTTCAAAATTGAAAAAAGATACGTTCAGGGTAATAAAATATGTAAATGAAGTTAAAAAAATGCTTGCATATACGATTATACTACAAACTTAGTCCAGAGATTATTTTGTACAACTTTTTGTCTTTTTTGTACAAAAACTTGTTTCCATCCAAGTTCAAAATAATTTTCCTAGGAAGTCCTTATAAAGTTATACTTTTCAGATTTCTTTCATATTTTCTAAACTTATGGTTCAAAAGTAAAAGGGGGGGACACATTGTTTTTTACTTTTGGAGTGATTATTTCCGAAATTATTGACATTATCAAAAAATGATTTGAGTAAACCCCTATTAATTTTTAAATACCATTCCAACAATATATCACACGTTAGGGTTGAAATTAAAAAAAAAAACTTCCCACTTTACTAGGACTCTACCCTTAAGAAAACATTTTTTTTTTTCAATTTTTATTTTACCACTTTATCGGCGTGATTGATACACACATTGGTACCAAATTTCAGCTTTCTAGTGCAAACAGTCACAGAGATTAATGACGGACGGACGGACAGACAGACATCGCGAAACTATAAGGGTTCCTAGTTGACTACGGAACCCTAAAAACAGTTAAATATATAGAATAATTTCCATATTTACTAAGATACGAAATATTCATAGTTCAATCAAGTATACTAACTTTTGTGGCCAGAAAAATTTCGTCAGAAGCTTCATTAATGATAAATGATAAATGATCTTTATTTTGTAAGTAGGTTTTCACAAAAACTTTTACACGTAAATTTTTTTTTAAACTAGATGGGGCCGGTGTTTCGTACCTGACTACTCTGAGAAGAAACAGCCGAAACAAACTCAGAGGTCATAGTCTCTTTTGAAGTCCAGACATAATCTTGCTCAATTCACATGAGGATCATGTAGATATTAGTGTCTGAGATGGTCTTTTGAAGAAAGAACCATACAGATTTGAGTGAACCTGTCCAGTCAGTGCAAGCATTTGTCAGTTATCGTGTAGCTCGACTTATAACACAAGGAGCACAACGAAACGACGAACAATACCAAAGAAAGGACATTTGGGTAGGTCGCTTATAGAACTCAAACTGCCAGACGGTTGAGGGGTAAAAAAATAAAATAATAATAAAAAAATGTGACCCCCATGGTCCTCACATTCACAAAATAAAATAAAATTAATAATAATTTACAAAATGATTGTCAATAAAATACGACATGTCAAATACACACACATAAAACAATAAAAATAAACTAAAAATGTAAAAAATAATAAAATACTGAAATAAGTATTCATGTCAAGTCATTAAATGTCAAAAGTAACAAGTAAATATTCATGTCAAATACACACACACACACACACACACACACACACATAAAATAATAAACAATAAAGTAAAAAAATAATAATATGCATTCATGTCAAATCATTCAATGTCAAAGTATATAAAAGAAAGGAATCAATAATAAACAAGCGAAGTCCGAAACTTCGATATTCGCAGAGCAAATTTCATTGGAGCAGCTTAATCCCAAGCCTTTTTATCTTCGAGGTAGTGATTAACATAATAGTAGGCTTTCAGGCATAACTTCCGTTTTATAAACGATTTGAATTTATTTAGACTAAGTGCTTGAATATGGCTCGGAAGTTTATTGTAAAAGCGTATACATTGGCATCTGAACGTTCCCCCTATTTTCTTGAGCCTCGTAGCAGGAATAACAAATTCGTGTTTGTTTCTCGTATTTATGTTGTGGATATCACTGTATTTTTTATTAAACAAATTAATATTTTTGTGTGCGTACAAAAGATTTTCATAAATATACTGAGAGGGCATAGTAAGAATATTAATCTCTTTAAATTTTTCTCTGAGGGAGTATCGGGGACTTAATTTATAAATTGAACGAATTGCCCTTTTTTGCAATACAACTATAGTCTGAATATCGGCGGCATTGCCCCACAAGAGGATACCGTACGACATCACGCTGTGGAAATAACTAAAATAAACTAAACGAGCTGTTTCCAAATCAGTTAATTCACGAATTTTTCTAACGGCGTATGCTGCAGAGCTAAGTTTTTTTGACAATTTATGTATATGCGGGCCCCACTGAAGCTTGGCATCCAAAGTTATGCCTAAGAACACTGTGCTGTCTTCCGGTTTCAACTCTTCATCCTTGATTACTACACTAGTTTCCACTTGTCTTACATGAGGTATCGTAAACTTAATACATTTGGTTTTTTTCTCATTGAGGAGTAGATTGTTAACATTAAACCAATAAAAGACTTTTGCCAGGGCGATATTAACATCATCCGTAACTAACTGCTGACGTTTAAGTTTAAATAAAAGAGAAGTGTCGTCTGCAAACAATACTATATCATGATTATCCTTTATGAGGTAAGGCAAGTCATTTATATAAATGAGAAACAAAAATGGACCAAGAATTGAGCCCTGGGGTACCCCCATTCTTACTACGGATCCGGGAGATCTTTTCCCATTAACATCAACTCTCTGAATCCTATCACTCAAATATGAAGTAAGAAGATCCAGAGAGGCGTTACGGATTCCATAGTAGTGCAGTTTCCTGATTAATGTTTCATGAAGAACGCAATCGAAAGCCTTGGATAAATCGCAAAAAAATCCCAAAGCATCGAATTTGTCCTCCCAAGCATTATAAATGTGTCCTAAAAGTTCAACACCGGCATGGTAGTTGAACGACCCCTTGTAAAACCGAACTGTTTTTTATGTAATAACTTATGTTTATTAAAAAAACTTTGCATTTGTTCCAAAATTAATTTTTCAAAGTTGGTAGTACTGAAATAGGTCTATAATTTGTGGGGTCTGATGTACTACCCGATTTAAATAATGGTATTATTTTACTATATTTCATTAGATCAGGAAACTCACCACGGTCAATACAGTCGTTAAATATTACTGCTAAAGAAGGAGCTACAATGTTTATAATAGATTTAGCTACGTCCACAGAATGACCCCATATATCGGCGGTCTTTTTAACATTTAAGGTGTGAAAGATTTTAATTATATCTTTACAGGTTACATAATGAAAATTAAATTCGGAATCACAAACTGAAACGTTTTCCTTTAGTAAAGACTCGGCAGCAGCAGGTGACGAGTTTAACGATTTAGTAGTCGATACGGGAATATACGCAAAGAAATTTTCAAAGGCCGTGGCAACTTGATTGTCTGAATTTAAAATATTATCGCCAATAGCAAGACTGATGTCACTACCTCGGTTGCAAGACCTTCCCGTTTCGCTATTAATAATGTTCCATGTCATTTTAATTACATTACTACTATTTTTAATTTTTGAACTCAAGTAACGTGACTTTGCTATAAAACAAACTTTTTTAAATAATTTAGAATAATTCTTAACATACAAATTAAATTCTACAGTGTTTATATAGGTCCGCTCTTCATACAGCTCATACAGTCGTTTTCGACTCTTATGAATACCAATGGTGGCCCAGTCATTGAAAGAAGCGTTACTATTAACCGAGATTGTCTTAGGGACAAATGTGGTTTCAAATTGAGTGCAATACACACTGAAAAAATCGTTATAGTGTTGATTGGGATCACCATTAGTAGACAAAAGAGGTAATTTAGATAAAAGTTCAGTTTTAAAAGATTCCAGGCGATTTTTACTTTTAGGGTTAACAATGATATCCTTTTTAGAAACTTTCTTGTCCACATAAGGAATTGTGATCAATTGCCCACAGTGATCTGAATCAATTAAGTTAATAATTACTTTTTGGGAAGGTATAATATCAGTGTAAATATTATCTAAGCAAGTAGCACTAGTTGGGGTTATTCTAGTTGGCTCAAGTTTGTGATCAAGATTGTATGACTGAAACAGGCTTATAATTTTAGAACTTAACCCCTTAATTTTCTAATAAATTAATATTGAAATCACCACAACAGATTATAGACTTTTTGGAACTACTGATTTTATGCAATACTTCATCCATTACCCTTTAAAAACAATCATACAGCCCTGAAGGAGGTCTATACACACTTAATATAATAAACTGCTCCAATTCTAAACAGGCTGTTTCAACTGTTCGCTCAACAGATAGGCTAACAATATCCTTGCGGTCTTTAAATTTAAGCTGGTTATTTACTAGGATTAATGCGCCGCCATGTATAGCATTTACCCTGCTGAATGAACTACCAACCTGGTGATTACTGAAATTGAAAATTAATTGATAATTTTTTAGCCAATGCTCCGTTATACAAAGAATATCTATGTTATTACAATTCAAAAAAAGTTCTACTTCTAATTCCTTGTTTAAAAATCCTTGAATATTTTGGTGAACCAGGTTGATACCATTAAAATTCTCAAGACATTCGCCTGATTCATTACCTGGCTTCCTTATAATGTTGCAAGAGGTTGCCTCTGTTGTCGGAATTTCTAATTTAAATGACAGACTGATTCATTCACTGTAATCAAACTATTGACAGAGTTATTTAACTGAATATTGCATTGTTCAACAGAGGCAACTCGATTAGCCCAAGTTCTTGGCTGTAATATAAAAATAATATGATAGCGATACAGCTACTTGTCTTTTACAATAGTTTGAAAGATAGCACCTGTCCACAAGATAGTGAAGTTAATTTTTGTTGTAGGTGGTCAACTTCACGCTGCAAATTTTCTGTGTCAATTTGGTACTTCCTATTACTTTTATCTAAGTTTAAAGAATACATATCTAATTGTTTTAGAAGGTTCAACGTTTCCCTATTTAATTTTACATTTTTAATGAAAAACTTTTGTTTTTTTACCATTTTTTTAGTTTTCATTATGTATTTGTTCATTTTAATATATTTTTTTAGTTTATTCCTACTAGTAATCACTTGCACTGATTTAATTGACTTTAATTCGTCATCACCTGTCAGATCTAGAGTTGTAAAAAAACGGTTATTTTTCTGAGATGAAAAAAAACGTTTAAAAAAACATGAAAAAAAACAGTCTTTTTTCTGGAGCAGGTTTTTTTTCATGAGTAGGAAAATAAAAATATGGTAAGGCGGTTATCGTATATGAGTTGTTATTAATTTATTTTTTTTTGTTCAATAAGAAAATACCATTTGTTTTTTTTTTTGTTAGATAGTACATACATGTCTTAACATAATTGGCAACACCAAATATAAACTACTTTTACGGACGGGGATTTCCCTAATCCTCGTTTGGTTTATGTTTTGGTTGATTTGCGTGCAGATTGCAGAAAGCTTGAGACAGTGAGAGTTCGTTTTTGTTGATCAACATAATTTGACTTGAATAAAAATAAAACAATCAAATTTTGTATTTTATTCTACTTTAGTTATAGTGTTTCACTTTTTCTGAAAAAAAACCAAATGTAGAAAAAAAACAACGGTGCCAAGTTTTTTTTCATGTTTTTTTTTCAAGATTGTGAAAAAAAACATTTTGTTTTTTTTTTCAATTTACGTCTCTAGTCAGATCTACAGTGTAAGCTTGGTATTTATCAGAAAGCTTTGACGGAGCAATAGGCACCAATTCACTGAACAGACTGGTTCAATGAGGCCGTGATGTTATGATTGGTTGTTTCAAGTTCTGATATTTGGCTTCTGGCCTCATGTAGCTGTTGTTGTAGTTGCTGTTTGTGACTGAGAGTTTGTTCATACTCTGTGCTACATTGACTGAACCCGTCCACAATGACTTGGAGCCTATCCCGGTCTTCAATGGCATCAGTGAATTGAGTGTATAACTGTGCCATTTCGATTTTTAACTTATTATTTCTTTCATGGGCTTCATTAATAATTTTTTCCACTTACTGAGTCGTAAAAATTTTAGACTTCTTTGCGCAATGCCCTTCTGATTTTCGTTTTAAAAATGCCAGTTATTTCGTGAATCTATTTATTTCAATGCTGTGTTTGATGCTTATTGTAGCTTTCAGTTTTGAGTAAGTATATGCACCAAAGTGTATTCGGATTCTTTGTCTTGGATAAATAATCAAAATAGACAAGAAGTACTGATTCTGAAATTGATAGGCCTTTCGCACTTCTCCACGTTGAAAATTCTTCATAAGTTTTTAAATAATTTTCCTTGGATTTTGTTGGAAGCAAATTATTTATAATTGCGACAGCATTTGCACTGAATATGGAATCCGACAATTCACTGTCACTGT
The DNA here is from genome assembly GCA_950022955.1 of Xestia ashworthii. Classification (NCBI taxonomy): domain Eukaryota; kingdom Metazoa; phylum Arthropoda; class Insecta; order Lepidoptera; family Noctuidae; genus Xestia; species Xestia ashworthii. The sequence continues at coordinate 27,971,547 of OX465549.1, read as the reverse complement.
CGCTTTGATTTAACATCGTAATAGTACATTATGGTACAAGTGTGTAATGTTGGTGATTACCGCCGAGGCGCCACTGAGAACCGAGCCGTTAGGCGAGGTTCTTAAGAAAGCCGAGACGGTAATCATCAACACACACGTGTATCATACGACGTTTTTCAACACACTTGAGAATAAAATAATACTAAAAATAACTATAATTTCAACAGTGAAAACGAGTTGTGAATTTTTTTTCGCAATGGCGGGAATAATTCATCAGTTTTCCTATGCGCGCGCAACTAACAATGGCGATCGCCCATAGACTAAAAGAATGAGGTTCCTTTTTTTTTGGCTTTTCGCGGATAGCGTTTCAGCCACGTACGAAATGTGGAATTCGAAGTTTTATAATTAAAAAAAAAGTAAAAAAAAAGAAAACAAAAGTTGCATTTGAGTGAAAGTTTTATTTATTAAAAACTTATAAGTTGAAATTATCTATGTAGATACGAAGTTGTATGAAATGAGCAAGCAATAGGTACATTAATTTATGTGTACTATTGAACACGATCTTTTTTGTATCGAAACTTTTTTAAGAACAAAGCAATTCAACCAATAAAATAAAAAAAAACCCTATAACTCACTTGTGAATAATAGCAATGAAAAAGTCACAGTTTGATTACAGGTGTCATTATGTGCCTAATTGCGGTGAAATTAGAGCCACTTTCAAAATAAAATTAGCAATATGCCAAAGGAAATTGCTAAATATTTAAAACTTAAAGATGTTGAACTCTACACCGGTCACTGCTTTAGAAGAACTTCGGCGACTTTCTTGGCGGATTCAGGGGCGGATATTACGTCAATAAAAAGACACGGTAGTTGGAGCTCTGATAGAATAGCTGAGGGTTATATCGAAAGCTCAATGGCGAATAAAACCATAATAAGCAGTCAAATTAACAAAAATATAAAACTTAATCCATCAGAGCCACATCCATCAACTTCCGGCATCTTATCTTCGTCCGTAACTCACGATGCACCACCACCACTATCTCCGACGTATACTATCTACAATGAAACGCAAGTTCCTCAGGCGCAAGAACAGAGAAATACTCAAATCAACTCATCAACAATAAATGTACCAAACAAAAATGTAGCTCTCTATCAATAATAGGGAATATGCATGTAGTTTTTTTTTACTTAAATCAATTAATTACACTATTATCAACCCAAGAAAAGTATTAAAAGTTAATTTCAACTACTGCTTGTCGCTTAAAAAAATACTAAACTCCTGCAATTTTCTATGACAGTTCAAACGTCCGTGATTGTCGCGGCAATACTTTGACGTCATTTATCAAAATCTACCCTGTTTACATCTATTTTTTTGGCCTTAATTAAGTAATTATACTAATTGTATGTGCTTTATTCAAGCAAAAATTGCGATAACGAAATAAAATCGTAGTGCAACTTTACCTAAATTTCAAATAATAGTATATTTTACCGAGGTGGTTTGACTCCCGAGCTTGCGAGGGAGTCATTAAAAAGCGAGGGTATATTAAGTTGGCGTTTAGTCTCGAGGTGCAAACTGTACTTTTCACTTCGAGTGCGAGAAAAATAGTCATTTAAAACCGAACAAATTTACACTCGACAAAAATTCTGAACAGAGCGGTCAGTTTTTTCTTCTATCAGGTCAGTCACAGATTAACAATTTAAAACACAAAACAAACTCTCAACATTGTCGCAATGAAGATGATCCACACTCCACAGATAATTAGTACCTACATTACTGCAGCGGCTAGCAACAGAGGCGTTGCACATACTTTTCAAAATCAACGATGCACACAAACAACAATAATTTTTCTCGCGTTGAAGAGTTCATTTGTTTTTTTTTTCAATAAACCGCTTTCTATTTGCAAGCCAATTCGAAATTTAAATAATACCTTTGATCCAATAAAAAAAAAGTTACTGTTTTTTGACCATGTTTCAGAGTAAAAGATCGTTCCATTTTTAAATTACTTTTTACTCCCTAGGGAATAAACGGTCACTTTAATCCCGCTTCGTAGGGCTATAATGTCGTACTTTTAGAGCATGAGAAGTGAAAAAGTAATTTTTCACTCCTGTTGCTCGAAAAGACCGTCATAATAGCGTACCAGAGGGGCCGTAAAATTGCTCATTATAGCCCTAGGGAAAATAAGCTTTTTTTTTAAATTTCGTCCACAGAGTATATAATCATCGTCGTCGGTGTTCGAAAACACAGTCTTTACTCATAATTCATAAGGAATTGACTTATTACTGTTCCATAAAAAAAAAACATTTTTTTTTAAAATGGATCCAAACGCGCCGAACGCCGAACTCTTTGGCAGGATGTGTGCGTTGCATTCCAGCTACAGAAGAAATAAAAAAAAGGCATTGACGCGAATTTTTAAGATTTTTTCTGTAAGTTGTTTATTTGAATTTTTTTTTATCTCCTACGTTTACCTCATAAACGACACAATATTATATTCGTCTTCACAGAGAACTGAGATTATGTTGTCGGGAAAAAACATCTCATTAGAACAACAGTACGAATTGTACATTTCATTTTTAATAAAATAAACTTTCATATTAAATATGGTTATTTTATTTTCTCGCAATCGTAGTGAAAAGTACGGTGTAACACACGGCGCTAAAATCCCATTATAACTCGGTTCCTATTTACTACCTCGCTAAAGCTCGGTAGTAAAACTACCTCGTCTATAATGGGTCATTTTAGCCCCTTGTATCACAATGTACTATTTTGACATATGAATTTTGATGTCACTACCGCCGTTATCGAGGACGACGTGTTTTGAGAGAGCGTTCCGTTTCACCAAAATATGCTACATAAAACAATAAATTGTAAAATAAGTGATGTATTAGAAACTTAAACAAGCGCACTATCTGTACTAATATTATAAAGCAGAAGAGTTTGTTTGTTTGTTTGGTTGAACGCGCTAATCTCAGGAACTACTGGTTCAAATTAAAAAATTCTTTTTGTGTTGGATAGTACATTTATCGAGGAAGGCTTTAGGCTATATAACATCACGCTACAACAATTAGGAGCAGAGCAGGAATGAAAAATGTTGCAAAAACGTGTTTTTTTTTTTGCCTTTCGTTTCTCTCTCTTATGTGACGCAGACGAAGTTGCGTTGGTCAGCTATAGGCTATAATTTATGTTGGAAACTTGAACACCTGATGCAGAACCGCAACAGACCAGCTAAACTATGAGAGATACAAATATGACACCATAGCAAAAATTGTTCCACGTGATGAGCATTTTCTGCTGAGAGAATAAATTTAAAGATCTGGAACACCTGATGTGGAACTCCAAGAGCCCAGCTACACCATAACACATATAGGAATGACGTCTTAGCAAAAGTTGTTCAATCCGATAAGCACTCTCTGTTGACTTATAAAAATCGAAGATCTGGGACACCTGATGTGGAACTCCAATAGCCCAGCTACACCATAACACATATAGGAATGACGTCTTAGCAAAAGTTGTTCGGTCTGATGGGCATTTCCTGTTGACTTAGAAAAAATCGAAGGTCAGAAACATCTGATGTGAAAATTATTGCAAAGCTATCACTAATTTCACTGTATAAAATAACATAAGCTGGGAGTACCTCCACGCGGTGAAGGCGCTAACATTTTAGGACTGATTTTCGATGACGATTGTATATCAATGAAAATTTGACTCGACTGGCCAAAAATCCCATTTATTATTTTATTTTTAACCGACTTCCAAAAAGGAGGAGGTTCTCTATTCGACTGTATGTATTTTTTTTTTTTTTTTTTTTTTTTTTTATGTATGTTACCCGATTACTCGAAGACGCCTAAACCGATTTGAAAAATTCTTTTTATGTTTGAAAGGGTATACTTCCAAGTTGGTCCCATAGTCGCCAAGTCGGGATCTGATGATGGAATCTTGGCGAAATCGAGGGAACTCTTCAAATTTTATAGGATAACGTACAGCAATTTTTATATTTTCTACAACAAGTGAAGCATTTGCGTTTGATAAGAACCATTCTACCATCAGATCTGATGATGAAGCCAGGAGTCACGGAACTCCATAATGAGACAATGTATCCTAGTCGTGTTTGGGCTTGTTGTAATTGTAACGGTATGCACTTTCCATGTGAACCACTAAAAAGTGAAAAATAAAAACTTTTTTGCAAAAAATAAAACCGACTTCAAAAAGAAAAAGTGAAAAATAACTTTAGCTTCTGAAGTCGGTGACAAAAAAATTAAATCAATCATACAAACGTCACCGACTTCAGAAGCTAAAGTTATTTTTCACTTTTTCTTTTTGAAGTCGGTTTTATTTTTTGCAAAAAAGTTTTTATCGAATAAATATGTCTTCGGGTTTATGTTATTTGAGTGTTGAATTTCCTTTTCCATTTATCTTCGTGACTCGGTAGCCTACCCGGTAACGCAGGGGAGCAGTCAATTAGATTTTAATTGATTAGATATCTTCACAACAAAACTATAACCATGCCTAGAAAGAGGTCAAATCTTTCCCAATGTTCCAAAGGAGCTACAAGATTGAGGATCATAAGATCCCAAGAATCTACCGAAGAGCGTCAGGAGAGACTTGATGCTGTTCGAGAACACCAGGCTGCTTGCTCCGTGGAAACCTCTTCGGATCGCGAAGCACGCCTGCGTTCTTAGCGTATTTACGCATCTACATCCAGATCTCTAGAGACCAGTGAAGAATAGATGCGCGACTGGCCGATCGTGAACGTCATGCATTGTCTCGCGAGTCGGAGACGTTCACGGATAGAGAATTGCACTTGAGTACCAAGCGTATCTACGCATCGACTTGTAGATCTCTAGAGACAAGTGGGGAACGTGATGCGCGACTGTCCGCTGATCGTGAGCGACATGCATTGTCTCGCGAATCGGAAACGTTTACCGATACAGAATCACGCTTGAGTTCTCAGTGTATTCGCACATCTACTAACAGGTCTTTTGAAACGAGTGATGAACGTGATGCGCGACTAACTGCTGCTCGAGATTATCATACTCGTACATTGCCCCGGACACGCACACAACAAAATATTCATAATCAGTTTGAAAGTGAGAGAGAAAGAATTACTGGAGTACGGCATGAAGAGACAGAAGAAGAGCGCAACGAACGTTTGAATTCTGATCGAATTCGACATTGTCTGAACAGAATGTCGATATCATCTGAAGAATCGGATGTGTCTTAAGATATAGCCGTAGGGCATGGCGACCTTCCTTGGGTTGATAAGGAACGGAGTACATTTACGTATATACTCCTATGATTGAATACGCCACATTTATGATGGTTCAAAATTGTACTTTTTGTGAAGCTGTTAAATGGCGAAAAGAAACAAACGGTATGTGTTGCTCAGATGGGAAAGATCCGCTTTTCCCTTCCCCGGGTTCTTAGAATTCGACATCAGACGTTTCAGATCTTCGATTTTGACGACCCCGTTGTCGCTGGCATAAGCAACATCAGGATCCGCGTACGAAGTCGCTGGCAGAAGCTAGTAATGTTTATAAGCGCCAATACAAGGCATTTTTAATTTATAAAATGAGTTTTTTATTTCTTGCATATTCCCTATTGGACCAATGTTTCGAATATTAACTTTTACTTTTAATTGTCATTATTTTTAATAAATGCTTATCTCATATTATTATTGTGTTAATTTTTTCGCAAATAGTACGAAAAGTAGAGTATTTTCCTCGGTGATAAAGCTGTGCCGAATAAATATGTTTTCTTTCTTTGTTTCTTTCTTAGTCTTGGGTGAACTAAAATCCCTCGCTATCTCAGGACTCATATTAAACCCCTCGCTTCGCTCGTGATTTAGGTCTTTAACACCCTCGCTACGCTCGGGAGTAAACCTCGAGTCCTTCGTTACGCTCGCGACTTAAATCGTCACCCGTGACAGAAGACACTGCTTTATCCCCTTGATTAATAATCTACTATTCTATTAACACTAAAAATAACATTCTTAATTTTGAGTTGCGTAAGCGTCGTTATACTATAAGCTTCTTAATATAATAAGTGTATACCTAATTGCGCCGACTGCGACTGCACTCGCTCGGGCGGCACTCGCGCGGCACTCCGGCGGCACTCGAGCCGGACGGCAGACGAAACAGGGCGCCCGGGCGGTACATCGTACGTCGGCAAGCGGCGGCCGCAGCTGCCCCCACTGATTTACGCGTTTAATTATGCAGCGTAATGACGTTTCGTTCAATTTGCTGGCTCTAGTCAGCTCTAAACTACGTAACAATAAAATGGTATTACGTCCAGCAGAGATACTCGCAGAATCGCTGAGGCTTGGCGAGCAAACGCGCACAACTTAGAACATTATTTAAAGAAGCAGACAAGAGTAACAACAATAAAACAATTGTTTACCTTATTGTTTTATGTTCGAAAGTTAGAACAGACAAATTGTGGCAACATTAGCAAAGCTTTTACTTTGGAAGTTGTTCGGGTGTGTTCATTATTATTTTTAGAGAAATGGCTGTAATTACTGAGCCCGTTGAGATAAGCTTTCAGACACACAATTGATCTGCCAACAATTACTTATATGGATAGAGTCAATACCTACGTTTTCTCGCTCTCTGAGTAGCGGTTGCCCAGTGGTGGTGGCTCCGACTTACGAGCAGTAAGTGGGATCGAACCCAGACAGGCTCATTTTTGTAATTTATTTTATCACCACTGCACTGCTCTCAAAATGGTGAAGGAAACCCACGTGTCCGAGAGCAAAAAATTCGAAAACATGACAGACGTGTCATCTACTGGGTCTGCGTGGTGGATCACATTACAGCCTACAAAGGGAAGGAGACTAGGGGAGGAGGCTTATTATGCTGCTACGTTCTCTAATACCTACGTGAATCCTACACGTATATAATAGAATAACATTCAATATAGCTCCGCGTGAGCACACTGCCGTCAAAAGTCAAATGAGTAGCATACTCGTATTTATATAGTCATACATTCAAAATTATAGCTGCGCAGTGCACTGTAAGTTCATCTAAATGTTGTAGCCAGCAGTTGAGCAGGGTAGCAGGAGGTGCAGTCCCACTATGGACAGCGGTGCGTGCGGCGCGGTGCGCCTCTCATTAGTCGCGGTGTGCCGCTCGTTACGGCGCGCCTGTCTATTTACCGCCACCACACGGCACCGCAACCTTGGTTTACGGTCCATTTTGTTCCGAAATAGCTTTTCAATGATATGCCACTTTATCCCAGCGAAATGAAAAAATAAAGTACCCACTTAACCTGCGCCACGTGAGCTCGATCTCATATTGAATTCGTCCTAAGTGCGTCACTAATAATGAATGCGGAACGACGAATGTATTCCTCGTTCCGCATTCTTTATATTTCATCTTTTATCAATAAACCGAAACAGACTGCTGACAGCTGTGTTGTTTGTTGTGCGGTCATGCCGAACCGCCGCAGACAAGACTACACAGGGTGGCGCATTCTCGAGAACATATCCGGCCTCCATCAGATCGGCCATCGACAAATATATTATTAATATGTTAAGTGTTCTTCCTTCTTTCATAGTGTGGTCCATCCATTCGGTATGTAGATATTTGGGCAGCTCCACCACTGGTAGGCGCATGTGGTTACAGTGAGCGTGAGAGATCCGCCGCCCTGCTATACTCGACTCATCACCTCTTCCAAGTTATTATAAACTTTACGGGCTATACGTACAGGCTTTTGTGTTTTATATACACGACTGTACATTCGACTATAACATCTACCAAAGTAAGTGCGAGAGGCGACCCTCGGCGCTGAGGGACCGAGCATAAAGCGGAAGAGGAGAGGCTCAAAAGTTTGACAAGCAGAATTACCAAGGTTTATTGTGTTATTGTAGTACTAACTGGGTTGCCACTCATCCGGTCAGATAAACGGACGGTCCATCAGCTCCATGTAAAGTACTGGTAATCAGCTGCATCGGGTTAGGCTAGAAGCTGACTCCAACATAGTTGGGAAAAGGCTAGGCAGATGATCCAGCCTAAACGAACTATGACTAATATCACAGTCTCATTGTCAGCGACACAAAAATAAATACACGTAACTTGATAACGATCTATTCGGCTCATTGTTAAAATACTAGTAATTGCAAAAGACGTAAAGAAGACACTTTTAGATACAGTGCGTATACCTACATACGTAAGTCTACTTAAATCTTAGCGTTTCCCAAACGAGCGGGATTATAGTGCGGGGTTATCTGAGGCGAGGCGTCGTCTCTATCGAGGCGCCTCGGGCGCGGGCGCGGGCGCTACCGGCAACTATGTAAACTGAACATTTTGTGCGTTACTGCTACAGGGGCGCTCGCCGGGTAATGAGCCCGCGCCTTATCGTGACTTCGGGACTCTTCGTCATTGCACCGCTCACGATACTTACGACGACGCGACACTTAAAAGTATTTATTTATTTATTTAAACTTCATGTACAAGAGTGGTACATAGGCGGACTTAATGCCACAATTATTCTACTTATACAGAGTAATTGGGCGCAGTCTTTGAAATGGGAGACTGTCTGATAGGATTTATTTCAAAACATATCAGACACCCAACAACTCTACTAGACGTAGAGAGACAATTAAATATTGAGATCATTATTTTTGTTCCTTCTTGGACTTACGCAAAATACGCGCTTTGACTTGAGTTGCGGACACCAGTCCGTTATACAATACAACACAATTAGTCCTCATGACAAACCGGCTTTAGCAGAGTTGCTAAAACTGAGGAGCAGGACTTCTGTTGAACTTAAATATTTAATAGTATATTTTATAACGAGGGACTAAACGAAGCCATTATATACCCGAGGTGGTTTGACTCCCGAGCTTGCGAGGGAGTCATTAAAATGCGAGGGTATATTAAATTGGCGTTTAGTCTCGAGGTGCAAACTGTACTTTTCACTTCGAGTGCGAGAAAAATAGTCATTTAAAACCGAACAAATTTACACTCGACAAAAATTCTGAACTGAGCGGTCAGTTTTTTCTTCTATCAGGTCAGTCACAAATTAACAATTTAAAACACAACACAAACTCTCGACATTGTCGCAATGAAGATGATCCACACTCCACAGATAATTAGTACCTACATTACTGCAGCGGCTAGCAACAGAGGCATTGCACATACTTTTCTTTATTTTCTTCTTTACTTTTACAACGATGCACACAAACAACAACTCGCGTTGAAGAGTTCATTTGTTTTTTTTTTTTCACTAAACCGCTTTCTATCTGCAAGCCAATTCGAAATTTAAATAATACCTTTGATCCATTAAAAAAAAAAGTTACTGTTTTGTGACCATGTTTCAGAGTAAAAGATCGTTCCATTTTTAAATTACTTTTTACTCCCTAGGGAATAAACGGTCACTTTAATCCCGCTTCGTAGGGCTATAATGGCGTTCTTTTAGAGCATGAGAAGTGAAAAAATGTTTTAGAGTTCACCTGTTATGAGTATGACCCTACCCGCCCAGCTTGTATTAGAACGAAATAATAATAATAATATATCCTTTATTGCAGGCAACTATGGCCCATATACACAATTACATAATTATATAAAAATAATAACTATAAACTAATACATATTATAAAACAATAAACTTAGCACTAAACACTAACTCACACGAAGAGTCGGCGTCGAGTGTCGCGCAGTGTCAGGTATCCGGCCTCGGAATCGCCGGAACACAACACCTTTCGGCCAAAATTCCTCTTTCGTGAAAGTCGACAGCTGTTCAGTCGGCACCCTCACCACAAAAGAATTGAAATTCACGTTGTGACGAGACTCCAACCGCTCGACCCTCAGAGTAAACTTGGTCTTGATGCGAACATACTCTACAATCATCTCAGCCTTTGTAGAGTAGTGCAGCCGAGACACGTACAGCAGCGTCACTGGAACTGCAGGACGCAGCAGGTGATTCGGTCCGGTCGGTGCGGTACCGCACTGGTTCCGTCGAGTGGGCTTTCTCCTCTTCTTCTTCTCAACTTTGATAAAACCATCCTCGTCGCTCTGGTCTGTAACTGGACCCTCCTGAGGCAGATCCCTTTGGATAGGTTCCTGCTTTTTCCCCTGCTGCTTAGATTGAGGCGCAGCGGATTTGTTAGTGGCAGCAATAGCAGCGTAACACGTACGTTTCGGGGTTAACGTACTAACGCGTGTAACCTCGACCGTAGTTGAGGGACGGTCGGTGGCGGAACGCAATGCATCGCCCGCAATATTGACAGCCGGTGACGTATTTAAATTCGCCGACTCAAAACTGCTGATGGACGCATTCTGCGCCCCTCGGCGCGTGTTCACATTAGCGGCGTCAGGCGACCTACTTACGGAAACAGCGCTGCGTAACAACACTACCTCGGCACGTAGTTCACCTATGGTGGAATTCGACACCTCCAACTTGGACTGTACTTCGGCCAGGCTGGTCTTCAGGGATGTAATATCTCTCAGCAGCCTAGTTACGTCAACGTGGTCGAATGTGACGGGGGGCAGCCTATGCAACTCCTTCGCCACGAAAGCGGGCACGAAATGATTCATTAACTGTCAGCGAAGTAGACACAATAGTTAAACAATGACCGTTACGGTCAGGCTTGACAGATCAAGGGTTGGAATTAGAAAAAGGTAGACAACGTACATAATTGAGGAACCTAGATCATGGCGATTCCTGTGCATCAGGCCAAATAACCATACCATTTTCAAATAATTTACAACTGACAGGATTTCAAACGAGTCGATCCGACCTGCGGAAGTTGGTTGTATCCCATCATCTAGAAAAGAAGGGATCAAACCTTCAACCATAGGAGTCGGAGTTCCTGGAACATAAAATCATGACTGATTGTTTCGTTATGCATGTATTTGCACGCTTATATCTATTAAGCAAAACATGTTTGTTCATATTATTAATATTACCATCTTTTATACCATGTTTTTAGCAAATAAATGATTATTATTTTCGGAAAGTGTTTTTCTTCTCAGCCCTTGGACTGGATTTTAACTACATTTACGGGCGGAAGTCAAAGCAAATGTAGCGTGTGGTGTGTTTATGTGTGATGAGGTCCTATTTCATTCTCTTCTATCTGCATAAACTTTCTTACAATTCTACACGTATTTAAAATTGCTGCTTTCTGCATTGTAATGTAAAGGGTTTCATTCAGGTCTAATAATTTTAAACTGTGAAGGAGATGATTTGGGATTACCCCTGTTGAGGAAAGGACTATTGGGACAACGTATACTTTTTCTTGGCGCCAGATTCTAGTAACCTCTTCTTTGAGTTCTGCGTATTTGCTAATTTTTTCAGTTATGGTTTTTTGTATGTTGTGCGTATTGGGAACTGCTATATCAATTAGGTATGTCACTTTATTTATTTTGTCCTGTAGAATTATATCCGGTCTGTTGTAGTGGATCGTCCTATCAGTTAGAATAGCGCGATCGTAATAGAGCTTGTGTGTTGTATTTTCTAGGGTAGTTTTTGGTTTATAATTGTAGTATGGAGTGCTGGTGTTTTGAATGAGTGAGTGTTTGAGCGCTAGTTTTTGGTGAATGATATTTGCCACCTGATTGTGCCTGTGAGTGTAGTCTGTCTGCGTGAGGGTTTTGCATGCTCCTGTTATGTGTTGGATGGTTTCTGGATGGACGTGGCATTTGCGACATTTGTCATTAGTTACTGTAGGATCTTTGATTATGTATTTTCTGTAGTTTTTTGTGTTGATGATCTGGTCTTGAATTGCTATTATAAATCCTTCAGTTTCTGGAAATAAGTTGCCTATTTTTAGCCACTTATTTGACGCTAATTTGTTTATGTGGAATTGCTCTAGGTCATAAGGGTGCCGACCGTGTAGTACCTTTTTCTTCCAGTCTTCAATTTTTTGTGTCTGCGGGTCGTCATTGGTTGTGTTGTGGGTTTCTATCTGATCGCTTAGGTTAAGTGGAGTGTAGTTAAGATCGTTTGTTACTATGGCTTTATGAATATTACTATTGCGGGATTTTGTGTGGAAGAACGATTTGAGTCGAATAACTTGTTTCCGCCATAGGTGCTGGATATCTATAAGGCCTCTCCCTCCATTTTCTCGTTTAATCGTTAGTCTCTCTATGGCGGATTTAGGGTGAAGGTTGTTATGTTTCGTGAGTGTTGTTCGTGTAATTCGTTGTAATTGTTCGGTATCTGTTTTGGTCCATTTTATAACTCCGAACGAATACGTTAATACTGGGATGGCGAAGGTGTTTAAGGCTTTAATGAGATGTTTACCTGAGAGTTGGGTTTTACAGACAGCGTTAACTCTCTTCTTGTACTCAGTAGTTAGTGTATCTTTAATTTTTACGTGGTCAAGACCTTTTAGTTGCGTGTACCCTAAGTATTTATACAAATCAGTTGGTTCTAATGCGGTTATAAAATCTGACTCATTCACTGCATAGTCGCCGGGCCGCAGCTTGCCTCTAACAATGTGAAGTGTTTTACATTTTTTATTATTATATTATTATTATTAACTATTTCGATTCCTCGACCTTTCAAACGTAAAAAACGGACCCCAAATTGGTTTATTCGTCCAGGAGCTCTGATTTCACAGACAGACACACACTTCAAACTTATAGCGCCCCCTCTTTTCTGTTGGAGGTTAAAAACAAATAATACTCATCCATACCCTAGTAGCATTTTTTGTTGGCATTTAGTTGGGCCACATACCTCTGGTTAGTTGGCAAATGCATACAATAGGCTAGTTTCCACCATCAATAAGTTGCAAAACTAATTAGTCCGTCAGTTAGAGTATTGGAAAATAATGGACACGTATTTTTTCTTTTTGTAAATCACTGACTACTGACAAAGATAAAACGCATCAAAACTCGGGAGTGGGGGCTCGTGACGTCACAACGCACTAAAAACTATAGCACGGCGAGACGTATTGCGAATTTTAAAAGCGTCGTATCTTCGTCAATTTTGGTTTATGTAACAAAAGAAAAAATACGGGTCAAATTTTTTTTTATAATCTAACTGACAGACTAATTAGATTTTTTTAGGACACAAGCCTATTGGCGGGCAGTTTGCGGGTTGGGCCCACAACTGATGGCCAACGTGGATTTGCCTACGAAGGCCCAAGTAAGTACTTGGGCCTTCAACTACTACCAAATCAATGTTTACTACCGAGCTGGTAGTGTTGAACTAACAACCTTGTGTGAACACTAATAGGGTTGAAATAAAACCAAATTGATTTCTGATCTAAGGCGCGGGTCATATACAAGTGGCGTACCTCCCGCGCACCCGCGCCACCGCCATACGCCATACGCCACTCGTGTTTGTCCCGCGCCTACGCTGGTAATATATTTACTAAAATTCACTCGAACCCAACCAAATCGTGGTAACACAACGATAGCGACTTCAAATTGGACTACAACGCCATCTATCGAGGTTGGGTTACAACTTTTGAACCTTTACGATATTATCATTACGGTTTCGGCATGAACATACCGCCCACCAAGGACATTTAGTGACGCAATATCCTTCTTAAATTATCCTCAATTTTCAATTTTGCACTTTGTTTACAATATAAACCATAAATCTCAAATATAAACAAAAATAAAAAAAAAATGATTCGTAAATCTAAGAGTTAAGAGAGTACTAGTAACCTCATACTGGGTAATTATACCTGTACCAGTATATACGTATCATCCCTAACAGGCCCATTGAAAGGTTTAAGTTGGACCGATGTAAGTTGTTATCATAACTTAAATCCCTACAAAAAACTCCCAACAGTAGGAATAGAAGCAGCAGGCCCGTCGTTAGTTGGCCCAATGATGTTTTAGTAATTTAAATCCCTACAAAAATCTCCCAACAGTAGGAATAGATGCAGCAGGCCCGTCGTAAGTTGGCCCAATGTTGTTATAATAACTGAAATCCCTGCAAAAATCACCCAACAGTAGGAATAGTAACAGAAGGCCCTTTGTTGGCTATTCGTTGGGCAAATAGTGCATGTTTATGAAAATGGGCCTATTTTAAGTTAAGGTTGGCGGAACAACTAACCGCCTGCCAATACATTCCCAACTGTTGGCAAAAGGAAGCCAACGGCAATTGCTACTAGGGTAATTAATTAATTCCAGCTTTAATTCCAGCTATGTATTTTTTCTCGTATCCCTCATTGTATTCGAAAATATTTCTCAACATTCGGGCTTTTTAGGGGAATTTTAAAGTGTTTTAAGGTTAGGTTATATTAATCGATATTTCTCAGGAATGGTACAGTATCTTTTCATGAGAGTGGTACCACTGGGCAAGGGGGACCCCTCCTTCCCTCCACACCGCGTGAGTTGACTACCATCGCATGCAATTCACGAAAAATAATGCGTTTTATTGTAAGCAGTATGTTCATTTGACAATAATTCGAGAGTTTACAATATCGCTGGAGAGATTACAATATAACGTGTTTGACAATTTTACGGTGACATACATATATATATTATATATCTATAATTAAACAACCTCAAAATATGGTGTTGTTTGCTGATGACACTTCCTTAATTTTTAAGATAAACAGACGGGCACAAAATTTAGATGACGTGAATAATGCCCTACTTCAGGTCCAAAATTGGTTCACAGCAAACAATTTGGTATTAAATGAAAAAAAAACCAAATGCATAAGATTTGCTTTACCGAACGTTAAGGGTAGTGATTGTGATATATTATTGAATAATGAGAAACTTGAATTCGTAGATAAAACGGTTTTCCTGGGGCTTACGCTTGATTCAAGGCTACAATGGGGTTCTCATTTAACATCTCTTGCGGGGCGGCTAAGTTCAGCAGCATATGCCATTAGAAAAATCCGTCAATTTACTGATGTAGATACCGCTAGACTGGTCTATTTTAGTTACTTCCATAGTATAATGTCTTACGGTATTTTGCTATGGGGACGGGCTGCAGATATTGAGTCTATATTTATTCTGCAGAAAAGAGCCATCAGAGCTATATATAATCTTCGTAGGCGCGATTCTCTAAGGGAACTGTTTAAGGATATTGGCATTATGACGGTACATTGTCAATACATTTACGAAAACATAATGTACGTTAGAAAAAATTTGCATCTTTTTGGTAAAAGAGGTGACAGACATAATTACAGTACTAGAAACAGGGACCAATTAGTTCAGCCAGGCTTTAGACTCGCTAAAGTAGACTCATCTTTCATGGGGTACTGTTTGAGATGCTATAATAAAATTCCTGTGTTTCTGAGTTGCTAAAGTTAAGATGTAATAAAATCATATTGTGTGCTTTTCCATATTTTGAAAATTTAAGTAGTAGGAAAAACGATTATATACATATGTTGAATAAACATGTACATTTTTTAGTAGGTCACTATAGTGACAGGCTTATGTATCTGGATATCAACACTATAGTTGGTAATCTTAAGTCGACACGGGGTAAGGTGTATCTACCTATTGTATGTAGACACAAAATAGCTCGGCTATTAGCTTATAGTATTCACACAGACATAAATAGTATGTCTAAGTTTAGTTATATTATTAACACTGCGACGATTAGTAATTCTACTAATGTACAGGTGACAGGCACAAATGAATATAGCACTAGTGCTATAAATATTTACAAACATTGTACTGAGGAGGATCCATCTGTCACCGTGGAAAATTCTCAATTAGGGTTTACTAGTGATAGGGTCATATCGTCTGAGGATGGCACAGGAGTCTCCGGCCTCACTTCAAATAAAAATTTAAACTAGAAAGTGAGACAACAGAAGGTACCATTAACAATATTTTTGTTAATCCTACCAACAGCAAGGTATCTTCTTGCACTCAATTAGTTAGTAAAAAAGGGCCTCAGCAGAACACCTTAAAATTATTCCACCAAAATATCCAAGGCATTTCTTCAAAATTATTAGAAATTGAATTGTTTTTAGAAAGTAGTAAGTTTGACATTATTTGTTTTACTGAACATTGGCTAAAGGATTACCAAATGCTTATTAATTATGAGAACTATATGGTGGGTAGCTGCTTTAATCGTAAAACTATGCTTCGTGGAGGTTCCCTAATATTAATTAAAAATAGTTTTAAATATAAGCAACGTAATGACATAGTAGGTCTCTCGGTTGAACATTGCGTCGAACTGTCCTGTGTTGAGCTAGATAAGCATGTAATTGTGTGTGTGTACAGACCCCCAAACTATCAAAACTTTTCCATATTTGAATCAATAATGGAAGATGTCCTGGCAAAACTTGCAGCCAGTAATAAATCTACAATAATTTGTGGTGATTTCAATATCAATATTTTAGAAGAACATTCAAATAGTGGTCGGTTATTAAATCTTTTTAAATCATTTGACCTGACTAACGTTTTTGTTGAACCTACTAGAATCACAACATCTTCTGCTACTTGTATAGATAATGTTTTCTGCGATTGTGATTACTTAGATAAAGCCATAGTAAATTGTTTGCCGTCTGACCATAGCGGACCTACTGTAACTTATAGGTGTAATACACCATTGCAAAAAGTACAGATTAAATTTAGACCTATAACTTCTAGCAAATTAAATAGGTTTAATATTTCCCTACAGAACAAGTTAAGTGTTATGAGCCATGACGATATTAATATAAATCAATTTTATAATCGTTTCTTTTCAATAGTTCACACGGAATTCAACAAAACTTTTGAAAAGAAGACAAAAAGTATTTGCCCTAAATTCATATTTAGCGATTGGGCAACTAGAGGCATCAGAAAAAGTAGGGAAAGACTATTTGAGCTTTATGGCCTTAAGCCTTTTATTAACACTGAAACTTTTAACAAGTATGTTGCCAAGTATTCAAAAATTTTTAGAAATACATGCAAGGTTGCTAAAGCCCTGCACATTAGCAACAAGATCAAAACAGCAGAAAATAAAATAAAGACAGTTTGGAAAGTCATAAATAACGAGACTAACAGGAAGAAAATACGTAACACTAGCTACACATTAGATACAGCAAGTGGTCCTAAAAGCTCTAATCAGGAAGTAGCTCAAGAATTTGTAAATTTCTTTACAGAAATACCATTAAAAACTACGGAGGCTCTAAATTCCTCTCCTGAAGTCTCAATGGGTTTATTAAAGGCGAATGTGTCTGGCTGCCAAAACGGTTTTCCTGGGGCTTACGCTTGATTCAAGGCTACAATGGGGTTCTCATTTAACATCGCTTGCGGGGCGCTTAAGTTCAGCAGCATATGCCATTAGAAAAATCCGTCAATTCACTGATGTAGATACCGCTAGACTGGTCTATTTTAGTTACTTTCATAGTATAATGTCTTACGGTATTTTGCTATGGGGACGGGCTGCAGATATTGAGTCTATATTTATTCTGCAGAAAAGAGCCATCAGAGCTATATATAATCTTCGTAGGCGCGATTCTCTAAGGGAACTGTTTAAGGATATTGGCATTATGACGGTACATTGTCAATACATTTACGAAAACATAATGTACGTTAGAAAAAATTTGCATCTTTTTGGTAAAAGAGGTGACAGACATAATTACAGTACTAGAAATAGGAACGAATTAGTTCAGCCAGGCTTTAGACTCGCTAAAGTAGACTCATCTTTCATGGGGTACTGTTTGAGATGCTATAATAAAATTCCACAAAATATTCTTGAACTGAATGAGACGAAATTTAAAACATGCATTAAACGCACACTATGTAAAAAAGCATATTACAAGTTGAGCGATTATATCGCTGATAAAAATGCTTGGCTTAATGCTGGTCCTGCTCCACATGGACAGGGGCGCAAAAATTGATAGCATTATATGGTATAGTTGGAGCTGCTGAAGATTGTACTTAACTAACTTTGCATTGTATAGATTCAATGTTAGTATTATATAATCGCATAGCCCATATTGTGTGAGTACTATGTACTAGTAAGCTATCATTCACTGGAAACCTACGGCAGTTCTTGACTTGAATGTGCCCTGGCGGTTGAGAGTATGTCATGCTCACTCAAATGTCTCGCTGATGGTGGCGCGTGTGTCGGACCATTTAGTTCCCTTCAAAATGGTTGAGCTGAATGGTGCTGATCCATGCGTCATGTGCGTGAACGGGCGCTGTCAGTTGTGACTGGTCATCTCTTAGTCGCCATGGTTTATTTGAATTATTTTGTTTTTGAGTTGTATTTTATTTTTGTTTTGCTATGGACACTTTTAACGTGCACATCTTGCTACATTGTTCTCACATAATATACCATCTCAACATGAATGATGTAACCAAGATTTTGTAATAATATTTTGATTTAAAAGAGTGTCCATGGAGTTTCTTGCCCGTTCTTCTCCATAGAGATCTACGCTAGGGAATGGGCAACTACAGTACTTTCACAGTTTTTATGTCTTGTGACTGGGACTGTAGCTACATTTAATTTTCATCTTTGTTTCGACAATTCAAAAGTGCCTGTTATTGGCCTACTTGAAATAAATGCTTTGATTTGATTTGATTTGATTTGATTCCACAAAGTATTCTTGAACTGAATGAGACGAAATTTAAAACATGCATTAAACGCACACTATGTAAAAAAGCATATTACAAGTTGAGCGATTATATCGCTGATAAAAATGCTTGGCTTAATGCTGGTCCTGCTCCACAAGGACAGGGGCTCAAAAATTGATAGCATTAAATGGTATTGTTGGAGCTGCTGAAGATTGTACTTAACTATCTTTGCATTGTATAGATTCAATGTTAGTATTGTATAATCGCATAGCCCATATTGTGTGAGTACTATGTACTAGTAAGCTATCATTCACTGGAAACCTACGGCAGTTCTTGACTTGAATGTGCCCTGGCGGTTGAGAGTATGTCATGCTCACTCAAATGTCTCGCTGATGGTGGCGCGTGTGTCGGACCATTTAGTTCCCTTCAAAATGGTTGAGCTGAATGGTGCTGATCCATGCGTCATGTGCGTGAACGGGCGCTGTCAGTTGTGACTGGTCATCTCTTAGTCGCCATGGTTTATTTGAATTAATTATTTTGTTTATGAGTTGTATTTTGTTTTGCTATGGACACTTTTAACGTGCACATCTTGCTACATTGTTCTCACATAATATACCATCTCAACATGAATGATGTAACCAAGATTTTGTAACAATTTTTTGATTTAAAAGAGTGTCCATGGAGTTTCTTGCCCGTTCTTCTCCATAGAGATCTATGCTAGGGAATGGGCAACTACAGTACTTTCACAGTTTTTATGTCTTGTGACTGGGACTGTAGCTACATTAAATGTTCATTTTTGTTTCGACAATTCAAAAGTGCCTGTAACTGGCCTACTTGAAATAAATGCTTTGATTTTGATTTTGATTTTGATTATCACATCAAAGTGTATTAACTCCACCCACCGTAATAAAAATAGTAAAAACGGATTTTTTATCTATTTCAAACCTTGCAACTAATGTCAAATTATGACGCATCAAACTGTATTACTTTTTATTATAAAAAAAACCAAAAGTGCACATCGTTTCAAACAATATTAAATCCAGGTTTGTGTACGTGTGCTTTCTTTAAAGTACTATGGATTATTGCGTTTATCTCAAAAGTTACATTGACGGAGTTAATACACTTTGATCTGTTACTCCTCATTTATATCCATCCGATTTTTTGAACACACCTTCACTAACTTAAAGGTCGGATCGGTGATCATAATGTTGCGAAACATCAACCAACTGCGTCTCTGTAACGCAAACGGCTAGCGGTGAAAATCTCAACAACGTGATCGAAGCACCATCCTGGAAGGAAAGTACAAAGAAAACGTTTTGATACCACGTATCCCAGTGATTCCGAAAGTCATATCATTTTTGAATTTCTCAACCACTAGTTTCCTTTTTAAAATCAAGAGCTTTGTTTGATAAAAACAAAACGATAGAAGAGTATATTAACATTATGCAAATTTATTGTTGTTAGGTATAGCCTAGGTAGGTACGTAGTTTTTTTTTTTAATTAATAACTGTAATTCATTTTCATCATCTGCTTGCCTTTTCCCAACTTTGCTCCCCACCTTTGCTAACAGTCCAACCGTTCCAGTCTAACCGGATGCAGCTAAATACCAGTATAACGGTAATTATTTGATTGTTAAAGTGCTAACTCTGAAGTCCGTAATTTTTTTTTTGTTTAGTTTAAATTACCTACACATCAGTTGTATGAAGTTGTCATCACGAGCTAATGTGCACAACCAAAGCGACAACCAGAAAGATAAGTTCGGAGGACTGCCACACACAGTCCAATACTTTTCGACAGAACAACGTCTGTCGGGTCAGCTAGTATATAAATAAATGCCTATACTCGTTAGAAGAGCATTATAGACATTACTTGGTAGGTGTACACCGAGACATTATGTTCGTATAATGGAAGAAAACTGAATGAACAAATTAAGTTCAGTAAACCACAAACATTGTGGTGAAAGAACGCGCCTCTCTGGAATGTTTGATAAACGACTAATAAATCTGGCGGTGTGGCAGACACGGCCGCACCGCACCGCACCGCACCGCACCGCACCGCACCGCATCTCTCCGAGGCACAGATTACTGCGCTGCGACAATATCGTCTAATTTACTTATTTCCGTTCCTTTGAGGGCCGCAAGCATTCGCGGAGGGTCGAATTCTTAGCGTCGCAGCCTGGCGCCCATTCCAGCCTCATTCAATTGTAGTGGCTAATCGCGGCGCGCGCCCCCCCGCGCCCCCGCGCACCCCGCGCCCCCCGCCCGCACCACACTTATCTCTAAGCGTAGTCCTATACGCTCGCTACTCCGGGACGATGTATTACAAAAGGATTTTTCCACCGATTTCCCCACAAACTGGATAAACCCGGATTTAGATCGAACGAAATATACCGTCAGCAAATACCTCACCCGTCCTTATCCGTCTGAAATAAGACGATTTTATGGCGCTCAGTTTGGGATGTTAGACATTATTCGCGTTCTTATTTTTTTTATTAGGTACAAAATGTGCAAA